>OX411310.1:77222779-77760279 GCA_948150685.1 Rhaphigaster nebulosa
TAAACGAGGCATAGTTTAAAAAAATTAATTATCTTCCTAAGATAGGCAGGGGTGGAGAAGATTGATTCAGACGGCTAAAGATCTACAAGGTATGTAGATCCAAAGGAAAAGAAAACATGTATATATATAATCAACTACCCCCGCAACTACAGAGGAATATCACTCCTTGCTGTCACCTATAATATATTTTCCACGATTTTGGAACGGTATGTAACGAGAAAGCTGGATAATGAGTTAGGAGAATATCAAGCAGAGTTCAGAGCATCGAGGTCCTGTACCGAACAAACACAAATCCTGAAGACCATCCTTCAATACAGCAAGAAAAGAGCCAGACAATGGGTAGCTATCGTTGTCGACTTCCAGAAAGCATACGACTTTGTGGACAGAATTACTCTCTTCAACACCCAAAGAGAACTAGGACTCAATGACAAGATCAATAAGCTGGTGCGAGCCATCCTGCACAACACCACAGCCAAAGCAAAGTTTAGAGGACAGCTCTCGGAGAATTTCGCCATTAAATAAACAGGGGTGAGACAAGGAGACGGTATCTCATGCATATTTTTTAATTGTTTCCTGGAAAAAATCGTTAGAGAGTGGAAGAGATCATACTAGCTAACACCGGATTAAGGATGGGTATCCAAGCAGACAAACTTAGCATCCCATGCCTGGCCTTTGCTGATGATATTACCTTGTTGTCAAATGACATGCCAGAGGCTACTACTCAGCTCCAAGCACTGCACTCAATAGCGGGTAAAACAGGTCTCTTGATCAACATAGGAAAGACCGAGTTTGTTACCAACATCGAAGATGGCCCTAAAACGATGAGAGTCAGTGATAATATCTACATCAAGAGAGGCAGAAGTGTCTAGTACCTTGGAGAATGGTTTTCGGAGGACCTCAGCGAAACAGTGTCTATCGAATACAGGAGACACAAACTAGACAAAGCATACCATGCCTGTAGAAAACTGTACGCTTCAAAAACATTTGTCGATGAATGTCAAACTAAGACAATATAATGCAGTAGTCAGACCTTCAGTCCTCTATGCAGCAGAGTGTTTATATCTAACTAAGAAGACCCCATTAAGAGCCGTTGAGGTGCAAGAAAGAAAGTTACTGAGAAGGATAGTAGGACTAAGGATCCTACCAGATGGTATAAAGACGATGGTATAAACCAAATCGTGAGCTCTACCAGCATCAAGAAAACCTCATAGATGCTATCAGAAGAAGGGGACTGACTTTCTACGGACACCTCTAACAGGTTGTCCCATAGGATGTTCAAGGTTTCTAACAAGGGCAAAGCAAGTAGAGAAGGATCTTGAGGAACTCCATATTAATCAAAATGATATAGATGACCGGAGTAACTATCATATAATTGTCAAAACTGCACCTTTCGTTATGTCCCTCACAGAAACTACCCAAAGACCAAAGGACGAGACCAGGAAATGGTCTGAGGAGCGCAAGATTGAATTTAGCAGGAAAATGAAGGACTACTGGGCCATCAGAAAAGCTCAAGGCACATATAAGAAAGCAGCTGACAAACCCACCACTCAGAACATCAATTGCTATAAACAAAGACGATGAAAACAAGATATATACAGCTAAAACACTAGCATCGTGGTCCAAAGATGGTCCCAACGAAAAAAAAAATTTATTTTGAATTCAACAAAAGTAGTTTAAATCAAAAGCGGCGATATTGAAAATTTTAGAATTTTTCCCAGTTTTTTTCTCAATTCGGACCACTGTGGAACGGTGCCTAAGAGGAATTCCTGTTCTTACTTATATATTTTTATGTAAACTATTATTGTAATAAAATTATAACCCTCTGCCTGATCATAGATAACTTACTTAAACTAAAACTCGAAGAGTCTCTTTAATGAATTCTATAATAATAAAACAACAATATTTGGATTAGGATATATTTTTATTACATAGAGGAACTTCAGCGATTTAATTTCATTAAGTTTAACACTTACAGTTATTTCTTCTTCTTTCGCCTGAACTTGGATCTCCTGCTCCTGAAATGAATTTTATTTTTAAACATACAAAAATAAATCTTTAAACAAGGCATAGTTTTAAAAAATTAATGATCTTCTAAAAGATTTAAGGTTCTTAGACTGCGAGCTCTGGGCTCTAGCCGGTACCTAAAAAGCAGAATCGACAGATTCGGAAGGAAAGTCCTCCGCACGATAACCGGAGCGATATAGGATCAAAGTCTAAACTCATGAAGGAGAAGGACCAATAAAGAATTGCTCACAGAGACTGGTCAGTCAATATCTCGTGATATGAAGGCAAGGAGGTGAAGATGGGCGGGGCATGCATCTCGAAGCAATCCACCAGGCATGTATCCTCTTCACAACCAGGAATGCCACAATAGTTGGCAAGAGACCACGTGGGAGAAACCAGATGGATCGGTAGAATCAACAAAGATATGGTAGATCTGCATGCTGCGAACTAGAGAACAGTAGCCTAAGATAGGCAGAGGTGGAGAAGGTTGCTCCAGACGGCCAAAGATCTATAAGGCATGTAGATCCAAAGGAAAAAAAAATATATATATATATAATCAATTACAATATCATTATTTTGATTTTAACAAAAATAGTTTAAATCAAAAGTTGCGATATTGCAAATTTAAGAATTTTTGCTAGGTTTTTTTCTCAATTCGGACCACTGTGGAACGGTACCTACGAGGAATTCCTGTTCTTACTTATATATTTTATGTAAACTATTATTGTAATAAAATTATATCATATATTTTATTACATATAGGAATTTCAGCGATTTAATCTTAATAAGTTTAGTACTTACAGTTATTTCTTCATCTTTCGCCTGAGCTTGGATCTCCCGCTCCTGAAATGCGTTTTATTTTTAAAAATACAAAAATAACTCTTTAAACGAGGCATAGTTTAAAAAAATTAAATATCTTCTAAATGATTAAATGATGTGGTACGCGAACAAACTAGCAAAAGTCATGGATATAATCATCTTTTAAAAACATTCATATATATATATATATATATATATATATATATATATATATATATATATATATATATACATATATTATTGTATGTATCGATACCATACGATGAATTAACGCGATATACGATTAAAAAAAATAATTCTGGATGGTTATTGTAGTGACGACACTCATTGTCAGTATTGAAGAGGACTTAAAAATCAAGTTGAACTTCATCAAGCCAACCATGCTGCGCTTATAAATAAACAACATGCTTCCAACTGAAAAATATTGATTCTTTTCCACAATGTCCAAATTTCTTACTTTTGACGGATACACTTTCATTTGCATTATTTTTGTTGTTTTTAGTGATAAACTTTGGATTTTGGAAATTAATTTGCAATTTATTATTTTCTTATGGAAACTTACTATAATATATGGACTAAGGCTGTGTTGGTATGGTGGCCTCTCGGGAAGTTTCGAGGACAGACTGAAGAGAATTATGAAAAGCTTTATAATGTTTGTTGAAGGTACTACGAGGCGTTCCCCCGTTTCACAACACTACGCCCAGTTAGGATGGCTCTTCTCCTTCTTCCGTAGACAGTATTTTCTTAGGCACATTCCTTTACCAAGTAATTACCAACCAGTTCCCTTCCTATGTCTACAATCTCCTCCAATTCAAGTCTTCTATTCACTCCCAGTCCACAAGATCTCGGCCTTCTGGCCTTTATACATATTTCCATAGATTTGCATCGTTCCAACACTCCTTTATTGCCCGTTCCGTTACGTTCTGGAATTCTCTCCCTCCTAAAATCCGACATGCCCCTTCCTTAGCAACATTTATAACCCTCCTTTTCCCATTCCTGCTCACAACCCAGTCGGACGCTGTCTATCCATAGCATTATACTATAATGCATCAGTTTTCACTACGTACATTTTATGTACATTTCATTTCTTCGTTCATGTAGTTCGTTCACTGTTTGCTTTGTAAATCTCAAAGATAATTTTCTTTTTATTTATGAACTATTTTCTCTTTTCACATTTACAATTTGATTGTTAAGAAATTCAAATATGCTCTTTATGTCATTAGTTTTATATAAAAGATTTTAGATATTGATTTTCTTTCTTTATTAATTATTTATTCATTAAAATAATAATTAAGCTTTATTTTATTTTATTTTGTTGTATCATATTACAATGTAAATTTATGTATTTACATTTTTTTTCTCACTATGAGATGTAAATAATTATTAAGTTTTTGCTAAATATAATTTTCTTTTTTCACTCTTTTTGTTCTTTTTTTATTAGTACTCGTTAATACTGTTTCACAAGAATTGTTTTTCTTTTATTATTATCAAAATAGAAAGTATTATATGTTGTTTTGTTGATTAAGTAAACTTTTGTGATTCAGTTTGTATTTTTTAGGGAGACGAATTTTTAATATATATATATATATATATATATATATATATATATATATATATATATATATATATATATATATATATATGATAAGCTAAGGTAGTGGTACGCCCAGTTGTCTGAAAACTGGAAGTGCTACCTTGGGACGGCTGCCAAAAAAATCAAGGGATTACTAGCACCACAATTTCAACCTCTACAAAATAATTAAATTTTTCTCTTGAAGAAAGTGGGTCATAGAACCAAGTAACATAAAATCTGTTAGAAGAAGGTCTCGACTTTAAGGTTGGTGTATCAGAAGTTTGAATCTCTGAAGATTGTTCAACTTTTCATTGGTCCAACTGGAAGTGTGTGGCCGAGATTTATCCTATAACTGCATATATTAACTTTTAAAGTTGGGTAACGCTGCGATAATTTTGCATCCATTCTAACTGTTCGCAGTAAAGTTCAGAGTTCATAGTACGTCCATCAGGAACAAATTCGTAACGGATAATACCTCCATAGTTCCAAAACAACGCACAGCATGGATTTCTTATTTTTCAAACTGTCCAATGACAGCCACAGGAAGAGCCGTTTGATAGCGATCCAACCATTGCTCACGGATATTAGGATTTCACCTGTAAACCTAGTTCTCATCACATGTGACAATCTTTTAGCAAATTTTTTCACGTGGATTTTTCAAAAGCCTATCAAAAATGTCTATCCTCTTAATGGATCGCAAGTTCATAGGGGTCCTAGTCTACTGCTCTTTTCACTTTTCTTAAGGAATGAAAATCAGTAAACTCCATAGCACCTACTTGCTATACTATAATATACACTCATAGTCTCCCTGAGCCGTTTTTCCGTTCCAAGAACGTATCTCCATTGCTGAATTTACCGATGCCGCGCTGTACGATGGTCAAGGACACACTTACATTCAGTTTAAATAATTTCGAATGCTGTTTCAGCGGCTGTAATTTTATTTTCTATTAGTTTCGTAATATTTCGAATATTTCGTAAGTAACCGTCATCTTTCTTGTACAACTGCAACTGATGAACTAAGGCTTCGGTGCACGAGTCAAATGTTTAATTACAAGCCTAGTCAGTCAGTCTTTCACACGAGAGAATTAGATTTTAACATTTAATAGGTTTTATTTACGTATATTTACATTCCTTGATAAAAATTTAATAAAATGTTTTTTTTCATTTATATTTTTATACACCCCATTATTTAAAAAAAAGGATATATTTTTCTAAAACAAATTAGTCGAAGAAGTCAATTCGTAATAATGATTAGATCTTTACTTGAGAAAGTAATGAAAATAGCATTAAATATGTTAATTGGTCAATATTGAAACAATATATTTCAAACTCATCTAGCTTGGAATATACATTTATTATCAATTTCTGTTTATATATTCTTTATAACTTTTCTTACCGCATTGGTTGCAAAGTTCAATGCAAAAATTGCCGTATCTTCGCCCATAAAAGTCAGATTAAGATTTTTTTTGTTTTAATTTAGCTTTGACAATTTAATTATCTTTCTAACGGGCATCTGGAATCTTCCCGAAGATTTATGGTTTTCAAGTTTTCGGAAAAAATACAAAAAAATTAGCGGGTTTCCCACAGGAGCATGCGCAGAACTTTTGAAAACTTGGATACAAAGTCCAATATGCTGCATCTTTGCTAATATTGATCCAATTTAGATTGTTCAACTTTTGGTTGCGTGGAGAATTTAATTACATTTCATATGATTATATAGAATTTTCCATAAAATGTATACTTTACGAGCAATATGCAAATCAAATTACTTTTCGTCAAGAAATTTTTTCTCGGAGATGTACTATAGATTAAAAGTTAAAGGGCTTTAAGGAGAAGACTTTAGATGAGTTTCATCGAAATCGTTAGTGCCATTTTGGCGCTACAGAATACATAGAAAAACGTTTTTCTGCTATTAAGCAAAAGAGGGCCAATTTGGTACATCTTGGTATGGGGATAGGAAACTGTACCAAAAAAAAAAAATATAATCGCGGCATGGCACAGTCACGGAGAACGATGGCCGAAAATACGGTATTTGGACTCAGAGGATCTGAACCGTAAAGATCAGTCGAAAACCGAATACGGAAAATTTCATCCGATTACAATACCTCCCTTAAATCTGGTGTCGGTAAGGAAAGTAAAATAAATGTTTTTCAATTAACAATATTTTTATTTTAATCAAAAGATATAATTTCATGGTAAATCAGTATTTAAAGTAAGCGCACCTGAAGATTATAAAAATTTCTAGAAGATGATTTGCACTATTTATCAGGAGCTTCTGGAATTGATTTCTCCAGCAATTAGGACAAAATATTGGTCAATTGCTTTCCATTACATTGAGATTTCAAGTTATCTGCCAGTCTTTCAAAAGTTCTGACTGATGGTTGTGACAGCCAATGCACCTTCAAACAATAGGTAAAATTGTTTTATTATAATATTTAATTATTTTATTTTATTTTATTATTTCTATTATTTTATTATAATTTGTTTGCTGAAGAGAAATTTAATTAGCAAGAAAAAATAATTTTAAATCAAATATCATTTCAAGCAGAAATATAAAGGGAATTGAGTAATAATGGATTCAAAATAATTTAATTCTAATATTATATTAATATATATATTTTTTTTTGCCTCAAAGTTATGAATGGGGTGAGATTTCTGATATACTTCCGTCAGAATCTTTCTGCACCTGTGTTGGACTATAGATTGGAAACATATTCCTACATGAAAATCAGTCGCTTCAGGTTAAAGTTACTTCAAATTTTTAAAAAAACGTGTTGTATTGGTACGATTTGGAACTCCTAATTTATGTAAGATGAGAATTTTCTAAAAGCAAATTCAATTCCAAGGGGGCCATACAGTATTATGAGATCCATTTTATTGCATAGACTATTATTCAAAGTTTATATTCATTTCTGTTTCATTTCATAACTTTTAAGGTTAGCAACCATTATTGTTCTATCACCTATTATCTTTCGTTCCTCCTTAATAGAAATAAATTAATTTCAGTCTAATTATATCTTAGCCTTAACATCATCTTTATTTTTCTTGCTGAGGTAAGCTCCATTCAACCGATTGGAAAGAATTTTTATCCCAAGGAAATTGTTGCTCCTAAGTTTGAGCCAAACTTGGATATTAACCGCCACTTAAGAATGGGCAATTTTTCACTCGAAGGTGTAGTGATAGTTGACTTGAAATTCGGCTCTCGAAAATTGTTCATCCAATCCTTTCTTCCTGTTACATGGATCGATGTACTATTCGTTCAAATCACTATACTACTCTGAATCGATGTACTACTCGTTCGAATCAAGAGCCCCTGCTGCTAAAATCGAATTTTCCAGAATAAGACTCTGGTCGTTTGGGATTCCCTTATTTTTATGCGCATCCCGGTTCCTCTTTGATGGCCCAAACTGTTCCCAAACAGGCTATAATTGTAATACTTAACATGGGAAAGCCGCCACCCATTCGGCTGTGAGAGCAAGGCCTTTTCACTCGTGAATTCATACTTCATGCCTTCTGCCAATTCTCCTTGCCTAAATCAGACTTGACTGTGGTCCTACAGTTCTCGAACCCATAATGTGAGGGAGGTTTGAAATGCTCTGGTAGACGCAAAAATCAGCTCAGCAAGCATCCCATATTTAATTTCATTATTAATTAATTAAAGTTGCTGCGCCAACTTCGCTTTTTTATTTGCGTACTTCGCCATGTTCTTACAATCCATGAACCTAATGTTCACCAACCGCTTAGCTCTTGAAAAACCTTTGGTCTCATGAATCTCCTCCAAGCTTTTCCATACCTCTTTGCCAGTTTCAGGCGGTGAATATCCGGTATACACGTGTGATTTGATCGCAATTGATTAGACTCGTCCATTGCAAACTTCCAATCGATATAATTGCCACCACCTTCCAGGTTTTCAAAATCGAATTTTCTATTCAATGTTTAAATAGAAAGTCTTCATTTACCTCAATACGTCGGAAATTTAGGTAAACAAATCACACCATTCACCACACTAACACTACACCAGTTTACAGTGTGCGTTAACTGGGCCTCTAATCTGATACGATATTTTGAAACTTTTTGAATTAAATAAAAACGAAATCAAACTTAACGAAATTTATTTCAATACCAAATTGTAACAGCGCACAAAAACATTCATAAATATTAACATAATGATTGAGAAAATAACACAAAACCAGCGTTGTCACAATGAGTTTTTACAACACCAACTGGCAAGTACTACAGTTTATAACACTTATGGCATCGGTCTTCAACAGATTCCATACGAATTTGTTTCCCAGTGATCCTGTTCAGCCACGCCAGCTACGCCTTGGCAAGTTAGAGAAGGCCGAACTGTGGAGGAATGGGGAAACGGGTGAAGAGTGTAAGAATGGGGGATTCGGTGAAGAGTGGGGATGGACTTCTTTAACTTGTCAAGATGTAGTAGAGATGTTTGGTCGCCAGAGATCATCTCTACGTATCCTCTATTGTCCACTTGTCATCATCAACTTTTCGTTATCTTATCAGCCCGTTCCGTATGTATATCTAATCTATGAACTGCTCTAATTCTTAGAAAACAATAGGTTTCAAAACATAATTTATTTTTCATTCTATTTGCTGAATGATATATAATTTTCCATGTAATATCAGCCATTTTGTTGTAACCATTTTCATAAAACTGGCATTTACTTATTTGGCGTTTGGTGATTCACATATAATGTAAATAGTCTATGTTTGGCAGCAAGTAGGTGTGTTCAGTATTCAAAGAGTCTATCTATTATTATGTTTGGTTTATAATTTAACCATTATTGCTAATGTCATAAATGATCAAACAGTTTTAGTTTACAATAAACAGATGTTCCAAAAAGAATTTGCAATGAGGGCCTTTATTCACCAACAGTGTTTAAGTATTATTCTCTTGTATCAGCAGCATCCTTGACTGCGAGTGCATAGTAGAAAGATTTACTATTTATAGTGCTAAGCATAGTGCTAAATTTGCTAAGAAAATGAGATGAAAAGCCTCCTTATTTGAAATAAATTTTAAAAGTTTCCATTTAGCTTCCATTAAATGATATAAAAGTATAATTTATTATTTACAACAATCACTGACTTTTATGCGTTTTTCGTCATTCTCCACTACCTTCTACTTCATACGTTAGATATTAATTAGAGCCGTTTTTGAGATAATTTAAAAAAAATTTAAATCAAAGATATAAAGTGGCACTTCCGGTAAGCCGATTTTAGCGAAAAAGTTGTTGTAACATCAGAGCCATATAACTACCTTAAATATGTAATTTCAGTTTCGTACAACGTATCCTTTTTAAGCCACGCTGTTCACACACACACACACACACACACACACACTCACAGACCATTTCGGAGAGAATTGGTTATTTGGACTAGAACGCTTGGAAATTATTCTCGATCGCAATACTTTCCCTTACTATATATTTCATATATAGGTAAATGAAAGTATGAAATAATGAGTAAATAAAAGTAATAATGTGTTTTTATTTAACTTTTACTATAAGCATTGTAATATTTGCACAGAATTTTAGCTATAAAAAAAAACCCTATAAAAACGCATTAAAAGAATGTTTTATCAAACATTTGGATTTTAAAAAATTGTCCTTTCTGCGATATTTCGGAGTGAAAATACCTGATTTTAGAAAAATCACAATATTTGACCATTGAAAACATTAAAAAAAAAAGGATGTCACTGTAAGCATTTCATCCAGAAAAAAAATTGAAGGTGGGTCTTAGTTTTATTTTTACCATTTTTAATTTAAATAGAGGTTTTCTTTTTAAGTTTAACATTTACCTATTTTGTAAATTTGTAAACGTTGTTAAAAATTCTTTTTATAAAATGAAAATACGTATATAAGTGGTATATATTTGTTTCCTAAAATATAATAGATTTATAAAATTCCAATACACCCTTATGAAAAATTTAAAAGGAAGATTTTGAACTCATTTAGTAAAAAAAAAAAATATCTGATGTGACACCATATGACTTTCTTGTACAAGTAACAAAAAACAAAAGAATGACTTTACTTTCAGGTTAAGTACCACTTCCGGGAGGCCAATTTTAACCAAAATCTATTATGTTATTTATATTGACATAAAAATCTTATACACCAAATTTGAGATGTTTTGCCTTATATTTTAATATAATTATTGATGAAGGTTTAATATGACCTTCATAATAAGTACGACTTCCGATTAGCCAATTTCAACCAAAATCTAACATATTATTTGTATTGATATAAAGGTCTTATATACTAAATTAAACCGTTTTTGAGTTATGAGTACGAAAACCTATGCATAGACGTCACGACAAAAATAGTCAAAATGAATTCAGGGATGGTCAAAATGGATATTTCCGTTGAAATCTGAAAAACGAAAATTTTCGCGATTACAGTACTTCCTTGTACGAAGTCAATACGTCCTTTAATTCGTACAAGGAAGTAAAAAGAGAAAGTTTTTGTTTTAAAACGTTTAACATTTATCTTATTTTTTTTTGTTTATTTGCAATTAAGTAGAGGCCTGAATGATGGACAGAAAATAGTGAACATTTTATACTCATTAGCATGGTATTTGTTTGAATCCATCTTTTAAAACCAAGGAGCTACAGAGTTTAACGCAAACTTCTGTAAACTGCAAACTAGGCTGATTGACACACCAATACAAAATAGAAGCTAAAAAAAAAAAAAAAATTCTAAAAAGTTGAAGAATACCGTTTTCAAATCTCTGAATATCGTTTCAGATATCGTATCTATCTAGTAGTAGTACAAACATCGGTAAAAAAAATAAATGAATTTTGTCAGCAACCCTCATTGTTTGATTTGATATGGATTAATCCGCTACCCGTTTCATATTTCACGAGTACTGTATCAGCATCAGAATAATAAAGGTATACTAGCTGAAATACACGGCTTATGTAGTAGTTGTAAGACAAATTTAATTACAGGAAAAAAATTGCACATAAATTGTACTAACCCTTTCTTCTCTTCTGGTTAGCCTAAGTTGTTCTTGTTGCTTCTGCCTAGTTAAATAAATCCCCAACCCGAAAGCTAATAATGAAATAATTGTAGCAAAACCAAGCAATTTTGTTGATGCAGGGTAATTTGTACTAAAAAAGTTCGATAGAATCATAATTATAAATGCCTAAGACAAACTTACAATTCTGTCACGAAAAGTGACAGGGTTACATTTTTGTTGGCTAATTTTATATTTACAGCTGTGATTTAAGGTGCTCTTAAACGTCAGTATATGATAATCAATAATTAAATAATTCGTTGGGTTGTTTTCAAAACTTAAACTTTTAGGACAAATAATCACTAAGACTGAATGGAAGGAATTTGGCTGGAACGTTATGTGGCCATAGGATTACTGAAATTCAGTATTGAATATTCAATTCTCAAATAATGATTATTACTAATTTCCGGAACAATTAATTAAGCATTAACTATAATATGGTTTAATATTGTTGTGGAGTGTAGGGTGCAACACTGGAGGCTGGGGGGGGGGGAGGTTACAGAGGTTATGTGTGAGTTTTAATAGAATTAAACTTATTATACATGTGGTAACTTTAGTGATTAAATATAAATATACGAATTTCATGTTCAAAATGTTTATTATTATTATAAACACAAAAAATATATATTATAATGTGTAACCAAGGTTGGCAGCTTGGCTGGAAAAGCCAGAGAGGGGAAAAGGTTGGAGAACCCAAGATAACCTTCCTGGTATCTTGGTACCTCTCTATACCGCATGGAATGTTTATCTATGGCTTAAAGATATATGTATGTTTGTTTTGTTGCTTGTTTTAGTATAGAAATGCAGTGTAGCATTATTGTAAATATCTCTTTTTTTCTTTAATTTGTGTATATAGTTGTTTTAGTTGGTTGTAGATACTTTGTATAAAATATAAGTTGAGTGGAACCTAATAGTAGTGGAGATGTTTGCATGACCCTGCCCTTCTCACCTGAGCTAAGCCTGTAGCCTGTAGTATAGTATATGACAGGGTATGTACACCTTTTATTTAAAGAATTAATTTATCTCTTAAGGTGGAATAGTAACACCTGGCTAGTTGAAAATAGCCTGGCGCCCATGAAACTAGTTGAATAAAAGGTTAAAGAACATTTTGGTCATATAAATAGTGGCGCCCAACGTGGGGCCTAGAAATGTATAAATCAGTATATAATAGTGAATAAAATAGATTTAGACCTTGTTTAACTGATCACTGAGACTAGCTTATGCCTTATTTTATTAATTTTAATGTTGTAAGAATAGTTTATTTTTATAAATCAGATGAGTTTTCAAATAAACCTTTAATGCAGTTGTACTTTAATCATTTATTAAATTTTGTAAAGCATCTTACTACATTTACAATTGATTAGAGAAGATCTTTATAATTAGTTATTTATTTTCTTTCTCAGAAGTTATGTATTGATTTTTGTTGTGCATTAAATCATTGAATAATTGTTATTTTTTTAAATTGCATTATATAAGTGGAATTTTATTATGATTTCTAATTACCTGAATAGCTTGCATTGGTTCTAATTAATATTCTACCAAAAATTGTAGTAATAAGTATTTTGAGTTGCCTTTTGCCTCATTAACTATTACTAAATTTATTATTTATTCGTTTAATAGTATATTATTATCTGTGATTTTTCTTTACACGTATAATAATTATTTTTCTGACTAATTAAGGCAACATTTTACACTAACAGCATTTAAAAAAAAAAAAAAAAAATTGTGAAATTCCGTACATGTAAATACCAAACACAATTATCTTTGAGAATTATCTTATCTTATCTATTTAACTGAGGTACCTATACTATATTCATTCTCTCTATTTTAGAGTAGTGCAATAGTTAATGGTTGAATCAAATGAAAATTGGGAGGAACCTCGCATAAGTTGGCTCTACCATTTGAAGAAGGCTGAATTGTTAGAATTAAAAGAAATCTGGCAAGTAAACCCAGCTGAATGTACAGTCGAAAGCTTGAGAGCGGCGATTAAAAGTTTCTTTTTGAGTAACCCTTGGTTGTGGACGGTATCTTTGACGTCCATGGAGTATATGGAAGAGAACATGACTAATGACCAGGAACGGGGACCGGCTCAGCAAGAAGCTAAGCCGCCAGTTGTTATGGCCAATTGGATTTTCCCGCCGAATTATACTTTACAATTTTTCTCTTCTCTAACATTTGATAATTCTTCGACCCTCAGTGCAGACAATTTTCTTCAAAGATTAAATGAAAAGCGTCGAACTTGTAAAATAAATGATGCTGAATTACTTACCTGTTTGCCAGAACTATTCCAAGGGACGCCTCTCAATTGGTGCCGCTTGGAAATAGACAGCTGGACAGAGTGGGAGGATTTTGAAAGAGCCTTCCGCGCTGCATTCTTTCCTCTTGATTATCAGGAGAGGCTTAAAAAAGAAATCAATCGAAGAACACAGGGGGATCAGGAGAAAATTATGGATTTTATCGTTAACCTCAGAACTTTGTTCAAAAAACTGGATCGACCAAAGTCGGAAGAGGAACAAATCTCTACGATTTACAAAAATCTCTTGCCTCGATACCAGTTATACATTAGAAGGTCTGAAGCGACTTCCATTGTAAAACTGATCGAATTGGGACAAGAATTGGAGAGGATTGAAGAAAGAGCAAAGACTTTTCGAGCACCTCCGGCTAAAAGTAAAAGCACTTTCCCTGAAACTGCCTATGAAGGTGCCTCAGGCACCTAGCAAGCCAGCTAAGAAGAGTAACCACATAGCCACTGTAGAGACTCCGGCGAAGGAAACTAGGAAGGAAAGGAGTAAAGGCGATAAGAATCCAACTCCCTCGGAACCTACTCAAAGGAAGCCTGAATCCTCAACATCTATTGACTTCAATCAGAAACAATCTGATTTAGGATCAGTACAACCTCTCTGCTGGAATTGTCTTCAAACTGGACACCGTTATCCGGAATGTTCTAAGCCTAGAATAACTCTCTTCTGTTATAGTTGCGGCACTCGTGGCATAACCAAGAGAGATTGCCCTAACTGCAAGAAGAAGGGAAACTGATAAAGGGCCAGTGTAGGGAGGTCGCTACTGGCTCTGTTACCTCAACTAGAGACCTCAACTCTCAAGAGCTCAACAACATCTCTTCCTTATCTTTGGCGGGAGAGAGATTTTTCGTTGCCCTTAGTGTAGGAGGAGTCAGTCTTCCAACGCTTATGGACACAGGAGCCAATCATTCGTACATCAGTTCCTTAGGACTCTCATTTTTACCTCAAGAACACATTAAGGTAATATCTGTTACCTCCTATCCTGTCACGGTAGCTAATGGAGCGCGTGAGACAGTTAATGAAGCTGTTGCCTTTTTAGCCAGCTTGAACGGCCGTCAAACGCAAATATCTTTTTACATCCTTCCGAACTTAACAGTTCCTTGTCTTTTGGGAATAGACGCCATGAGTGCACTAGGAATAGTAATAGATGCTGCTGAACGCTCTTGGTGGTTTAAAGATATGCCTTAAAGTCGAGCTACCTTTTATAAAGAATCCTGGATTTGTCACGAGCAAGTAGCGGGAATTAGAAGACTCGAGCCAGAAGAAGCTAAAAGATTGGACAAGCTGTTGGCGGAAGAATTGATAAACACTGGCAATTGCATTGGCCTTACCAATCTCACCGAACATCATATCGACATCGGGAACAGCAAACCAATCAAACAAAGGGCATACCCCGTCTCACCTGTAATACAGGAAGCTATCAATCAAGAAGTTGATCGCATGCTTCAGGAAGATATTATAGAGCCTTCTCATAGTTCTTGGTCTAGTTCTGTGGTTGTTACGTTAAAATTTCGTGATACTTATTATTTTATTTTATTTTTTTTAATTTTTATATTAATACAACTTTTGAGAGACCTAGTGAGGGCATAATATTAGAAATAGTTTTAAGTTACGTGATAAATTTAATTACGATCCCAAAACAGCTGAGCGAGAGGCAGTGATGAGAGAGACCTGGCCAGCTGAGAGAAGAGACAAGTGACGAGAGAAGTCGGGACTTTGATGGAAGTGCACGAGGTGCGGGATTTGTTTTCTCTATCCTGTACGGTTTAACGAGATTTTTTTGTTGTGGTGTGCGTCCAAGGCGTTAGAACTTCGCGCCATACGAGAGTTTATAGCGAATTTCTCGAGAAGAAGACGAAAAAAGGACATCACCGGAGAACAAGAAGAACCGAGAAAATAGGACTGGCTGCCCCATCTAATTCTTCGGATTTGTAATTTTATTTCTTTTGTTATTATTATATTTATATATATTAAACTAAGGATAGTAATTTTGTTTTTGTTTGAGTACGGCTGGAATAGTTTCTTTTGTTTGTTTTCAATGTTTTTATTTTTTTTGGTTAATAAAAGTTTATGTATATTTTTTTTAAACAAGTTGTTTTATGTCATTTATTATATTATCCTGGTATTATTATATTTTACCATAGAAAATTTAGGAATGTCCATGTAAACTAAGTCTCTCAAAGGGTTTAGTGCTTATATCAATATAGAGTCACACTGAGGCCCTGAGTTCGAAGCTACCTCCGGCAGGTATCTTTTTTTTTGTTAATAATTAAATTAATTTTTTTCTTATCATTATTTTTTTTAAGTGACTTAAGGGTCTTTTTAAGAATTTTTAATTAAATTATTTTGTTGATCAAGACGATTAAATAATTATTTCTTTTTTTTGTTAAATTTATTTTATCATTGTTTTAATTTATTTATATTGGTATATGTTTCCTTGTTTTTTTTCTATAATTTTTTTTTTAGGGTTTCACTGTTTTCCTTAAAATAGTGTGGCGTCCGAACTTATTTTTTTTGACAGGAGATATAATTGGATTTTATTTTTGATGGTTTGGTGAAAGTAGAAGGGTTGTGGATTAAAGTTTTTTTTTTGAACCTTAGCGTCGCGACTGGGTTATCGGCACAATATTGCCCACTCCCGTCGGGGGACGGAGTGTGGTAGCATATTCTTGGCGCCACCGAACAGAGACTGTTTCGGATAAACGATTTATAATTTTTTAAAACTAATTAATTTGAAAATAAAATAAATTTTATTTACGTACAGCCAACAATCCAAGATCATGGATTACAAATTAGATATTGAAAGACTCGCTTCCGACGAGTTGGAATATGAACTAAAAATCAGAGGATTTACGGGGATAACGAGGGTTGGGGATATGAAATCAAAATTACGGTCCCTATTAAAACTAGAAAGACAAGGAAGAACTATTCATCCTACCAAAACTGATTGTGATACAGATGATGAAATTAATATTTGTTTGGGGAAACTCAACGAAATAAAAAATAAAGTGCCGAATGCCAAAGGCAACGAGGTAAGGAAAATTGATGCAACTCTACAGCGTGTATTAAATCGATTAAGGCGTATTCAGACCGAAGATGAAACCAAGAAATCGGCAATTTCGGAAATGAACGCGGCCTGCTTAGAATATTGGACCGCTATAGGGGTTTTAGGTCAGGATTCAGAAGTAGAGGGTGACGCTACGATTGAGGAATATGAAGCCAGTGCTAGGTCGGAAAAACGGACGGATGATTCGTCGAAAGTGACGACAATAATAAGGAAGACCCAGATCCCACCAAAAGATTGGGGCATTCATTTTTCGGGAGGAGTTAGTGGGCTTAGCGTTAACGCGTTCTTGGAGAGGATTGAAGAAATTTGGGAAGCCCGTAACGTTACGGTACAAGATTTATATCTGTCGGCGTTTGATCTTTTCGAGGGAACAGCCTTAGTCTGGTATAGAGCCATGCGGAGGGAGGTGAACAGCTGGCATGAACTAGTCAGGGAGTTGAGAAAGGAATTCGAACCTCCAGATTATGAAGATCGATTGTGGGACGAGATTAAAAGGAGAACCCAAGGGCCAACTGAAACGATAGGAATTTTTGTGGCAGTGATGAAAAATTATTTCAGTAGATTATCAGACCAACCTACCGAAGAACAAATGCTCAAGGTACTATTGAAGAACCTTCACCCTTATTATCTTGATCGATTGGCCCTAGTGAATATCGAAAGTATCCAAGATCTAATCGACTGTGGACGAAGAATAGAAAACGCGAAGTGGAAGATTGATATTCATCAACCACCCCCAAACATTCGAGGTTTGTTAGAACCAGACCTTGCATATACCACACCTCCTCGTCGAACATATGATCGAGAACAACCGAAAGTCTTCAATATGTCGACTTCGGTCCAACCTATCAGAAAATTTCATTGTTGGAACTGTTTAGATACGGGGCACTCATTTCGAAGATGTACGGCTCCAAGGAAAGTATTTTGTGAAGGATGTGGTCTAAAAGACGTTAAAAGGAATGCTTGTCCCAGATGTACAAAAAAAGTCGGGAAACGAGAAGAGTGCCCAGGTCTGAGTGAACCAGAGCCTAGTGCCTTCTATTCGTTCACAACCAAGTTAGAATGGCAAAAGTGGATAATGGTGGTACAGGAAGTAATGTCAGGCAAGTGTGTAAGACCAATCGAGTATGTGACCCACTTGAATGACAGACGCCCATATGTGCGGATTAAGATTTTCGGTCTAACCTTTCTGGGTTTACTCGACTCTGGAGCTTCTCTGTCGGCTATGGATGGTAATTGCTGGAATAAGTTTGCTGCATTGGGGCTAACCATGAAGGAGGAACCAGAAATTAAGATATCCACAGCTAATGGCCATCAAATGGAGATTTTAGGGTCGACCGAGCTTCCAGTTGAACTCAAGGGGAAAATCTGTTTAGTAAAATTTCTGATCATACCTTCATTGACTGCCGCTGTAATTTTGGGAATGGATTTCTGGCGAAAGATGCGTTTACTTCCGGGTATGGAGATGGGTCAGCAAGAAGATTTGTCTAAGGAACATGATGGGAATGAGCTTATCTCGAGTATGCTTGTTGGTAGAAAGAATTTATCACCAGCGGAACACGAGAAACTAAACTCGTTGATTAACCAATGGAGTCATTGGAAAACGAAAACATTGGGATGCACAAGCAGAGTGGAGCACATCGTAGACACTGGTGATCACAAACCAATAAAACAGCGTTATTACCCAGTGTCTCCATATATTCAAAAAATTCTGAACGAGGAATTAGATACAATGCTGAAAGAAGGAATAGTAGAGCCCTCTAAGAGTGCGTGGGCTTCACCAGTAGTTTTGGTTAAGAAACCGGATGGCAGCCATAGGTTTTGCGTGGACTACCGCCAAGTGAACAACGTGACCAAACGGGACGCCTACCCCCTTCCTTACATTTCTAGCATCTTAGACAGACTTCGGGATGCTAAATATCTCTCATCACTGGATATTAAGAGCGCATATTGGCAGGTTCCTGTAGAGAAGAACAGCCAGGAGAAAACAGCTTTCACTGTCCCAGAAAGAGGCTTATTTCAGTTTACCCGCATGCCATTTGGCCTACACAACAGTCCAGCGACATGGCAACGGTTAATCGACGCGATCCTAGGGGCTGACTTGGAGCCAAACGTGTTTGTTTACTTGGACGATATTGTTATCGTGACATCCGACTTTTCAGAACACCTCCGGGTATTGAGAGAGGTTTTTGAACGACTAGCCGGAGCAAATTTATCTTTGAATTGGGACAAGTGCGAATTTTGTCGACCAGAACTACGTTTTTTTGGATATGTGGTCAACGAGTCGGGGTTGCTGGTTGATCCAGAGAAGGTCGAAGCCATCCGCAGTTACCCAACACCTACTTCTGTGAGACAAGTGAGACAGTTTGTAGGGTTAGCTTCATGGTATAGGCGGTTTGTTGAAAATTTCTCTACTATTATCTCCCCACTTACCTCACTGCTGAAAAAGGGATGTAAATTCAAATGGGGTGAAGAACAAGAGCGAGCCATTCAGTATTTGAGAGAAAGATTAGTGAAGGCCCCTATCTTGGCTTGTCCAGATTTTGAGAGACCCTTCTTATTGCAAACAGATGCTTCTAATACGGGACTAGGGGCAATCCTATACCAAAAGTATGAGGAAGGAGAAAAGGTGATAGCGTACGCTGGTCGAAGCTTAACGCCAGCCGAGCGGAAATACAGTACAACCGAGCACGAGTGTTTGGCAGTGCTTTGGGCCGTAGAAAAGTTTCGCCCTTACCTGGAAGGTATGCCTTTTACAGTTATTACGGACCACCAAGAGCTGAAATGGCTCCACAATCTTAAGGACCCTCAAGGTCGATTAGCCCGTTGGGCCATTAAACTACAGCAATACCAGTTCACGATAGAACATCGACCTGGTAAGCAAAACGCAGCAGCTGACGCATTATCCCGAATACACGAACATGTGGTTGGAACGATCGAAGTGATTTTTGATGACCTTGATTCCTGGTACGTGAAAATGTTGGATAGGATAAAAAGAGATCCCGCTAAATATCCAAGTTGGAGAATAGAAGGGAACAAAATATTCAAGAGGATCGTAGACAAACGGAAGATCCTAGGAGAGGAGGCTCCCTGGAAATTAGTTGTGCCGAAGAGTAAAAGAAAAGAGGTGCTTTTTGATTGTCATGACGATCCTTTATCGGGTCATCTAGGTGGGTTTAAAACACTGCAACGGTTAAGGGAGCATTATTATTGGCCCGGAATGGCTTCGGACACTGCACGGTATGTAAGACGCTGTGAAACCTGCTTGGCCCACAAGCCTTTACAACGAGCTCCTGCTGGATTAATGGGTCAACAAAGAATCGTCGCTAGACCATGGCAGTTGGTTTCTGCTGATATTATGGGGCCTTTGCCTTTGTCGACTAGCCGACATCGGTTTATTGTAGCCTTTTCCGACTATTTTACTAAATATAGTGTTTTCGTACCGGTGAGAACTGCCACTGCGAAAGCTGTCAGTAATTTACTAGAGAAGGAGGTAATACTCATGTTTGGTGCTCCGCAGACGGTTATATGTGACAATGGGCCACAGTTTAAGAGCCGGGAGTTTCGAGCAAAAGCAGCTGAATATCAGATCGACATCTCCTATACGCCGCACTACCACCCACAAGCAAACCCGATGGAACGACCTAACCGAGTGATCAAAACTCTTATCTCGTCCTATGTGAAGGAGAACCAGAGGCAGTGGGATAAAGAGTTGCCTAAATTAGCGTTTGCGATTAAAACGGCTGTGCATGAGGTGACAGGATTTTCTCCAGCCTACTTGAATTTTGGTCGAGAGCTACCGCGTTCTGGTAAAGAGCATCCCAATTGGGATGATGAGGAACATAGCGATGCTGACTGCCGAAGAAAATATGCGGACAGGCTGCAAAACGTACCATTACTGTTCAAGGAGGTACAGGACAAGTTGGCACGAGCTTACGAGAGAAGCAGTGCAACATACAATCTCAGGAGGAGACCTCAAGAATTCTCCGCGGGAGAAACAGTCTGGAGGAGGAATCATCAGCTCTCAGAGGGAGCAAATTACTTCAACAGGAAGCTGGCACCCACCTTCGTCAAATGCAGAGTTACCAAAAGAATCGGTGGTCTATTGTATCAATTAGAGGATATGGACGAGACGTTGGAAAGTGGCACGTAAAGGACCTGAAACCTCACCCTGAAGACGAGGCGATGAAGTAGAGAATGATGGCAGTAAATAATAGTTTAGATGTAGATAATATTGATAAGTATACAAAAAAAAAATTTTAATTTAAATTTTTTTTTTTTGACAGGAAAAGGGAGGGTTGTTACGTTAAAATTTCGTGATACTTATTATTTTATTTTATTTTTTTTAATTTTTATATTAATACAACTTTTGAGAGACCTAGTGAGGGCATAATATTAGAAATAGTTTTAAGTTACGTGATAAATTTAATTACGATCCCAAAACAGCTGAGCGAGAGGCAGTGATGAGAGAGACCTGGCCAGCTGAGAGGAGAGACAAGTGACGAGAGAAGTCGGGACTTTGATGGAAGTGCACGAGGTGCGGGATTTGTTTTCTCTATCCTGTACGGTTTAACGAGATTTTTTTGTTGTGGTGTGCGTCCAAGGCGTTAGAACTTCGCGCCATACGAGAGTTTATAGCGAATTTCTCGAGAAGAAGACGAAAAAAGGACATCACCGTAGAACAAGAAGAACCGAGAAAATAGGACTGGCTGCCCCATCTAATTCTTCGGATTTGTAATTTTATTTCTTTTGTTATTATTATATTTATATATATTAAACTAAGGATAGTAATTTTGTTTTTGTTTGAGTCCGGCTGGAATAGTTTCTTTTGTTTGTTTTCAATGTTTTTATTTTTTTTGGTTAATAAAAGTTTATGTATATTTTTTTTAAACAAGTTGTTTTATGTCATTTATTATATTATCCTGGTATTATTATATTTTACCATAGAAAATTTAGGAATGTCCATGTAAACTAAGTCTCTCAAAGGGTTTAGTGCTTATATCAATATAGAGTCACACTGAGGCCCTGAGTTCGAAGTTACCTCCGGCAGGTATCTTTTTTTTTGTTAATAATTAAATTAATTTTTTTCTTATCATTATTTTTTTTAAGTGACTTAAGGGTCTTTTTAAGAATTTTTAATTAAATTATTTTGTTGATCAAGACGATTAAATAATTATTTCTTTTTTTTGTTAAATTTATTTTATCATTGTTTTAATTTATTTATATTGGTAAATGTTTCCTTGTTTTTTTTCTATAATTTTTTTTTTAGGGTTTCACTGTTTTCCTTAAAATAGTGTGGCGTCCGAACTTATTTTTTTTGACAGGAGATATAATTGGATTTTATTTTTGATGGTTTGGTGAAAGTAGAAGGGTTGTGGATTAAAGTTTTTTTTTTGAACCTTAGCGTCGCGACTGGGTTATCGGCACAATATTGCCCACTCCCGTCGGGGGACGGAGTGTGGTAGCATGGTGATGGTGAAGAAGCCAAACGGAAAATATCGTTTTTGCGTAGATTACCGCAAGGTTAATGCAGTAACTAAGCCAGATGTTTATCCTCTACCTAACATGTCTTCACTGTTAGATCAACTTAAGGCTTGTCGCTATTTATCCAAGATTGACTTGGCGCATGCCTATCATCAAATTCCTTGACTATCCCTTCTAAAGAAATAACTGCCTTCATCGTATTAGGGAGAGGTCTATTTCATTTTAAAAGACTTCCCTTCGGACTCTGTGGAGCTCCTGCGACATTTCAGCGGCTACTGGATAAAATTATCACGCCCGATCTCGCTCCTGCTTGCTTTGCGTATCTCAATGACATTATAATTGCTACAGCCACGTTCGAAGAACATTTGTACTACCTAAAGCTAGTTCTCCAAAAACTTCGACAAGCTGGCCTTAAACTTAATCCTGAGAAGAGCGAATTCGGATGCAATGAAATTCAGTATCTTGGTTTTTTAGTGAATGAGAAAGGCTTACAGGTAGATCCTGGAAAAGTAGAATCACTTCTACTATACTCTGCTCCTAAAAATATCACTGAAGTAAGAAGGCTCATTGGCATGGCCTCCTGGTACCGCAGGTTTATCCCCAACTTTGCGGATAAAATTAGACCCTTAACCGAGCTTCTCAAAAAAGGAAAACCTTTTCTCTGGGGTGAGGAACAAAATACCGCCTTAGAAGAAATCAAAAGTATTCTTACATCGGAACCTGTTCTCACAAGACCCGATTTCGAAAGAACTTTTACCTTGCAGACAGACGCTAGCGCTACCGGCCTCAGTGCAGTCCTTACTCAAGATTTTGAAGGAGCCGAACGCGTAATTGCTTACGCTAGCAGATGTCTAACTCCAGCTGAGATGAACTACAGCGTCACAGAAAAGGAATGCCTTGCAGTCCTATTGGCCGTGAGAAAATATAGGCCTTACTTGGAAGGATGCCATTTTATCGTCATCACTGACCATGCCAGTCTAAAATGGTTACATAATTTAAAAAATCCAACTGGACGGTTGGCTAGATGGGCTCTCGAACTACAGGGTCATGATTTTGAAATAAAGTATAGGAAAGGAACTGCCCACTCAGT
The DNA here is from genome assembly GCA_948150685.1 of Rhaphigaster nebulosa. Lineage (NCBI taxonomy): Eukaryota > Metazoa > Arthropoda > Insecta > Hemiptera > Pentatomidae > Rhaphigaster > Rhaphigaster nebulosa. The sequence goes on from OX411310.1 coordinate 77,246,146, forward strand.
TCCAGATTTTCTTTCTCGTTTACCTCATGGTGAGCAAGCTGTATGCGTCATGGATATGTCAGAGATAAACGATCCCTGGTACATCGCGAAGCTGAAGAGCGTTCGTGACCGACCACAAGATCTCCCGGATTGGAAAATAGAGGGCAATCAGCTTTATCATCATGTAATTCAAGAAGAACCTGAAGACGATTCTCTAGAGTGGAAGCTAGTTGTCCCAAACGATCACGTGAAGGAGATACTACAGGAGAACCACGATCGACCCGACGCTGGACACCTCGGGCTTGACAAAACTCTCCATAGGATCAAGAGACTCTATTACTGGCCTGGTATGTTTAAAGAAATTTCGAACTATATTAGACGATGCCAGATTTGTCAGCATGTTAAACCATTGCAGAGGCCACCCCAAGGGAAGATGAACATCAAGAATTATACAAAGCCCTGGGATGTTGTTGCGGCGGATATTATGGGTCCACTGCCATGCTCGACAAATGGTTATTGTTACATACTAGTATTCGTCGATACCTTCACAAAGTGGACAGAAATAATCCCAATTCGGACAGCTACTGCTAAAAATGTCTGTAAGGCTTTTAGACAGTATATTGTATTTCGCTGGGGCGTCCCTAGAATTTTTCACACTGATAATGGAACGCCTTTTGTAAATAAATTGCTAGAGGGACTCGCTATTAGCCTCGGAGTTACCTTGAGCCGCACTCCACCTTCTTGGCCTCAAGCGAACCCAGTAGAGCGAACTAATCGAGTCATTAAGAGCATCATCACCTCATATGTATCCGATCAACACAAGAAATGGGACAAGTATCTACCTGAGCTGATGTTTTCCCTTAACAGTTCTCTTCATAGCTCCACGGGATACACACCAGCCTATCTAAACTTTGGACGCGAACTATTACCTCCTTATTCATATTTTAATAAATCTAGTAGTGACCGAGTATTAAAACTCCCTGATAATTGTGTTTGGTCCGATCACTTAAACAGGCTCAAAGAATTTCGGAAGACAGCAGAGGCAAGACTGAGCAGAGCATCAGCGCGCCAGGGCAAATACTATAGCTGTAAACGGAAGGAAGCGACCTTCAATGAAGGGGATCTAGTTTTGCGACGAGCTCACCCTCTCTCATCTGCTGAACGCGCGTTCACTAGCAAATTAGCTCCGAAATTCGAAGGGCCATTTCGAATCACACAGAAAAGATCGACTAATATCTACAACTTAGTGACAACCGAGGGTACACCAGCTGGACTTGGGCATGCAGCTCAACTCAAAGCCTATCATCCCGACTTGCAGCGTGAGGGTCTCACGCTTCCGAAGAAGGGGAGGTGTAACCAAGGTTGGCAGCTTGGCTGGAAAAGCCAGAGAGGGGAGAAGGTTGGAGAACCTAAGATAACCTTCCTGGTATCTTGGTACCTCTCTATACCGCATGGAATGTTTATCTATAGCTTAAAGATATATGTATGTTTGTTTTTTTGCTTGTTTTAGTATAGAAATGCAGTGTAGCTTTATTGTAAATATCTCTTTTTTTCTTTAATTGGTGTATATAGTTGTTTTAGTTGGTTGTAGATACTTTGTATAAAATATAAGTTGAGTGGAACCTAATAGTAGTGGAGATGTTTGCATGACCCAGCCCTTCTCACCTGAGCTAAGCCTGTAGCCTGTAGTATAGTATATGACAGGGTATGTACATCTTTTATTTAAAGAATTAATTTATCTCTTAAGGTGGAATAGTAACACCTGGCTAGTTGAAAATAGCCTGGCGTCCATGAAACTAGTTGAATAAAAGGTTAAAGAACATTTTGGTCATAAATGATAACAATAATAATAATTATAATATATTTTAATATATTATAATTTATTATAAGCTTTTTAATAACTGAACAACATATGACTTTTATCACCTTATAACGACAAAACATATATATCTCCAAAAAGCTGTAGGCTACACACCACCCCTTTATCAATACCTCATATATTCATACTATTACTCCCTTAAAATTGCTCGTACTTAAGTATTTTCGAAGATTTGATTGTTTATATCGACCTTCTCACACTTTCTGTAACTATTTCAATGTCCTCGTTTCCTTCCTCTAATTGAGTTTTAACTTCTTCCTCTTGAATATTCTGTTTGGCTATTTCAGCATCTTCATCTTCCGCCTCCCCTTCCTGTAGCTGAACCTTTCGTCTGGGCTGATCCTCCCCGCCCGTTATATCCAAAGGGCTTTCTTAACAGTCCTGAATTGTGGTTTTTCCCCCTTGTATGATTCAGCATAAATTGATCTACATGTCTGTTGACAATACACCTCAAGTTCAACAACCTCAATATATTCAATGCATTTTTACACCCAACACCTCTTCAACAATGCTTTTCACATAGTTTTCTTTGTTACCTAGGTGATTCTTTACAAACATTTGCTGTCCAACTTAGAAAGCTATTTTTCTTTTTTCTGAGTATTTTACTTGACGACGGTTAGCAACTTCTGCATTTTGCTTGCGTTCTTGAGTAGTTTTCAGCCATTGCCCACCATTCCAGTTATTCATCAAATCTTCATAGTTCTCAGACATTGCCCGAACAACTAACTTGGCAGGAATTTCACCCATGGACCGATGCACCGTATTGCGATAGGTTTGCAAAAATTTTTTATTACAGCTGGGTCTAAAGATTTTCCTGATATTTGGGCTAGACATTTCTTGGCAATAACGAAATTATTTTCAGGCTTTACATTGGTAACTTGGTGATATGGAACACATGACATGGACTCAAAGCCATTAATTAAACAAAATTCTTCATATTCTTTAGAGCGAATAAGCTGAGAGCCATTTTCTGAAGCCAACTGCTATGTCTTCAAAACAGCTCCACAATAGCCAACAGAGTTTTGCGGGTAATGGTTGCCTACATAGAGATACCCTCGATCCACTATGTGCATTAGAAACGACTATATATCTTTTATTGTTAGTGTGTGTAAGGGGGTACCAGAATAAAGGAACACATCTAATAATAACTAAGCACTACAACAGATTCAAAACTCTACTCAACAGGATAATATAAAAGTATAGGTATGCAAAAAAATAAAATAGTGATAGCCATGTAACGCCGATAGACCATCCTATAAAATAAAAAAACAATATTTAGAGTAGGATAAAAATTTATTGCATATAGAAATTCCAGCGATTTAATCTCTTTTTGTTTAACACTTACGGATCTTTTTTCTTCTTTCGCATAAATTCGGTTCTTCTGCTCCTGAAATTCATTACATATTAAAAAATATAAAAATATTTCTTAAAACGAGGCATAGTTTCAAGTATGATAGATCTTCTATAAGATTTGCCTAAATGAACTTAACATTTTCTAATTCGTTTATTACTGCACACTGATTGGGGTGAACTATCTAATACAGTATAGAATCGTTTTTTATTAACTGTATGTTTATTATTATTTTTTTTATAAATAAATCCTTAGTAGCCATAGTTTAAAATTCCTAGACACTTAAAGTTTCATCTGAAACGGTTTAATAATGGCAGGAACGGCAATAATAAACGACTTTATTATAAAGTACTTTTTTGGAATCTGGGGACTTTAAAATGCGCAATTTTTTTGTGAAACTGATTGCTGCACTTTCTCTATCTTGTTGAACTTTTTATAGACCAGGGACACAAAACAACACATGTTAGCAATGGTAATGAGAATATATTTGTATCAGACATCTCCAAAACTTCCATAATCGTGCTTTAGGGGTTACGAGTATGAAACGGATTCCTAGCCCATGGTGCTGGGAAAAAATAATAATATAGAAAAAATACCGTGAACAGCAGAGCTCCGCCACTAAGATGGTATTTTCATAAATTAAAAAATATTACAACGAAGAAGGAAGTAGAAGAAAGTTCAGACATTGCATACCGAATTTCTGCTCATTGGCGCAAAGGGGACACTGGATGTCTCTGGAGGACACTGGAGCTCAAATATCGCGGAGGGAGAAAAAAATAAATAAATATATATATATATATATATATATATATATATATATATATATATATATATATATACACACAATATAATATATATAATCGCTTTCAAAACTTCTATAATCGCGTGTGAAGTTATGAAACGGATAAGAATAAATCTTATTTAGCAAATTTGAGATGTTTTACATTACATCTAAGTATAATTATTGATGAAAGTTTATTACGACCTTCAAATAAAGTACCGCTTCCGGTGATCATTTACTAACCAAAAAGGGAGGTTCACAACCAGATTTTACAGCAATCCTAAATACAAAATTTAAAATTTCTACGGCTAACCGTTTTTGAGTTATGCGAGTTATCAGACGACTATTATATTTAACAACTTTATAACTATAAATTTAAACATTAGTTTAATATCAGTAAACTGTCTTTCTCAGGGTTCTCTAATGTCTTAGACCATACATATGGGAATCCTTAGCATGTGGTAACACCTTGTCACTGTCAGTGTCGACTGACCATTCCCCAAAGATATCTTGTCTCCTACCGGAAAGCCTGTCAAGCTCTCTCTTATATTCAACAGTTTATTGCTACCATATTCTAGTTCAGATGTCAATTGTATACTTTAACTGAACCTTCAGAACAGCCTTCACAAGAAGTTCGCATGAGCTTCCAAGAATTGTTCCTAAATAGGCCACCCAGAATTTAGGTGTAGAGGAAATTATCTCCCTCCCTCTGCTCCTTGCAACTTCATCCCCTCTCCCTTTCTCATCCCTATAAAGCCTTCTCTAAATTTACTATAGACATTCCATATCAGAGTTAGCCATGATATAAAATAGCTAAGATATTGTAACTTAGTTTGTAAGAAGCATTATAAATGTCATTGTAACATTTGTTTAGACAATAAAAGTATATCTTAAAGTCTTCACTGTTGTGTGTTCGTTAATTGGCGCCCAAATAGGGACAGTAAGCATCGGGAACTCACTAATCCTAGGTATTCTCGTGTAATCTTCACTGTCCGAACCGAGATCTGAAGAACTTTGGCTGGCAAACCCACTCTTACGAGGTATCTGTTTGTCATTGATTGGCCCACTCACCCGAGGTACCAAGATTCTTCAGCAACATCCAGCTTTAGAAAATCACTCATCCGAGGTATTCTAAACTGACGTCTTCTGTTGGCCCACTGATCCCAGGTACTAACAAAGAAGACACCGATCTACTTCAGTAAGCTTAAGATTTTACTTTTATTTATGATTATTTTATAATTTTACATTTTATTATTACATATTGTAAAATTTATTAATTTATATAATTGAATTTTTAGTGAAAGAACTAAAATTGTTAAGTATGGCATCATTCCAATTAAATAGTACGGATTTAGATCATATACCAAACTATGATCATATATGAAACTATGATAAGACGAGAGAAAAAAATCGCATGCGAAAACAATAATATATTTAGAGAGATCAATGAAAAAACATTATTAATAGAAGTCTTAGATCGTCTCACTGCAAAAGCAAAATTTATAAAATCAACATATAATTTCGAAACAATCGAAGATTTATTAAATTGTCTTGAAAATACATTTAAAGATAAACGGTCAATCGAACAATTGAAGTTTGAATTATTTGAAACAAAAATTAAAAATAATGAACACCCCTTAGATTTTCTTCAACGGTTGGATAAAATTCGCAATTTATTAATATCCCGACATTATTTTGATAAAATAATTAATAGAGAAATGGTGATAGCTAAATTAGATCGCCAATTGCTCTATCATTTTTTCTCAAACATACCAATGCAAATTAGTATGAAATTGATGTCAAAAGCTGATCAATTAAGAAGTTTAGATGATTTGAGGATTGTATTAAAATATGAAAATGATCTGATTTCTTCAAAACCTGTACTAAGGATACAAAATAACGATAAAGATCGGAAAATTCGGGAACTAGAGGAAAAAATAAATTGGTTCTATCAATTAGAACATTTTCTCGGCGAAGATTTCGAAGAAGCACCGGAAATAGAACAATCAAAACTAGAAAATAATGATTTTCAACAATTTTCGGACATTAACAACCAGAAAACTCACATTGATTATCAAAACGATATAGTAATTACTGACAATACAGCATTTCCATTAAAGCTCAATGAAAATAAAATTATAGAAACGTTAATATCAGACGAAGAACCGGATAAAATTACTAATGAAATTAATGAAGAGGAGACAAATATTAAAAAAAATGTGGAAGTTGATATTGAACCCGAAACAATAAAACTTAAAGTAAAAGCCGAAGCAATCCAAAATAAACATTTAGATAGTAAATTATTTATAAATGAACAAATTAAACAAATCAAAGAGTTAGAATCCGAAAATATTGAATTAAACTCTAAAGAAATTTTAATAAAAAAGAATGATATAAAACCGCGAAATTTTAAAACATTAATAAATGATCATAAATGTTTCCGAGAAGTTGTAAAAACCGTGGAAAAGGGTATAATAAATGAACATACTGATTACATAAATCAGGCTAAACTTGACGTGACGTTGAATAAGATAAAAGATCTAAAAGATCAAGAAATAAAATCGCCGACTAAATTGAATACTTTAAAATCAATTAAAATAGAAGATGATTTGAAGAAAGCGGTGCCTATTGAATGTTTACATGAGAACCATTTAAACAAGCCGTTAAAAACAAATCAAGAATGTTTAATTTCGAATAAAGATCCTATAGAAATTACTGAAGGTAATATTAATATACAAAAACATGGTATCATTCAAGATTTATTAACATTTAGCTCAAAGGTAACTAAAAAATATGCAGAAATTAAAAGAAAGCGGTTAACAGATTATTGTAAATTTAATAAAATGATTAAACGAATAGGAAATAAAGCTGGTGTAGGAGATATAGTAAACAAATTAAAAACAATAATAAAAAATAAAATTCGCTATTTGAGTAAATGGCCTACTGGCAAGAATAAAATTTATCTGAGAATGTTGAGACCTGATAACTTGCCCATTGCTAAAAAGAAAATTTACTTATGGATGCTAAAACCGGACCAAAACTTAATAACAGGCGCTGTGTATTGAGATATCCATTATAATATTTCAAAGTCCCCCCTGTAAATTAACATAAAACAAAAAAAAATCTTAATACTCAACTTTAATAAAATAAAAATAAAAACATTTAGTCTTTTAGAAAATTTTTACACTTACATGAAACTTTAATACTTTAAAAAATCAAAACTTTAACACTCTTATCATAATTGTTAGTCATACATAGTATTAGTCTTAACCGTATCTTTTAATTGTTCACTATTATATAACGAAATGAGGATTAATTTAAAAATGTTTTTGATGCTAATTCTCATAATCGTTGTTTAATTTATTTTATTTATTTATTCATTTTTATTTAATACAAGTTGTTTTATTTAAAAAATATTTTTGATGCTAATTCTCAAAATCAAATACCATTTGAAATTTTTTATTTAAATCATTCAAAAACAAAATAAACTAATAAAAATAAATTAATAAAAAAAAAAAACATAATAATAATAAAATAAATACATTAGTAATAGTAAAAACCATTTACCACTAAATAAAAAATATATATATATATATATATATATATATATATATATATATATACCGAAATAAAATTGGTTAAATCATATATTATTTTATTAAGTTTCCGTTAAGCGTTACAGGATTTTTTATATTATTATGATGATATATACAAATATTACTAAAGAGCATATGATAAATAATAAAGTCAGTTTTACGTGCAAATAAAAAAAATAATTATTGAAAATAAGATCCTAGCAATAGCGTATAGGTATCGAATATTTTTAAACAAGAATTTTTAGTAGATGATACAATAAACACATCTATATATAGTGGAATAGATAAATGTATGAATTTATTAACTTCAAAAATTAAATTAAAAAATTGTAAAAAATGCTGCACTTGATGAAAATTTATAAAAGTAAAGCTAAATATGAATAAAATCATAATTGTTTAAAATAACAATATAACAATCCTACTTTGGTAATGTATACATTTTGGCAATAATTTTGTTGAACAATTAGAGAAAAAAAAATAAAAGTATTAATATATTAACTTCTAAAACGCAAAAATTGGTATCAAGATATTCAGTTATTTCCAAAAGATACATCTGAAGTTTATAAGTGTTACAAAGAATTAAATATAAACAAAATTTGAGTGGTTGATACAATTAAATTCTCAATTTGAAAAACCGTTTGTTATAAGTTTTAACTCCTTAAAAACAAAACAAAGTAGCCCACAGCCTCAAAATTCTGAATCAAATCGGTTAAAGTGCAAATATAATTTTCTCTATATTTAAGAACGTTAATAGATACTAAGAAGCATTTCTCATTTATTCAGGTATCATTCATTAAATATAACAGGAATGATGACGTATTTCAACATTTCACGCCAATATGTAAAATAGTTACTACTATTTTATTCAATTGATGTTTGTACCGATATTTAGCCAATTGTGTTAAATATTTAAAATTTTAAATGTGAATAGTGCCATTCATTACTAAAATATTGAAGGAGAAGAAAAAATGTATATATGCATGTATATATTATTATATATTGATTCCAATAGTTGTTTAACTATAATGTATTTTATCTTATTGTGTTAGAAAAAATTAATGATATATATAAAATTTATCAATATTGATTTTATTTTCGAAAATGAAGAAACAATTATAGTTAGATACTTCATTAATTGTATAATTATATGATTGGTTTAGCTAAGAAATTATATCAACATATATTTAGTAATATGACTTATTGATTGAGAAAAATATGTATGAGAAAGGATAAAATATTATTTAGCGATTAATCACTATTGTATTTAAAATAAAATATATTAATAAAAGAAAAATATTAACTATATGTATAAATTAAAAGAAAATTATAATTGAAAATAGGCAAGGTTTGATTAAATAATGCATTATTGTTTATTTTCTGATAAGTAATACAAGTATCTTTATAGAAATATCGTTACTAAACATATTATTTAACTTTGTACCAAGTATAGGTATTATTATTATTAAATGCAATGAAAATTAAAAATGAGAAAGTTAGATTAAATTATTTATTGATAATAATTATTAAATAAGCTATAAAAGTGTTATTTTATTATAGAATATCGTCTCAAAACGATTGTACAGTTTGTACAATTTGAATAATAATTTGTGTAAAACAAAAAAGGCATTATTATTCATATTATATTAGGCAATAAGCAACTTACTTAAAAATATAAACTAGGATTATAACTTTATAGTACTTCTCCAGGTATAAAAATTATGACTAATTGTTTGGGATTATAATATTAAACTATATCATTTTAATATGCTAGAAGCTTCGTAAAGTCAAAAAAAAAAAAAAAAGGAAAACAACACTATTATTAATAAGAAAGGGAACAAGATAATATTTTTCCGATAAAGCAACAAACATAGAAATGAAACTAAGTTAATATATATTATATATTAATAGTGTATAAACATATGTTAAATATTAGAATACTAAGTTAATAAGAAGGTATAATTGTTTATTGTATTTATATATTTATGGTATTAAGTTATCCTATTTCATTTGTGTTTATTTACCACTCGTATGTTATAATGATGTTCAAGTTAAGATTATCCACTATAAAGGATGATAAAGTTAATAAGTTAAACAATTAATATCCTCTAGAATAATTATAAATATAAGTAAAATATTATTTGTATAGCATATAAAACATAATAACATTATATAAAACATCAGTATGTTAGTAAAATACTATACTTGTATCATAAAATAGAAACTAATGACTATAACTTATAAAGAAAGGATTCATGAATGTAAAGAGTAACCATTATTGTAATCTACTTTTAAGGAATTCTATTTTCACAGAAGTTATAATTTATAACCAATGTAAGCATAGTTATAGACAAATATTAATCTACATACCCGATCCTAACCTCAGGAACCTGATTCATATTTCCTCACATTTTGATAGTAGAGCTTAAGAAACTCTATCCAAAGATGAATTAATGTCTCGGGATTTAATATATTATTAATAGCTTCGGTGGACCTTGCTTTTGAGGGGAGGGACGAGTTATCAGACGACTATTATATTTAACAACTTTATAACTATAAATTTAAACATTAGTTTAATATCAGTAAACTGTCTTTCTCAGGGTTCTCTAATGTCTTAGACCATACATATGGGAATCCTTAGCATGCGAGATACGCACGAACGTACGCAAAAGACGTCAAGATGAAACTAGTCAAAATGGTTTCAGGGATGGTCAAAATAGATATTTTCGTTGAAATCTGAAAACCGAAAATTTTCGCGATTACAATGCTTCCTTTACTGCGTACAAGGAATTAACAATGGGAGTGGGTAGTTTATGTTTCGGCGATGTTTCATGCATAACCTTATATAGGATAACAGTTTCTTGATCTATTCCACAATAAGCATACAGTACGATTATGGTTTGAATATATTTAAAATAATCCTATAATTTAAAATAATCTATCGACTAATAAGTCGAAATTACGCTACCTGATAATGTAGTTAGCATCTTTGCCGAGAGCTTGTCAAGAAATTGTCCAACTGCTGCCATTGTAATAGACCGTCATTTTTTAGAATGCGAAAATCCCTTGGCAGGAATACCGTATGAGCCTGTAGAGCTACTCTAATAACAAAAAACGGTTTAAATTATCTCAGGTTACGGTTCCAATAGCATAAGGATACATTAGACTCTGTATGTACATAAGTGTATGTCACCTAATTATCACACTCAATTGAATTGAGTGTCAGGCAACACATGGTGTTATTTATATTCCTAAATAAAATTTATATTCTTCCCGTGAATTGCAACGGGAGGCATGTTACGTTGGGTAGGATAAAATTTGTTTCATCATACCTTGGTATTTGATTGAAGTATTCTTCAAGTTATTGTCATTTGTTAAACAAGGTGTCGATAGAGTGTTTTTAATGAACCAGTTTAGCCTCATTGGTGTATATTGTTTTCTGAATTGTGGTATTAAATATTTGTTTGGTAAAACGTCTGTAGACGATTCCGGTCTTGGAGACTTGCAGCCACTTGCGGCTTTGTAGATTTCTGATAATTTTAAAAATATCCCTCGAAGTATGGAAACAGCGGAGAAATTCAATTGAATGGTATGCTCAAGCAATTAATTTATTAAAAAAGTGTTCGAAAAAACAAGTAGCCACATTTATGACAATCATTGGACCAAAGGCATTAGCTCTTTGAGAGGAGGGGAGAACAACGGGTACAAGTGACAATTTAATAATATTGCAAAAACACATTTTGATATAACCTAAAACTTTTAAGTTTGTATCATAGTTATATAACTGTTCTACTGTATATTCCTTGAATATTGAGCAATATTGCTTTTGGAAAGCATTTCAATGCATTAACTATCAATAACTGCACTTACCTCTATCTCCTTCTCCTTCTTCCGTGGTGCTACAGACCGGTGTGGTCCATGGCCTCCCCAATAAGCCTTCGCCAGGTGGATCAATCTTGTGCGACTGTTTTCCAGTTTCATTCAATAGGGTCAAAGCGTCTTCCCTTCTGAGTCTTAGTTTGCCTCTACCTCTGCAGCAGTCCAGCCTCCCCTCCAATAACTTCTTGGGAATCTGGGCATCTCTCATTATGGCGACATGACCGGCACACCTCAATCTTCCTAACTTGATGGTCCGTAATACGTTTGCTACACCGTAGAGCTGTTATACTTCCTTAGAGTGCCGTCTTCTCCACTGGTCCCCTTGTCTAATGGACCCAAAAATTCTCCGTAATATTTTTCTTTCGAAATTATGGATTTCTTTTCCTTCTTTGGCTGTCAGAGTCCATGTTTCGGATAAATAAGGACCGGTCTGATGAGCGTTTTGTAAATTAGGCACTTAGTTCGTCGAGAGATTATGGGCTTACTGAGATGCTTCCTAAAGCCAAAAGAGCTTCTGTTACTTACCTCCATCTTGGAAAAAAAAATTCCTCTTGGCTTCTCGTCCCCTCATATATATTTTATTAGAACTTACTGATGAGGATAATTAAAGTAATAACAGAAAAAATTGATAAATATTTTACAAAAGTAAATATAAGTAAATAACTTTTTTTTAATAGACCGAAACCAATACAACGACTACAGAAATTTCATGGACACCTGACGCTCGCGATGAATAAGAATGAAACATGCCTGGTACAATAAAGGAAGAGCTAGATACAGTGTCCCACGAAAACATTCGTAATTTTCCTCTTTCTACTTTAACTTCAAGTCGTTACAAAATTAATGTAAAATGAAAGAAATATTTTATATTCATATTCTTTAATTTATAAAAGATACATCAATTTTCAATTAAAAAAATGTAACATTTATTATAACAACAACAATTTGATCAAATTCATAAATAAATTATTTGTACTGCTTATAATTTTTGATCTATTCAAATTTGAAATATTTTTAGAACAATCCTCATTGTGAAGAACGTCTATTAGGCATAGATTTAATCAACTTACAATTATTTATTTCCATTCGTTGAGCAAAATTCTCTTCAAGGTAACATCATGTTTACGGATTTGTAATTACAAATATATACCCGTACATCTACAATAGGGTTGATATCAGGTGATCAAGGAGGTATTTCTAGCATTTTAGGGCAATTATAAAGTAGCCACTCGCGTGTTACAAGTGTCTTATGCTACGGATCCTTTTATTGATAATAATCTTTCTAAGCGAAAATGTATTTATAAATAGGCAAATATATTTACATATATTTATGCAATATTTCAATATATTTACATGTCCGTAAATATGTTCCCCACTCCATTTTTCGCAAAACAAACCCAGAGATCATCTCTATCGACATCTTGTTGTCATCAACTTTTCGTTGTCTTATCAGCCCATCCCGTATGTATATCTAATCAGTGAACTCCTCTTATTCTATTAAAACAATAAGTTTCAAAACATGATTTATTTTTCATTCTATTTGCTGAATGATATAGAATTTTCCATTTAAAATCCGCCATTTTGTAGTAACCATTTTCATAAAACTAGCATTTTATTTTTTGGCGCTTGGTGATTCACATAAAATTGTTCAAAGCTATGGGCAACATGAATCGCAATATACTCCGGAACATCATTTATACCAATGATAGTGAATATTTCGGTCGCGTTTATAGATTTGAGAACAAAATTTTATTCCTAAAGCGGGTTTCGTTTCCGAATGGTACGCTCATCAATTGGACTGAAAATCAGAAAGAAGCGCATAACTACAAAAATAAACAAGTTCACAAGAACTCGCCCCAAGGAATTCCAATCATAAAACATCTACAGCACCATTTAGAGAAAATCTGAACTATAAGCTTTAAAATAATGCTTTGAAAGCTAGATTGTAAACAAATACATTTTCAAGAACTGGAATTTTAGTAGGGAAGGCGGGACTATTGTGAAAACAGGATAACTGTGAACAAGTGATGTCATAGCACTCTTTAGTACTAATGAAAGACTACTTTTTTTAAATATTAGTTTGTCGTCATAGCGGCAAGAAACGCACATATTTTTGCCTGTCTATTTTTTTATGGAACCAGAATGAACCACAATCGACTGTTCACAATATGTAGTTTTGGGGCAATTGGGAACAAAATATTTCCATTCATGGTAATCCTGCGGAGAACTCAGATGCTGAGGTACTCGATTTGAATCTAGCACGTATACCATCCTCTCAAAAGCAATCAGCTATTGCAGGACCCAGCAGTATTACTGATTTTGTAGAGATGTTAATATTAATCTGAGATGTGGTTCCACATCCAAAAGACTGTTCTTCTTTTTTTTTGCTTATTGCCTACTGCACCTGAAAAAGCAACTTCACATAGATATGATGCCATACATACGTAACGCACACAAGGAAGGAAGTTTTTCATTATTTTTTTATGTCCGTTGCAGCGTGTATACTTCTGCTCCTCCCCAAAATCTTCCCGTACCTCTGGGCCTATTACACTTTGGTAGACACTGAATTAGATTTTTATGTGATGATATAAGCATAGAAATTTAAAATAACTAGTATACCCGAGCGAGAACTCTCGCATTAGATCCTAATACATTAGAAGTATAAGCGATATTAGGAAAACATATTTATTCTTATAAACAATATAATATTACTAAAAAAATGTATTTAACACGCACATTTGGGGAAGCTACATAGTTTGTAATGACTATGTTGAAGTTACAGCTCATATTTAATAAATAATTAGCTTATCTCACTGGAAATCATCTCTTTAATTTAGCTGTTTGGCAATTAGATTCAGCTATACCATTTCTATAAGTAGTATTAATATTTAACAGTGCCCTTTAGGGTTAGACATGGGAAACAATATATAATTTCCCACTCATTAAAAGCTTTTGTAAACAGACTCAAATTGATATAAAGTTACCATGACAACGACACGTACGCAAGATGGCATAAGACCCGTGCGGACCTATATCGTGCGTTATCTCGAAAACGGTAGGTTTTTAAGCTTTAAAACGCTGGACCAATACGCTCCAAAGGAGCGTATATGATTTTGATGCCCGCGTCAAAATCTTTAAAACCCAACTTATCCCGTCTCGATCCGCCGACTTTCAGTCGTCAAAGTTTTGAAACCTTCCAGTTTTTTCATCACTTTTATTTAAGCCCTTGTAAGATTTTAAGAATCAAAATAAGGATTCGTCACTTCTCCGTGAAATTTCCTCTCTTTTGATACCTCATTCATCAAAATCCATCGCTCCTGAGAGCCGGAAAAGGGATCTATACTACCGTAATAATATATAGTAGTGACTAGTATACCCGAGCGAGAACTCTCGCATAATCCCTAATACATTAGAAGTATAAGCGATATTAGGGAAACATATTTATTCGTATAAACAGTATAATATTATCAAGAAAGTTTATTTAACACGCACATTTGGTGAAGCTACATGAAATGTAATGACTATGTTGAAGTTACAGTTCATATTTAATAAGTAATTAGCTTACACAACTGGAAAATATCTCTAGTATACTCGAGCGAGAACTCTCGCATTACATATCTTCTAATCCCTAATTCCAAGTATAAGCGATATTAGGGAAACATATTTATTCGTATAAACAATAGCATATTATCAAGAAAGATTATTTAACACAAATATTTGGTGAAGCTACATAGTTTGTAATGACTATGTTGGAGTTCCAGTTCATACTTAATAAGTAATTAGCTTACACAACTGGAAAACATGCCTTCAATTTAGCAGTTAGGCAATTAGATTCAGATATACCATTTTCTATGTGTAATATTCATATTCAACAGTGCCCTTTAGGGTTGGACATGGAAAACAATATATAATTTCCCACTCATTAAAAGTTTTTGTAAACAGACTCAAATTGATATAAAGTTGCCATGACAACGAAACGTACGCAAGATGGCATAGGGCCCGTTATCTCAAAAACGGTAGGTTTTAAGGCTTTAAAAGACTGGACTAATATGAACCAAAGGATCTTGATGCCCGCGTCAAAATCATTAAAACCCAACTTATCCCGTCTCGATCCGCCGACTCTCAGTCGTCAAAGTTTTGAAACCTACCAGTTTTTTAATCACTTTTATTTAAGCCCTTGTAAGATTTTAAGAAACAAAATTGGAATTCGTCACATCTCCGTGAAATTCTGTTTCTTTTGATAACTCACTCGTCAAAATCCATCGCTCCTGAGAGCCGGAAAAGGTATCTATAGTATATAGATACAGTAGTGAATAGTATACCCGAGCGAGAACTCTCGCATTACATATCTTAATGAATCCTTAATGAAATCGAAGTATAAGCGATTAATAATATAATATTATCAAGAAAGTTTATTTAACACACACATTTGGTGAAGCTTTATAATAGTTTATAATGATTATGTTCAAGTAATAGTTAATACTCACTAAGTAATTAACATGCCCTACTGGAAAGTACCCCCTCAGTTTAACAGTTAAGCAATAAGACTCTACTATACCACTTTCTGTTTGTAGTATTCTAACATTCATGGAAACATAAAAATAATATTTTATTTACAAAATGTTTTCACAGTTATTAATACGTTTTTGTTAACAGTCTCAACTGGCTTTAAAAGGTATAAAGTTGCCATGACAACGGCACGTACGCAAGATGGCATGAGGCCCGTGCGGACCTATATCGTGCATTATCTCAAAAACGGTAGGTTTTTAAGCTTTAAAACGCTGGAACAATACGCTCCATAGGAGCGTATATGGTCTTGATGCCCGCGTCAATATCTTTAAAACCCAACTTATCCCGTCTCGATCCGCCGACTTTCAGTCGTCAAAGTTTTGAAACCTTCCAGTTTTTTCATTACTTTTATTTAAGCCCTTGTAAGATTTTAAGAAACAAAATTGGAATTCGTCACATCTCCGTGAAATTCTGTTTCTTTTGATGCCTCATTCGTCAAAATCCATCGCTCCTGAGAGCCGGAAAAGGGATCTATACTACCGTAATAATATATAGCAGTGATTCTTATTTAGTGACGTTGACGATATTATTCTACCAAATTCATGTTGCACAAATGCTGTACTAGCATCAATAAATAGTAGAATAGCAAAGGTTGACTTTCTGAAATACACGGCTTATATATAGTAGTACGATAAATTTAACTACAAGATTACAAACCCTTTTTTTTTTTTGTTCCGGTTGTTGGTCCTCTTGTTTCTGTTGACCATCTTGTTTCTGTTGGTCCACTTGTTTCTGTTTGTCCTCTTGTTTCTGTTGGTCCTGTTTTTTCTGTTGTTCCGGCTGTTTCTGTTGGTCCTCTTGTTTCTGTTGGTCCTGTTTTTTCTGTTGTTCCGACTGTTTCTGTTGGTCCTGTTGATTCTGTTGTGATTGCTGCTCCTGTTGCCCCTGTTGATTCTGTCGTGATTGCTGCCCTGGTTGTGATTGCTGCCCTGGTTGTGATTGCTGCCCTGGTTGTGATTGCTGCCCTGATCGTGATCGCTTCTGTACAGCCAAAAATACTCCCGCCGACAAAGCTACTATTGCAATAACTGTAGTTGAACCAAGTAATTTTGTTGAAGCAGAATAATTTGGGCTAAAAAAGTTCGATATGACCACGACCATAATTGTTTATAAAAAAACTTGCGATTCTGTTACACATTAAGCGACAGGATTACATTTTGTTGACTAATTTTATATTTACAGCTGTGATTTATGGTACCTTGAAACATCAATATACATTAAATAATTCGTTGGGATGTTTTTAAAACTTAAACTTTTGGCTCACATCATTACTTACACTGAAAGTAGTAAGGAATTTAACTGGCACGTTATTCAGCCATAAAGTTACTCAAATTCAGTATTAGCTATTCATACCTTAAATAACTATTAGTACATTATATTATATTAATAATTTGTACCGTAGGTAGATAATCTAACAATTTCGTGTTTTATTTTCTACTATCTCTGTTTAAGTCGATTGTTTTAGTAATTTGAATGGACCTACTGGCAATACACTTTTTATAGGTATAACCACAACTGTTCTTAAGGTGCGTTCACACGTTTGCCAAGGCTTGGCAAGTCAAACGCCAAGCCAAACGTGTAAAGGCTATTTACAGAAGCTCAGCAAACTAACCTATTTAAACGCTACTGTTTCGGCTATTCCGACTTTTGTCGAATGTTAATTTCGGTTTAAACTATTTCTATTTTTTAAAGAAACATTAAAAGTATAAAATAAAAACATATAATTCATATAAATACACCAATATGTGGATGCAACACTAGCACTTCCCCCAAGAATGGAAACACAGACAAGTCAAGCAAAACTACCTTTACAGGTTTTGTTTACCAACGCGTGAACGTGCCTTAAGAGAGTAAATATCGAACGAAAATATCGATATATATATCGTATCGATGGTTTTTAAATATATCGAAGTAGTAGTTCGATATATCAATAAAAAAATATCGTTATTTCGATATATTAGGCCGCAATTGGTTTAATCTTAAAAAGGAGGTGAGGGAGAAGAGGGTCAAACTGAATTGAAGGATAGGTAACACAAATTAACAAGTCTTAGATTTGTAATATCGAAACTATATTTTTAATGTTGCTTACCACAAAAAAAAAATTATCAACAAATTAAAATTTGTCAATAAAAGCAATTATTAAGACGAACACACCACGCAACTTACAAATTAGTCCATTTACTAGAAGTTTGTTTTGATTCTTTGGTTGTCGAACCAGCCGTCCTTGTAGACATTTTTTATTTTATTTTTTGTTTATTTATTTTTTTAAGTCTATCAGACAAAAATATCGACATAGTTCGTTAAAACTATCGATATTTCTATATTTTTCAACATCCCTGACTGTTCTTACATTAATATTTATGATATTAAAAGCCAATTAACCTTAAAACTGTCTAAATTCTTATGGCTCTATTAGCCTTCTACCTTCCTTTTCCAACTTATTCAAAAAAATCTTCTTCATCGTCTAAATTATCTTGAAATATTGGAATCAATTCGAAATCATCAGTTCGGCTTCGGAAAACATCATTTAACCCTGCAGCAATGTCATCTATTGGTAGATTACATTTCCAGTACTTTAGATTAAAAAATTATTGTCCTGGCGTTTTCCTTGATATCAGTCAAGCTTTTGATAATGTATGGCATGATGGATTATTTTCCAAGCTCAAAATTTTGCTTCCTCCTACTTACGATTTAATATTACTTTCGTACTTGACAGACAGGCATTTTGTAGTCAAAGTAGGTAACGATTTATCGAGTATAAAATGTAGGAAGTCCACAGGGCAGTGTACTGGGACCATTGCTATTCAATATGTTCAGTTCAGGCTTTCCCAGGCATGATCATACCCTAGTAGAGGGAAAATGGGGGAGCTGGAACACGATTCCTCCATCCCCTCCACCGCTAACCTTAAGTGTCACGTGGTCTTGCCTCGACCCTACCTTAACCACCACGTGGTCTCCCCTCGACCTAACCTTAACTATTAGGCCCCGCCCCTTTTTAGTCACGTGACGCCTATGCCCCGCCCCTTTTTGGTCACGTGACCCCTATGCCACGCCCCTTTTTAGTCACGTGACGCCTATGCCCCGCCCCTTTTTGGTCACGTGACCCCTATGCCACGCTCCATTTTGGTCACGTGACCGTTAAGCCCCGCCCATTTTTAGTCACGTGATCCAGTCACGTGACCCGCAGCGCATCCTGGTCTATGCTCCGCCCGCATGTTTTAGTCACGTGATCCGGTCACGTGACCCGCGGAACCTCCTGGTCTATGCTCCGCCCACAATATTTACCCCCTCCACCCATTGAAGGATCAGGTACCCATCCCATAGAGCATGAGTGTACCCGGCCGCCATTTTGTTTTTCTTATGCCGCCATTTTGTTTTTCTACAGTTTGAGAGACTTGAGGTTTTGTTGAAGTGTTAGGTACCCACCTTATAGAGCATGAGTGTGCCCGACCTCCATTTTGTTTTTCTTACGCCGCCATTTTGTTTTTCTACAGTTTGAGGGACTTGAGGTGTTGTTGAAGGGTCAAGTACCCATCTTATAGAGCATGAGTGTACCCGGCCGCCATTTTGTTTTTATTACACCGCCATTTTGTTTTTCTACTGTTTGAGAGACTTGAGGTTTTGTTGAATGGTTAGGTACCCACCTTATAGAGCATGAGTGTACCCGGCCGCCATTTTGTTTTTATTACACCGCCATTTTGTTTTTCTACTGTTTGAGAGACTTGAGGTTTTGTTGAAGGGTTAGGTACCCACCTTATAGAGCATGAGTGTGCCCGACCGCCATTTTGTTTTTCTACAGTTTGAGAGACTTGAGGTTTTGTTGAAGGGTCAGATACCCACTTTATAGTACGTAACCTCCCCTATGGTTATATAATCATAACCTATACGGCGAAGGGTCCGGTGCCCACTTTATAGTATGTAACCTCCCCAACGGTTATATAATCATAACCTATACGATGAAGGGTCCGGTACCCACTTTATACTCTGTAACCTCCTCTATGGTTATATAATCATAACCTATACAATGAAGGGTCCGGTACCCACTTTATACTCTGTAACCTTCTCAAAGGTTACATAACCTTTACATTGTTTTCGTGTTTGTGCAACCTTCTCAATGTTTACATAGCCTTTACAATATGTAACTGCATCAACATGTAAACAGGTTGCTTCTTGTATAGACAAGTTGGATTATGTCCAGGTGAAATACCAATATGGACCTTGAACTGTTTATCTCTAACATATAAATAAATAGCATAGTTCCTTAATCCTATAACTGCTTTTGGACTTTGAATTGTTTATCTCTAAAACATAAATAAATGGTAGGGCTTCCTAATATTTGAATAGCTTTTGGACTTTGAGCTGGTAATACTCTATCTTTACTTATCTCGCTGAAACATAAACAAAACAACTTTTCAATGTACTACGTATTTTTAATAGCTGATAGTATAAGTAATGGTCTTAAAAGGATTAACTCGTCAATGTTCTACGTATTTTTATTCTCCGATAGTTAAATAATGGTCTTAAAAGGATTAACTTTTAATCCATTAAGTTCCTATCGAACTTTTAATCTCTAAAATATATTAACAAATCGAAACGACTATCACGCTGGCCAAAGAGGTTAAACCTTTTCACAGCTTTGAAATATTTTCAAAGTACACGAGTCGGTATTAATAACTTCGAAATAAATTTTTATTAATGAATATTAATTAATACTTAATCAACACAAGTTCATAATTAGTACTAATACTACAGGTACTCTGTTCGACTTGCCTGAGTATCGCCTGACTTGGGTCAGAGCAGGTCGACTCATGCTCGCTTCATAAACATGTAAACAGGTTGCATCTTGTATAGACAAGTTGGATTATGTCCAGGTGAAATACAAATATGGACCTTGAACTGTTTATCTCTAAAACATAAATAAATGGTAGGGCTTCCTAATATTTTGAATAGATTTTGGACTTTGAACTGGTAATCCTTAAAACACAGATAAATAGTAGGGCCCCATATTCCTATAACAGCTTTTGGACTTTGAGCTCTTAATACTCTATCTTTTACTTTCTCTCGCTGAAACATAAACAAAACAACTTTTCAGGTAGGGGGCACTATGATCGCTGGTGGGGCAACATGACAGCCAATCAGATTCGAGTATTCTCGTCCAGGAACCAGTGCCACTCGTGGCCTCTGCCATTTCGACTCGAACCCCAGAGATAGAACAAAGTTTTGCTGCTAAAATTGTGATAATATTCTAATTTTTCGAGTGCAACCCAGGCTATGAGATATAATTAACGACAACGAAGTGAAAGAAGATACTGACTGACACGTCCGTTGAACAATTGAAGGAAGAATCAAGCGAAGAATCTTCAGAAGAAGAAATTCCGATCTTCTGTTCCAGCAAGTTTTGTAAGATGAAAGGAGAATACAAAGTGGTTTGTTTGAGCTGCGGAAAATTGTATCTCACTGGATTTATCGACTTGTCCGATTGCGACCATAGAACATTTTGGTGTTATGATTGCCGTCGTCCACCTATGAAAAATTATATTTCTTATCTAGATATCTCTGCAATAGCATTCAAGATTGATGAATTATTTAACAGGAATCTTAACATGGAGGAAGAAATTTCAGGAAATAGTGTAGATACGATACCTAATGACCATGACTCGACACCTGATGACCATGAATCAAGACCTGATGGCCAGGATTCAAGATCTCTCGGCCCTGATGATGTAATGAATTATGACCCTTTTATTAATGACCCTGATCTAGTAAATTACGACCCTGTTTTGGCGGCTAATAGCTACAATCCGAGTCTCGGCCCACGTCCAACAACTGAAGAAGAAATAAGAGCTTGGAGGGAACGTGTAAGAGAAGCAGAGCTAGAGATTCAAAGACAAGAAATGAGGATGCAAAAGGCTAGGATCATCGATAGAGATTTTTTGGGGGCCTTTCAAGAGATCGTTGATCAGGACATGCGAGGACTCTACTATTCGACACCCTGCGATGCCGAGATTTGTTCATACCGGGGACGATACCGTGTGAGCTGTACGAAATGCTTACGTGTCTTCCACACAGCATGCGTCTTCTTGCCAGACCACGATTACGAAACAACAGTATGCTTCTACTGCCCTCTGTCGGATTCTGAAAGTGACATAGATGATGACGATAACTCAGAAGAATTTGTTACAGATTAACATTTATAAATTTAATTCATATTAAATAAAAATTATCAGTAATTTTGTTTCTTATATTTAAAGAATTTATGTAACTAAAAACATATTTTCTTATTATCTTATTATATTATAAATTATTTCTTTAATAAATAAATTCTACTTGAACTGTTGTATTCTCTCCTCCTCCCCTTTGTTAATATCATATAATGCATTAAAATATATTTCGAAGAGCACAACTCCTAGTCTTCTCTTATATAGTTGCATTTCTTAGTGTTGGAATAAAAATAATATATTTGACTAAGCAATTCATTTTTACCAAATCATACTATTATCCGAGATTGTTCCGAAATTATAACCTCCATTATGGAATCAGAATTTTCATGTAAGACGTATTGGTGTAATATAATATTCAAACGGCTAGATTGTTTTTTTTTTTGTTTTGTCGAAGGGTCAGGTATCCACCTTATAGTAGGTAACCTTCACAACGGTTACATAACCTTTACCATATTTAACTTTAATGATATCAGGATAGATAATGTCACACTTGAATAATTCTAAATATCTTAATTCATTTGCTGAAAGTAAACGATGGGCTTTGAACTGTTAATCTCTACAAAGTATACAAAGAGTAGAGCTTCTTAATCCAATAACAACAGTTGGACTTTGAACTGTTAATCCCTAAAACATAAATAAATTCTAGAGCTCCTTAATCCTATAACAACTTTTGGACTTTGTGCTGCTAATACCAAAATATAAAGAATGAAATAAGACTTGTCAGTCCTTCCGCTAAAAAGTAAACAAATTTAGATTTCGCAATAATGCGTTATCCCATAATCCTTCCTTCGAAAGTAAGCAATGGACTTTGAACTGCTAATCCTTAACAAGTTTAACTTTTATACACAATTGGTTATAAAGATGATGTTTCATTTATTTAAAAATTCTATTTCTTGTATCTAATATTATGATGAAATAAATTTTTTTATTTTATAAAGTTGTATTTTCTTTTATTAACTATACCCTATATCTTTGTTTGTGTATAAAAGTTAAACTTGTTAAGGATTAGCAGTTCAAAGTCCATTGCTTACTTTCGAAGGAAGGATTATGGGATAACGCATTATTGCGAAATCTAAATTTGTTTACTTTTTAGCGGAAGGACTGACAAGTCCTATTTCATTCTTTATATTTTGGTATTAGCAGCACAAAGTCCAAAAGTTGTTATAGGATTAAGGAGCTCTAGAATTTATTTATGTTTTAGGGATTAACAGTTCAAAGTCCAACTGTTGTTATTGGATTAAGAAGCTCTACTCTTTGTATACTTTGTAGAGATTAACAGTTCAAAGCCCATCGTTTACTTTCAGCAAATGAATTAAGATATTTAGAATTATTCAAGTGTGACATTATCTATCCTGATATCATTAAAGTTAAATATGGTAAAGGTTATGTAACCGTTGTGAAGGTTACCTACTATAAGGTGGATACCTGACCCTTCGACAAAACAAAAAAAAAAAACAATCTAGCCGTTTGAATATTATATTACACCAATACGTCTTACATGAAAATTCTGATTCCATAATGGAGGTTATAATTTCGGAACAATCTCGGATAATAGTATGATTTGGTAAAAATGAATTGCTTAGTCAAATATATTATTTTTATTCCAACACTAAGAAATGCAACTATATAAGAGAAGACTAGGAGTTGTGCTCTTCGAAATATATTTTAATGCATTATATGATATTAACAAAGGGGAGGAGGAGAGAATACAACAGTTCAAGTAGAATTTATTTATTAAAGAAATAATTTATAATATAATAAGATAATAAGAAAATATGTTTTTAGTTACATAAATTCTTTAAATATAAGAAACAAAATTACTGATAATTTTTATTTAATATGAATTAAATTTATAAATGTTAATCTGTAACAAATTCTTCTGAGTTATCGTCATCATCTATGTCACTTTCAGAATCCGACAGAGGGCAGTAGAAGCATACTGTTGTTTCGTAATCGTGGTCTGGCAAGAAGACGCATGCTGTGTGGAAGACACGTAAGCATTTCGTACAGCTCACACGGTATCGTCCCCGGTATGAACAAATCTCGGCATCGCAGGGTGTCGAATAGTAGAGTCCTCGCATGTCCTGATCAACGATCTCTTGAAAGGCCCCCAAAAAATCTCTATCGATGATCCTAGCCTTTTGCATCCTCATTTCTTGTCTTTGAATCTCTAGCTCTGCTTCTCTTACACGTTCCCTCCAAGCTCTTATTTCTTCTTCAGTTGTTGGACGTGGGCCGAGACTCGGATTGTAGCTATTAGCCGCCAAAACAGGGTCGTAATTTACTAGATCAGGGTCATTAATAAAAGGGTCATAATTCATTACATCATCAGGGCCGAGAGATCTTGAATCCTGGCCATCAGGTCTTGATTCATGGTCATCAGGTGTCGAGTCATGGTCATTAGGTATCGTATCTACACTATTTCCTGAAATTTCTTCCTCCATGTTAAGATTCCTGTTAAATAATTCATCAATCTTGAATGCTATTGCAGAGATATCTAGATAAGAAATATAATTTTTCATAGGTGGACGACGGCAATCATAACACCAAAATGTTCTATGGTCGCAATCGGACAAGTCGATAAATCCAGTGAGATACAATTTTCCGCAGCTCAAACAAACCACTTTGTATTCTCCTTTCATCTTACAAAACTTGCTGGAACAGAAGATCGGAATTTCTTCTTCTGAAGATTCTTCGCTTGATTCTTCCTTCAATTGTTCAACGGACGTGTCAGTCAGTATCTTCTTTCACTTCGTTGTCGTTAATTATATCTCATAGCCTGGGTTGCACTCGAAAAATTAGAATATTATCACAATTTTAGCAGCAAAACTTTGTTCTATCTCTGGGGTTCGAGTCGAAATGGCAGAGGCCACGAGTGGCACTGGTTCCTGGACGAGAATACTCGAATCTGATTGGCTGTCATGTTGCCCCACCAGCGATCATAGTGCCCCCTACCTGAAAAGTTGTTTTGTTTATGTTTCAGCGAGAGAAAGTAAAAGATAGAGTATTAAGAGCTCAAAGTCCAAAAGCTGTTATAGGAATATGGGGCCCTACTATTTATCTGTGTTTTAAGGATTACCAGTTCAAAGTCCAAAATCTATTCAAAATATTAGGAAGCCCTACCATTTATTTATGTTTTAGAGATAAACAGTTCAAGGTCCATATTTGTATTTCACCTGGACATAATCCAACTTGTCTATACAAGATGCAACCTGTTTACATGTTTATGAAGCGAGCATGAGTCGACCTGCTCTGACCCAAGTCAGGCGATACTCAGGCAAGTCGAACAGAGTACCTGTAGTATTAGTACTAATTATGAACTTGTGTTGATTAAGTATTAATTAATATTCATTAATAAAAATTTATTTCGAAGTTATTAATACCGACTCGTGTACTTTGAAAATATTTCAAAGCTGTGAAAAGGTTTAACCTCTTTGGCCAGCGTGATAGTCGTTTCGATTTGTTAATATATTTTAGAGATTAAAAGTTCGATAGGAACTTAATGGATTAAAAGTTAATCCTTTTAAGACCATTATTTAACTATCGGAGAATAAAAATACGTAGAACATTGACGAGTTAATCCTTTTAAGACCATTACTTATACTATCAGCTATTAAAAATACGTAGTACATTGAAAAGTTGTTTTGTTTATGTTTCAGCGAGATAAGTAAAGATAGAGTATTACCAGCTCAAAGTCCAAAAGCTATTCAAATATTAGGAAGCCCTACCATTTATTTATGTTTTAGAGATAAACAATTCAAAGTCCAAAAGCAGTTATAGGATTAAGGAACTATGCTATTTATTTATATGTTAGAGATAAACAGTTCAAGGTCCATATTGGTATTTCACCTGGACATAATCCAACTTGTCTATACAAGAAGCAACCTGTTTACATGTTGATGCAGTTACATATTGTAAAGGCTATGTAAACATTGAGAAGGTTGCACAAACACGAAAACAATGTAAAGGTTATGTAACCTTTGAGAAGGTTACAGAGTATAAAGTGGGTACCGGACCCTTCATTGTATAGGTTATGATTATATAACCATAGAGGAGGTTACAGAGTATAAAGTGGGTACCGGACCCTTCATCGTATAGGTTATGATTATATAACCGTTGGGGAGGTTACATACTATAAAGTGGGCACCGGACCCTTCGCCGTATAGGTTATGATTATATAACCATAGGGGAGGTTACGTACTATAAAGTGGGTATCTGACCCTTCAACAAAACCTCAAGTCTCTCAAACTGTAGAAAAACAAAATGGCGGTCGGGCACACTCATGCTCTATAAGGTGGGTACCTAACCCTTCAACAAAACCTCAAGTCTCTCAAACAGTAGAAAAACAAAATGGCGGTGTAATAAAAACAAAATGGCGGCCGGGTACACTCATGCTCTATAAGGTGGGTACCTAACCATTCAACAAAACCTCAAGTCTCTCAAACAGTAGAAAAACAAAATGGCGGTGTAATAAAAACAAAATGGCGGCCGGGTACACTCATGCTCTATAAGATGGGTACTTGACCCTTCAACAACACCTCAAGTCCCTCAAACTGTAGAAAAACAAAATGGCGGCGTAAGAAAAACAAAATGGAGGTCGGGCACACTCATGCTCTATAAGGTGGGTACCTAACACTTCAACAAAACCTCAAGTCTCTCAAACTGTAGAAAAACAAAATGGCGGCATAAGAAAAACAAAATGGCGGCCGGGTACACTCATGCTCTATGGGATGGGTACCTGATCCTTCAATGGGTGGAGGGGGTAAATATTGTGGGCGGAGCATAGACCAGGAGGTTCCGCGGGTCACGTGACCGGATCACGTGACTAAAACATGCGGGCGGAGCATAGACCAGGATGCGCTGCGGGTCACGTGACTGGATCACGTGACTAAAAATGGGCGGGGCTTAACGGTCACGTGACCAAAATGGGGCGTGGCATAGGGGTCACGTGACCAAAAAGGGGCGGGGCATAGGCGTCACGTGACTAAAAAGGGGCGTGGCATAGGGGTCACGTGACCAAAAAGGGGCGGGGCATAGGCGTCACGTGACTAAAAAGGGGCGGGGCCTAATAGTTAAGGTTAGGTCGAGGGGAGACCACGTGGTGGTTAAGGTAGGGTCGAGGCAAGACCACGTGACACTTAAGGTTAGCGGTGGAGGGGATGGATGAATCGTGTTCCAGCTCCCCCATTTTCCCTCTACTTACCCTATTGGCTACATTTGCTGATGACACAAAAGAACCCTCACTTCCCACAAAACTCTCTACTAGTTTCTTTTATACTACAAAACTATCTAGATGAGATTTGTAGTTGGGCTACCAGATGGAAAGTAAAGATGAATTAAATGAAGAATGTGTTCATTATGTACTCAATCATCGTTCATGTCTTCAGATGTATTTTAAGAATGTGCCAATTCCTACATCTGAGGAAGAGCGATATTTGGACTTCAGCCTGTTCAGCCAAGAGACTGACATGGCCCACATAAGAATGAAAGGAAAACAACTGAATAAACGATTTGGACTTTTATTCACTTTACTTGACTAACGTTCCAAATTACCCTTAACTAACAGACGTACAATCTACAAAATATTTATAAAACCTTTATGGACACACGGGTTAAAACTATAGGGCTCTGCGAAGATTTCAAACATGCAAATAATTTAGTCGTTTCAGTCAAAAGCATTAAGAAAAATAGTGGACGCGCAATTCTAGGTTACAAATGACTTACTATACAAGAACTTTGATATCCTTACATTTTAAGATGCTGCTACAGAATACTACAAAAATTTCCACAACAGACACACTTGTAACATGAACCCCTTAGCACAAACACTTCCATCCGCAATGACCCGTACAGCCCTCCTCGACGACTTTCGAGGCGGTGGCCAAGAGACTTATTATAAACCGGCTGAGCGCAGATTTACTTACTGCAAAAAATAATTTGCAGATGACAATGTATTAAGTCACACTATTAAAATAATAATAAATAAATAAGGGTACTTCTGGGTTAGCTAGACGCCATTATGAAATACTGTTTCATTTAATTATTTCACACAAAACTCTTATCTGGTGGTCATTCCAACTTTATTTTCAGTGACCATCTATTTTTAATAGCCTCTAAAATGGTAGTGAATGGATTATTGGATCCAATTGATTTTCGCCACATAAATTCCGTTAAGTGTCGTTCTGCAAGGCGGTGTTTCTTATTTCGCCATTTTAAGGAACCCCACATTCTTTCTATATTTTGAGTGTATATACCTAATTCAGGGTTTACGAAATTATATTTGATTAACATGAGTGTTTGAATCCCGCTTCTTCTAATTCTGCACTAATTACGAATGGTACGCGAGATCCCATCAACCAATTTCCAGTTCTGAGCGCTAGTTTTTCCTGCGCGATTGTTTATAACAACGCCACATAACGTTTTGGGCAAAGTCGAAGTACATTTCGTGACCCTGCGAGAACACGCGCCGTTTATGTAAGATACAATGTTAACAAAACCGCGTCTCGTTCACAAGACAGTAAATTGAATATGTTATAAACAGTTGGAGTGTAATGTCAACTGTTCTGAACGACAAAACCGAATAAGTATGCTGATAAGCTGTTAATCCCTTTATTGATGCCGCTTCATAAGATAAGATATCGAAACAAGGAAAACAATAGCGAAAATGATATTGGTATCTAACCCACAAGTACCTAAATAAGTTCTTACTTAGTATGTGCAAATCTATTTATGTTTACGTTTATGTTCAATGTGATTTTATTACTGAAAAGTAATTAATCCACCTAATAATTCGATAGTTTACAGGCCCTATTAGTTTATAGGATCTTTTATACACTTACATTAGCCGCATAGTTACCTGGTCGTATTGGCAATGTGTTGGCAACATAGATTGTAGTTATTGATAAGTTTTCAGGCTAAACGAACTGGAAGGATAGGAAGTTCCAGTTAAGAATTCAGTTAGAGTAATGAAGCAATACAGGCTGTAGATGGAATACTTGAGAAGCCTAAGACACTAACAACGGAAGCAACTATTAAAGACGTCGAAAATTATAATAAGGATTTGGCCGCATATGACAAAGTAGAGTAGTACTGTCTGAGATAAAAAAGCATATTAACATCCGAAAAGCAAATGTGGGACAGGCTTCTTAGTATGTATGAACAGCGCACCGAACACCGTAACGTTTTTTTAAAGAGTTCTTTGGGATCAATGAGATGTCGTCGAGACCGACCATGTCGCGGACCGTATAGCTGTTTGAATAGTTGTGAGAGGATTTAAAGGATGAGATATGAAAGGTACAGGTAAAACTTCGAGATTCTTTATTTCTAAATAGAGTGCTTTCCACATTGTCATCAGTACTTCTTGACCGTGGTGGCCGATAGTGTTAAGGCGTCACCTTAGCAACCTCAAGCCTGAAGCGGTTCAGGCGGTTAACATTTATTTCACGGCGGACTCTCGGAATGAATCTCAACCTTTCCACTCTGGTTAGAATAGGTTGATTACCTGTAGTCTGCCTTTATTAAAGTTCTAAATGACCTTAAACCACAAATAAAAATATCTGATGTGGACAACACATTACTTCCTTGTACGCCAATGAAACTACAAATCGGTGGCTCAAAAAGTGATCCTCAATTTGGTTACTACTTTCCGAAGATTGCAGTGTTTCAAAAACGACACTCGGCGTGGCGACATCCATCTATTGCCACACAGACACACTCTTGTTTCTGGAGGTCTCATTCCGTTATTATATGTCGTTTTCTTCAGTTCCTAGTTTCCAAGAGATTTCTTCATGTTCCGTGATAACATTAAAACTGTCAATATCACTAGATAAAGCATTGAAAATCAACAATTTCGACATTTAAAGCGGAAAAACCCACATAACTAATATCTTATCCTCCTGCTACAGACTTGTTTATCTCACAAATGGGGAGAAAAGCCAGTATTTTATACTCAATGTTAACACTTAAAGCAAGTAATAAAAATGTTTAATTGGATTGGAAACCAAATCACGTTTGTAACCTTTATTACCAAAACATATGATTTTTAATTTAAATATAATTTTTTATATAAGCTTATACCTTTCAAGTAAAGTACTCTTTTCGGCTCACCAATTTTAACCAAAATCTAGTAAATACATTCATATCGATATAAAAGTCCTATTTACCAAATGTAAGATATTTTACATTATATTTTAATATAATTTTTGATGAAATTCTAATACGACCTTCAAGTAAAGTACCGCTTCCGGTTCTCCAATTTAGACCGAAATCTAGTTGTTATTTCAATCAATATATAAATTATAAATACTAAATTTGAGAAGTTTTACATTATATTTAAATATAATTTTTGATGAAAATCCGTAATGACCTTCAAGTGAAGTACCACTTCCGGTAATCATACAATGACCAAAAAAGGGAGGTTCACAACTAAATTATACAGTAATCCTAAATACAAAATTTCAACTTTCTACGGCTGACTGTTTTTGAGTTATGCGAGATACGAACGTACTAACGTACGTACGGACGACACGACGAAACTAGTCAAAATGGATTCAGGGATGGTCAAAATGGATATTTCCGTCGAAATCTGAAAACCGAAAATTTTCGCGATTACGATACTTCCTTTACTTCATACAAGGAAGTAAAAAGCGCTTTACTTCGAGATTATCAATGAATGAGAGTCAGTTAGCAAGAAGGTTATTATTGCAAGAACGGTTATGTATTGTAGAGTTGCGATTTAATAGAGGTGCTAAACGTAAGAGAATAAAAAATTCTGTGGCGTTATTTGTGTCCAAGGAAAAGAATGTGTCAAAAGATAATAAAAAATGTATTTTGTTTGGCTAGTTACAGAGCTGGGAAAGAATCTGTTTTTCTATTTAGTCTTTGTTTAACAAATGATTAAAAACAATCTTCGACCAGTAATGGTTTTACTATTGCGAGAGGTGATAGTGTCTGCCACTGTCTCTAGAAGTCAAGGCATTTTTAGAATGAACATGAGAGTTGTATTGCCTAGCTTAGCCCCTCAGGCAAATTTGGCTAATAAACCCGATAGTCTCCAGCTTTGGAATGAGCACTTGAATCATCAAAACAAGAAGCACATTAAGGAATTTTTAAAGGGCCTAGATAACGATGTTGCCAACGATGATTTTCTGCGTTGCGTGCATTTACGCCAAGCAACATAGATTCAGTTTTGGGGAGCCTACTGTAAAGCCATAGAATGGCGGTGATTTACTGCATGAGGACGTTAGTTGTCTCTAGTTTACAGTCTTCAAGGCTCACTATTGCAAATTTATTTCCAAATAGGAAGCAGATAAATTAAAAGCTTTTCTGACAGTGGTTCAGATATGTGGGTTACATATTGACTGACAGATGGTGGTACTGAATTCAATAATAACAAGATAAAATGAATTATTGAAAAAGAAGAATTATTCTATCGCTCTATGATACTGTATATTCCCGAGCAATGCGTTGGTACTGAACCGGAAAATCTCATTATAGTAGAAGCTGGGCGCAGCATTTTGCTTATTGAATTACTACCTCAATGCTAGTGAGCAGGAGCATATGTGATTAACACGACAAGACCTACTACCGTGGATAACAAATCACCTTCTGAGCTATGGTTCGGCAGGAGAGCAATTGTCGATTTAACAGTTTTTGGCTTGTTTCGTGTTTGTCCCAAAATAGAGAGGAAAGAAATCAGATAAGAAATGTGTAAAGTCATTTGGTGAGGTATCACCACGAAAAAGAAGGTAATCTAGAATCTGATTCCAACTAAAAATGAGGTCATTACTAGTCGAGATTTTGTGTATAAAAATGAAGAAGTGATCTTATGTTCTTCGGAAGAAATCATTGAAGAATTAGAGTCTCAGGAACCGACAGATTGCAAAGATTATGCCGTAGATCCTTCTACTAGTGACGTGGAACAGGTTATCCTATTGATTTTGATGGTGTTATATATGCGTTGAGCCAAGTGTAAGAAAGAGACAGGGATACACTGAAGAAAGCTAGTCGTTTTGAGGTTTATGTCATGTTGCTCATGAGGAACCTGTAATATTAGAGGAGGCACTTGAATCTAAAGAGGCAATCCACAAAAACTTCGTCGTTGGAAGAAAATCGTTTGTGGATTCTAGTTGGCTTGTCTGAGTATTTTCTTTTCTCTTAACAACCGATGGGTTTTTAAGAGAAAAGAAAATACTGATGGAACTATACGAGTTGATTACAGAGAGACGTTTTCCACCATTGTAAGATGCGATAAGTGGTGAGAGACTTTTTAAGCGTTGTCTAATACAGACAACAAGTTTGGGCCAATTTGATATATAAATGGCTTTTCGAAATGCGCCAATAGAAGAGGAAATACATATGAGGCAACCGAAGGGTTTTAGTGATGGGTAAGCGTGGGTATATCTATTGAAGAAAAGTCATCAGAAAGTGGATCAATAGGATTACTTTTTGGAGAGTTGTGGACTGGTTTGCTGTGACGAGGATACGTGCTTATTTTTTTACTTACATCACTGCTTGATTTTATTTTCTTATTTAGACGATGGACTCTGAGGAGCTAAAAATCTAGAAGTTATGGATGGTTTCTTTGCCTTAAAACCTAAACTGATTTAAAAATGCAGAAGGAATTGAAAGCAACCATTAGTCATGAGGTAAACAGATTTTGGGTATGGAGTGGTATCAGCTACAATATGGCTCTGTTGACAGAATTATACAGAAAAGCTGGAATGGATTAAGAAAACTCTATGCTGACACCAGTGGATCCCAGCCACTTTAGATCTTTGTACTGGCGATTTAGATCAGTCTTTTCCACCTGGTAGGTATTGAGATATATTTGTTTATTGCCATGAGGCCCGATATTTCGATACCGTCAATGTGCTTTCTCAGATGTTTGACAAACCTGTAAGTTTCACCTTACCATTCGAGTATGGCAAAACGACAGCTTCCTTATGTTAAAGGGACGCATATAGATAATTCGATCCAATGAGTGACACACTTGCACTGACGCTGATTATGCTGGAGATTCAGGAGATAGAACCTAACACCTTTTTTTGTGAAAGGCTTTCCTTTAATGTTTGCTTCAGCCAATGACTAATTATGAATTAAATCAATTAATGGAATTAAATACAAGAATTTATATTTATTTTATGTATTGGATAGTAGCTTTCCCATATTTTAATAATATAGAGCATAGTAATTTCTGTTGCAGAAAACCTGGAACGTAAGTAATCTTCAAAACATAACAAAATTGTTAAGCATAGTATTTAACATAAATTATTAAGATATTTAAAAATTATTTAACATAAAAACATAACATTATCATTGAAGTAAAGAGAACTGAGATAGAATGTAAACAAGTAGGCTCATTATAACTGGGCAGGTTATCAGTTGCTCTAAAGAGCTACCAAATATCACAAAGAGGAATGATTATAAAATTCACCACACTTTCACGCTTGCAATCACAATACGTTTTAATCATCAGAGCTGGCATATCATGAATAAGATTTTTGGAATCTGAGAGATATTTGTAGCCGTTTGAAAGCATTTTTCGCTACAGTATTATTCAGTAAGTAGAACTAGAGATTTGGACAAATTTACCAGAAGTAGAATTAAAGGTTCTATATAGCGTTTTTTTTTTTGTGTGAGTTTTTGTGTTGGAACCTGAAATAGAGAAAAATAATTGCTTGGCAATTTTAATATTAATATCTTCACAATTGAAGAGCTAAGTGGAAGAGCATGTTATGCGACCAAATAGGAATTTTAAATACTGTTTTCTACATAGCATTTTGTTTAATTTTTTTATACCTTAAATTGTGGTGGTTTTCAGAAGTTGAAAATTGAGTAATCCAGTCTAAAATAGGAATTATAATTATAAATAGGAATAAAAAAGTCATTAAATTCCATTTATCTCAGATTCAAATGTTTGTAACATAACATTTTCTTTCAATTAGCTCTTCAAATATAATTATTACACTTTTTATAACTTCTGGCCAGAGGTTTAGCCACACAATGTTCTATAAAAGAAACAATTTGTTGAAATGATATATATAAAATAAAATAATGAAATGAAATGTTATATATAAAATAAGCAATATGTAGAATAAAATATATTTGTATTGCATGAACCTGTTTCAGGAATTTCAATTCATTTACTTGTGAATTGAATTCGTAATACTTCATGTTCTAATCCATTTTTTTTTCATGATATTTTCTATTTTCGACATTTTCTTTTTCACTTTAAATCATATCTAAAAATCTTCCTTTTTTCCTGCCCTAAAATATTATTTTACATTAAATTTTAATAAATTTGAAAAATATTTCCAAAATTATATGCCACAGTCATTCAAAAACCAAGGGTACTTAATAACAGTTTTAAGGAGCTAATTGCGACATTGTTATTGGTCTCTTTATAGTTTAAAACATTTTATTCCAGAGCATCATAAACAAGTCAATATTTAGGTTGAAAAATAAAAGACACAAAATCAGTAAGCACAACAATAATATTTTTCTTTCCAAGTTTAAACTAAATATCGAAATAGAGTTGAAACCTTGGCAAAACAAAATATATAAAACAACATGATGAAATGCAATATTAATCGCCTAGATTGATTGCTCGAAACCTAGTTCTGGATTGTTTAAAAAAAAAAAATTGGCATTTGTTTTTCGCCTTAATTAGTTTTTTTTATTAATCGTATTAATTAGTTTTTTTCGAGAAGATTATTTTATAAAAGATTAAAGAAGACAAAACACCCTACATTGTATGTCCGTAATGTAGTTCTCTAGGATCAACTGTTAAGCCGTTAGAGCGCGCTGAAAAAACAGTTAAATTCTCAGAAAGTGAAAAAAAGCGATTGAAGACTCTTTACGTACGATTTCCATAACAACTATTTATCTTGATCTTAAACTTCATGAAATATTCATAAAAATATATGAAAGGTGCATTCATATTTGGTGTTCGAAACAAGTATCACAATATATTAATTAACTCATGCTCGCGCCTCAGATATCATCCTACCGAGTGGAAACATGCTATAGTTGTTCTCAAGCCCAAAAAACGAGGAGTGGTACCGAAAGAATACCGACCCATCAGTCTCCTCAACCACGTCTCAAAAATATATGAGAAACTAATCCTCATCCATGTCCGAAAACACTGCGACACACATGACATCATCCCCCCGGAACAAACCGGGTTCTCTCGCGGTGTTAGCTGCTATCATCATGTAGGCAAAATACAGTATGATATAGCTAAAAATCTTGCCACCGGAATGCTTTCACTAGATTGCAACTCCGGCTTCACCAATTCCAGAACCAACTGGTCGACATTATTGGCTCCTACATCAGTGGCCGGACATTTTCTGTCCGTGTCAAATCTCCAGCCAGCGTCTAGTTACCTGTGGTGTTCCTCAGTACTCGGTTCTTGCGCCAGTCCTTTTCAACATATATACAGCCACATAGTAGGGCAAAAGATTGACGATGTTCAAATCGCTGCATATGCTGATGATATTGCTATATACACAGCAAGCATGAATGCAGATCACGCCATGCGCAAGGCCAAAACAGCAGCCCAACTGATTACTGAACAACTTCAAAACATAAACACACACATAAGCACACAAAAAACAGATGTCATCGCATTCTCATACAAGAAAACACTCAAAGAACAACCAAAATTGTTCAGAACAAGAGACAGCTCACATACTTCGATATGAGACTCGTATCACACTTATCATTCACTGCTCACACAAAACACAGGTTACATATAGCCAAAGCCACAACACACCAACTCAATCACTTACTCTACTCACCAGGGCTGTCGCACAGACTCAAGATCCTCATTTACAAAGCCATCCTCAGGCCTACACTACTACACGGTTCCCCTCTCCTTCACTACCTATATCCCTCAACCCTGAAGTCTCTCCAAACTTACCAAAACAGCGTCTTACAAAAAATCACCAAACGAACGTCACTCGAAAGACGAAACATGATACACATTCACAACGAATTATAACTCGACACTGTTCAACAGCACATCACCAGAAGACACGTAAAGTTCTTCGACAACCTCTCTACCTCGCACTATTCCGCTCCATCACCCCATCCCCCCTTCCTGCCAGATGGCAGGGCCGAAAGGGACCATTAAATCCTGTCAATATTATCCTTTAAACCGCTTTTAAAGCACCCCCATCCCCAATATCCTTCCCCATCTCCCCATCCTACCAACTCCCAGTTCCCACTCCAGGCCCACTCTCTCATGTCCCTCCTTGTAAATATGACCTTGTAAATATTATTATAGTTAATTATGTAGTTTTATTTTATTAGTAGGTTTATTTTATTTTTTATTATTTCTAAACAACTCGAGGAGGCCCCTCACCTCTATATAAAGAGGAGATTCCCTGACCGGGAAGTATCATTTAAATTTTGTAAATAGTTAGCAAACCGTCCAGTGCCAACAGGTAGAAAAAGGTAAAGTACATCAAGTTTTATAATTATGCGTTTTATTAATGTTCTGTTTTATCTAAGGGATCAGAAAAATAAATAAAAAATAAGGATGGAATTAGTGGGTTATTTTCGATACTAGTAATCAGGAATTATAGTCCAAGAGCTGAGGCGAAATTTGGTGAATTATTTGAAGAATACATTTAGTCATATATCCATCCAGAGTAATCAATTTGAACTTACCTGCCAACGCTAAGCGGTCGGATTTCAAAATGATGGACAAAAAAATCGGCATTTTTGGTCTTTTTTTGTTTTTTCACCAATAATTCCTAAACAGTTCATTCTATCGAAAAAGTTATATTATATAAAATTAAAAAACATTAAATTCTGTGTCCAATGAGTACCACAGCATAATAATTTGGTTAACTGGTGTAGTCTAAAACCACGATCAAAAAACGGCAATTTTGCCAAAAACATAGACACAGTAGTACTATATATGAGTCTGAAGCTTGGGAATGAGTGCTCAAGAGAAAAGCTCATAGAAAAAAATTGTAGAGAATCAAATCCTGCATTCATTGAACATAAATTTTTTTAAAATTCGGTGAAGTATATGTCTGAATTGACAATCTCCCAATCTCCGGCGATTGGCATTTTAGTTCAGTAGAATTATAATTTTAGTTTGCAAAAAAAAGGTCTTTGTATTTGTAGTTATATTGTATGTATTTACCCTCTTGTTAAAAACCTAAGTTTTCGACCTCCTCCTTCTGGTGCCTTTTTCGCCATCTTGAAAAACCGCTAAGAAAAGGTCTTTTTTCTTCAGTTATTCCTCAGTAACTCGCTTCCAGTGCAGTTAAGGTAATAATTTGTCATCACCTATTTAAAAAATGTTAAATATTCTGCAAGTTTTGAATATAATATTTTTTAAAATTGGGAAAAGCTACTGAGATAACGGGGCGTTAGAATCTGCAAAAATGTACAACAAATTCAAAAAGTTGGATTCCAAAAACGCTCCAGATGCTAACAAAAATTTGCCTACTTACATTAGGAGGGGCCAGGTTTCAAAATGGCGACCAAAAAAAGTCGGCATTTTAGGACTTATTTTTATTATTTCATCTACAATTCCGAAACGGTGCATTCCATCAAAACAGTTACTGTATATTACATTAATGAGAATCAAATTTTGTGTTTAAAGAGTACCACAACATAATAATTTAGATAACTTGTAGGATTACTCCCGATTTTTTTTTTACCATTTTGAAACCCTACCGCTTTGACTTGGCAGACAATTGCAAAATGAATACTCAAGATGAACATTACATACATACATCACTAAAAGTTTTCTTCAAATAAGTTACCAAATTTCGCCTCAGCTCTTGGACTATTAGGCTTGGAGAAGGTAATGTTGCATACCGCCAGTAGTTAGTATAATTTCTTCCTCGATCAAAGGTTTTTGATCTGGAGGCATCAGGTTGAAGGGCAAAGTAGGCGAAACCAAGTTCCGCATGAAGGTTCATGTCGATCATGTCTTCGTCTCCCTAGGCCTGCCTTTCCGCTACCAAAGTTTCTTCATTTCAACAATGCAGGGAGAACAGAGGCTAGAATAATGGTCGTTGCTTAGAGGCCATATCTGGTTCTCTTCCAACTTCAATCTTACGCACGTTTCTCCACTCTCATCCATAACTGAACCGTATAGTAAGATAGTGCTGCTACCTTGGACGCTGACCTCTTGAATGATACTAATCTGGTATAAAGAGGGTACAATCTTACCAATGTGTCCATTTTATGAAACGTTCCCCTGCTTAGATAATGCTCTAGTAAGTGACCAGTGATTTTTGTAAAACATTTACACCAGTTGCATGGTCGGGGTTTTTGGAAATTGTTTTCACCAACTTTAATTTACCTTGATCGAATGGGACCGAAGTTGTATCATAGCCACTTATGGTATGTACGAGAACATGATACAATTTTTAATGGTCTAGTTGTTAACAGCGGGCATTGAAAAATACGTTGCTGGAGGAACACTGTCATCTCCTGGTATCATGAAATAGAGGTTTTTGATACAGTCTGTGGGTCAGATACCCCTACCGTGCCAACCTCCCTCCCTCCCTCCCCCCATATCCCTATAAATTGCAGATCGTTGTGTTCCTTGCGACTAATGATTAAAAAAAGGTCAGTGTTCTCAGAAAAAAAAAATTGCCGCATCTTACCAAAATGGCGTCC
The DNA here is from genome assembly GCA_948150685.1 of Rhaphigaster nebulosa. Classification (NCBI taxonomy): domain Eukaryota; kingdom Metazoa; phylum Arthropoda; class Insecta; order Hemiptera; family Pentatomidae; genus Rhaphigaster; species Rhaphigaster nebulosa. Next base: position 77,285,048 of record OX411310.1, read on the forward strand.
AAAGATGGTAGACTACCGACTTATACTAGATTTAGTTTTTAATCACTGTCATTCAGCATTTGGCTTAATTTCGCCATAATTGAGTTCGTTTCAAAGCTGAATCAGAGAATCATATGACATAGAATAATAAAAAAAAATAAAACTGGTTTAGACCAACCACGCGAAAAGTATTATATTATAAAAATGTTATTTTATGAAGGAAAATAAATTTGCTAAAATTGGAGTTCTAATAGAGTTCTTTACGTTTTCCAGTTCTCGAGATAATGTTTAAAAAAAAAAAAAAACACACACATATAAAGAAAAAACAAACGAGAAATGACCGTTTTGTTAACTTATTTTGGCAAATATCATGGAGACTGGTCTTCCTACGAAGATAATCGTTATAAATTACTATAATGTGCATTTAACTAGCTCTAATTCGATTGGTAATATCCACCTTTACATCAATGGTTCCCAAGATAAGGTTTTTCAAATTTTTTTTTTTTTAGAAAACTTGAAATCACTGGTTTATGAATTTATTTTGCCAAATATCATAGAGGCTGCTCTTCCTACGAAGATAATCATTAGAGGCTACTTTATGGTGCATTTAACTATCTCTAATTTGAGTGGTAATATACATCTTTACGTCAAATAGTTCCCAAGATAAAGTCTTTCAAAAAACCATTTGAATTGTCAATTCGTAATGTATAGTGTTGGTTTTCTTGTTTCAAAAAAGTTAAAAAATATGATGATAGATTTCAAGAAAATAAATTATGGAGGGGCTGTACTAATTTTACGGATCACTCCTTGTAAAAATTTACCTATTGTCCAATCCCATGCTCCTACAATGTTGGAATCTAAAGAAGCAAAGGGTAGTTTTTATCAATAGTTTGAAAATCTTAATTTGCAGCCTTAAAAGAAAGAATACCCGTAATATTGTTATGGGGGATTTTAATGGTAGGATTGGAGTCAAATTAGATGGTGAAGATAAAATCATGAAAAATAGTGGATATGGCAAAAGAAATGAAGTTGGCAACCAGCTTATAAACTTTTCCTTTAGTCAACGCCTTCAAATTGGAAATTCTTATTTTAAGAAAAGAGGTGAGGATAAATGGACTTGGTGCTTACAAAAAGGCCATAAATTTGAGTTACACTATTTTCTTACAAATCTAATTAGCTTGATAAAAAATTTTGAGGTCATAAAGAAGTTAAATTTCAACATAGATCATCGAATGCTTAGAGCAGAGATATATATTGAAAAAAATAAAGTAAGAAGACCGTTTAGTGCTTTAATTAGATCACAGCTGTCGATTCGCGCTCACTAAAGAGATATACAATCTCCCAACGGATTCTTTTCAGTTGAGGTTGAGGCCTTACCGCCATTTAAATTTAGGTAATGGAAATATCATACCCAATCTCACGATCTTTCTTCGATGGAATAATCCCAACATTTTGGAAATGAAAATCTCCACAGAAGGCATGCTTATTAAAAAGAAACCAAATTATTTACAAACAATTTGATAATACTTTAGAAATAATGTTATTAACCAAAACAAAAGTGCTAAGAAAGTAACTGGGTAGGTTATACAACAAATGTTGATCGACCGTGAAATACGTAAGCACTAAGATAGGTTTAATCAATTAAAAAAGAAGTTTACAAACTTTACTGACCGTTCCTTCTCCTTGCTTCATTATAGCCAAATAAAGTCCAATACCGAAAGCTATTACCGAAAAAAATGCTGGAAGAGCCATCAATTTCATTTCTTTCGAATAATCGGAATTTAAAAAATTTTGTAGAAACATATCTTCTAGAAATAGGAAAAAATCTGTAACATATTTTTTCAAATTTATTTTTTAATTTGAAATAATCAAATTTATTACTTACAGCTGTGAATAATGCCAAACAAAAACATATGGTTTAAAATACCATAAATTACAGCTGTAAATATTAAATTAGATTTTTTTAAATTTAAATTGAGACAAGTTATTTTTTAATTAGTTTAAAATAAATATTTGATATTAATAAACTAGTTGGCATTAACTTGTAGTTTCATAACAATGAGAAAGTAAGTGAGAATAGTGGTTGGCGCACTGAGGTTGATTCTCAGTGATATTTATTACAAACAAAAACTTTTGCATCGTATAGTAATAATCTTAGATGAGGTTAAATGTTCTATTATCAAAAATTGCCATTATATCATTTCATGAATATATCACACACAACAGTTTTGTACGTATTTCACAAACCTAATTTATTGCAGTTCTTTTAGCTTATTATATATCATGACATCATTGATATCTGGACAAATCAATGATTCGATAAGAAATAATTGCGGTATGATCAGCTTAATTCATCGGTGAAGAAAAATAGGCTTCTTTGGATGCATCTGATCAGCCGAAGGAGGTAGTATGTCGGCATAATTTTCACTCTTTCATAATATAATATAATCACTCTCTCATCATAGGCATAATTTTCAGAGTAAAGGGGTGATTCAAATATTTTTGAATTTTAATGGATTCCCTCGAAGAGATAAGCTAAAATACTCCCTTCAGCGAAATGAGAAATGCCATTCAACCTGCGACGTGAACCTGTGATTCCAAATGTTATCTGTGACGTTTAGGTAAGTTCATAATAACCACTGATTCCAAGGTCGTCGCCTATTTTAATGGCAATGTCCTCTGCCTTATTATGATTCAAACAATATTATGATAAGTTAAAAAACAGAAAATTGAAAATCGCTGATCGGTCATTATATTAGGTGAAGTGAATAAAACTGAGCATGTACTCATTCCTCAAAAACTGAGCAGGTGCTTTGGTTCGAATGAATGGAAGTTACACAATGAAATACTATTATTTATTTGAAGCCGATATTCGTTCAAAATTAATTTTCGTTATTATTATTTTACAATTATTTTAATTATTATTTTACTAAGTGTACGAAATACGTGCACAACAAATATGGACTGATTACTGATCGGAGAACTAGCTCATCTTTCTGAGTGAATAAAACATGAGAATGCATGCTATGTTAGCAGGTACTCAGTAAAATGCCGATCTACTCTATCGTAGACTCAACATTTTATTGAGTAACATCGAATCAAAACACCTGCCCAGTTTTTTGAGAAATGAGTTCGTGCTCAGTTTTATTAACTTCACCTATTGAAACAAGAAGGAGCCTGGAAAGTATTAAAATGCCGTAATCATATGATCACTACATTCCATATGGTAAAAGAAACTGATAAAACTAATATGGTCTCTTCCAGCAATAGCTATGCCTATCGTCAAACTGTCAGATGCATGCGGGTACAGATTTTGGAACAGACAATGCGTACTCCGCATAAATCAGACAGTTTGATGACAGTCAAAAATAGTGTTGGAACATATCTTATAACTCTCCCAACACAAGAATAGGGCAGCGGAGAAATAAGAATAGTCAGCGAGAGGGAAAGAAACTTTGGTACAACTTTACAATCGGGACGCCTTATCACTGGCTCAGGCCGAACTTATCCGAAGGTCGCCGCGCAAACACTCTCCAGGACCGTTTGTAGTAACTAACTGCTTTGTATTCAGTTCTAACATTCGTATTCATCGGAATTATTAAAATTATTACTGCTTTAATTAGACCCAAGAGTTAAAAAAAAAAATGCCAACAGATCCCTTTCAGTTGAGAAAGGGGCCTTACCGTAATTTCAATTATTACTGCATTAATTAGATCACAGCTGTCGACTTCCGCTCGCTCAAGAGGTATACAAACCCCCAAAAGTTTCTTTTCAGTTGAGATCGGACTCTTACCCCAACTTAAATTATTGTTGCTTTAAATTATTACTACAACTTTCCCAGACCACCGTAAGTCGACAGCACTAATAATTTTAAATAATATCTAATTGAAGCATTTTAATAATTCCAATGAATAAGAATTTTAGAATGAATAGAAAGCAGTTAGCACAAATGGTGCCAGAGAGTGGTAGTGCGGCGACCTTTGGGTTCGGGCCGAGCCATTGATGAGGCGTCCAGATTGTAAAGATCTACTGAAACTTTCTCCTTCTACGTATTCAAATGACCTGATGAACAGTAGAACTATAAATGACATATTTGATTCCATTTCGTCGTAAATGTGAAAATTTTGTGAGAAACAATTTGAATGAAAACAATAATTAATAAATGAAGAGGAATTCAACTATTTATTTTTGAAAAAATTTACATAAGGTTCATTTTAGTAACCTATGTTTAAAAGGTACTAGGACAGGGAGGTTAGTTTTAACTTAGTAAGTTCACAGTTCCTCCTCATTCTGCCATATTCTTGTGGGCGAAATATAAGAGTAGATCTTCCATCTGAAGACTGCACCCTATTTATACTATAATAAGTCATGATCGGAAATGGGGAAAAAGCCTGGCCTACTGTTCATGGCTTTGGAATATATTTAAATTTCACTTTCAACTTTGTCCTTGATCTACTATATTGATAGTGAATGAATTTGAAGATGGTCATATAGCAGTGAAACAGGCTGCAAAAAGATGCTAATTCATTAGTGAAATAGTTTTCAAAATCTTCATCTGACAGCACATTCTCTGAAGAAAGTATAAGTGGATCAATTAAATTTTTTTTTTAAATGCTTGAGCTTCTTAGCGAACAAAGGGTAGGGAGATTTAAAACTTGGATTATTACCTATACGCCCAATATATAAAAAATTCGCATCTCTGACCTTTTACAAGACAAAACACCTCTGTTCCCTGAATTATTAGTTTAATTCTTAATATACTGAATTTAATTGTCTATATATTACCTAATTAATAGTATCATCATCGGTTGGGAGGTAAAAGTAATCAACTTCAATTTTTGCAAGGATGAGGTTTGTTGCTTTCTTCCTCTGTCTGAGCAAAAATTACACTTCATTATTGACAAATTTATGAATAATAAATAATTATTATTGATAATTTCATAATTTTGTTTATACTGAAGTGTAAATTTAGTTCAGATACAGGTAGAAAGCAACAAACTTCATCTTCGCAAAAATTGCAGTTGATCACGTTTGCCTCCAAACCGACAATATTTATGTGAAATGAATTTATTCAAATTATTTAATATAAAACAAATATGACTTTTACACAGCAGTTAGTTCAGAGTTGTTAGGAACAAAATAGGATTACAAGAAAAAAAAAGCTGGTGTAAAAATACTAGAATTAATTTTCTTCAAAGGGTATTTTTCTTAACATAGTTTTTAATTTGATCTAGTTCATTATAGGCAATAATGAGCACATGTACAACCCAACGTATTACCCCACTGCTGCCGAAACTCTATATGGCAGCAATATCAGTTAGGGAAAAAAAGATCATTAAGTATGAAAATCTCGTTCCTTACAACAAATCATTCACTCACAAATATCTTTGACATACTGTGGGTCTATTATCTATCATCCAATAGCAGTGCTATTTAATCTAATATAGTATAGTAATCTCCCATGATGCACAGATAAAACTGAGAGCTAGAGGGGAATTGGATCTGCTCAGTTTCAACGTCACTGCACAGCCAGACAGTGAGAACACTATGGTAGAAAAGAAAAATGGTATTCATAGAACTTTTTATATACCTTGTTTAATCTCATAACAAGAAAGTTTCATTATTTCATTTTACAGTAATTGAGGAAATTTGAAATAACTAATTTATTGGTTCATGAGATCTTGGGCTTGGACCAGCAATCAAAAGGTTGCTGGAAAAAATATTCAATAAAGACGTTGTGATGCTCAGAGAATTTTCTTCTATTTTGCTGCTTGACTCGATTTTCTCACTCGGCTCATCACAAACTATCTTATTGCATCAACTATCCATTATTCATGCTTTCCAAAAATAAATAAAACACATAATATGAAAAAGAATCAAACACATAGCTCCTAAAAAAATATGCCAATTTCTATTTAAAGAATTCTTAGGTAGAATCAAAAAATGTGCCAAGTTGGAAATTCTAATTTATCGAAATTCTTTTCAAAGTTTTATTTACATTTTTCCTTGCATTATTAATTCACACAAAATCATATCTCTATTTCAACAATATAAACAATATGTGAATTTTGTTTTCTATAGTTATATTTGATATTGAACATATGTAGCTAAATCAATCTCAGGAAAGTTGGTATTTATTATAAATTTAAGCAATCTATCACAGCCTAGTATGCTTTTAGAATTAAATTTTAACACCACACAAATACATTCTACACTTCTTATTTTTAAGTGACAGAAGATTAATAATAAAATAACTATACAAATTGATGAATTCTTCATATTATAATAATCATATATACCAATATATTATTTAATTAAACTTAAAATTTAATTTTAAGAAATCAACAACTATTTTTCTCAAATTTTATAATCCTTTTTAGATTAAACTGTAATAAATAAAATAGGTTTAGTTAAATATGGGAGAAATACCTGTTAGTTACTTGAAATAAAATCATATTTCTCTCAGAAAACGTATAATATAAATTTAATATCAAGTGAAGAATACTAAAATGCACAACAAAAACTACTACAGAAGTTATGATTGATCAAAAACTTGAACAATACTGATTTGAGGTTTTTACCTATAATTGTTATCATTGGAACACTAGTATAATAGTTTCAACATAATTTATTGATTAACAGATGAAAATAAAATTAAAAATAATAAGTTAATGATAATCATCTATTTTACAGGAAGACACTCTTTAATTTTACTGAATCCAGGTTCTTGTTATTAATATTATTAATAAGTATTAAATTGAACCAATAAAGTCCTTATTGGTGAATTTAGTTAATTATTCAGTTTTTCAATAATTTAGTATGGGTTAATGCTCAATATTCAAGACTGACCAATATAATAAATCTTGACCTTTACACTCTGGCTGGAATAGTTTGGTAACTTGTGGTTAATTTACCATTCCTGCATTACTTAAAGTACATAAATAATTAGCTGTTCAATGCTTGACCAATATTTTTTATAAGTTTTTATCTTGTTAACTATAATTCATTTTAAAAGCTTCCAAATGAACTAAACAGTTTGAACCCATCATCACAACAAACTTATTATTGTAAGCCTAGCCATTAAACTCTTCTGCAAATTCCAATATTAATGGCTTTAACTCATTTTTGGTAAGTTAAATTATAAATAGAATAAAAATTTTAGTTAGTTCTTTAACATAGTAATAATTCAAAAGTGAGAATAATAATATTGTATTAAAAAAATGTACAAACTTCTGTAGGCTTGTGTAATAATTGAAATTGGAGAAATATGATTGAAAACGCAACTAGTGAGATGACACAATAAATAGCAAATAATAATTGAATGAATGAAAGAGCTTGTATCACTGTATATTATTTAAGATACATTAATTTTGTTTATTTTATAAACGGGTTTTTACAATGACTAATTACATAACAATTAATGAGAAATAAGACAATAATTTTATATTCTGAGAGACTTGGTAAACAATTTAAAAAAAAGAAAACAATTTTAATATGATCGTCTTCTAGCATTTGTAATACTAAAAAATGCACATCATGCCTTAAAAGAAAAATTACAAGAGTATAACATTAATGAAACCTATTAATTTTATTTTGCCAAGGTTCCTTGAGTTAATTATTTAGAGTACCGTGTAAATTATTTTGCAGAATTTGTAAAAATTATTTGAGATTATAGTAATTTATTGTAACTACAGATAGATAATATGAGTTCTTATAATATATATATATATATATTTTTTTTTTAAATTTGAACAATATATTTTATACACAACAGAACAATCACATTATTAAATAAATTTATTTATTAGAGCATAATGTTAAATCAATGAATGAAAAAAGAAAGAACTGAATATGAGAACAATCAAGCCAGAAACAAATCAATGCCAATTATAAAAATATGCATTTTAGAAAATAATATAAGTGAATCAATCATTATCATTGCAAAAGTCCTTTTAAATGTGATTTTACAGATTTATTAAAACTATCACATACATTTTTGTATAAAAGGCAATTGTTAATATAACAATCTGGGGCATGGACACGAGAAAAAATGGTTAAGTACATAGGACCTTACTTTTTTTATCTGTTTCCCCCCCCCCCCCAAAGTAAAGGTATGGTAAGAAAATATAAAATGCCCTTAAACTGGCTATTTACAATAGCTATAAGGTATATAAAATTAAGAAATAATACAAATTTCAATGGTTACAAAAATTAATTTAAATATAAACATACATGATTGGAATGGATTAAATGGAACGGAAAGTTTTGATACAATTCTAATAACAATTATAATTATATGTTTATATAAGGTACCATTTGTTTGAACAGACTAGTATTAATCACAAATGTATCTCTAATATCAAACAATATATAGTACGAGCATCTGTTTGGATAAATTTGTACAATAAAAATACATAATATATCTGGAATACGCAATTCTGTACACTAATTACAAAACAGACGCTGAATCATAAAATTTAACTAATTAATCTTAGATACAACAAATTAACTTTAAAATCATAATCAACAATGTTAATAACTAATATACTGATATTAAAACTATACACAAAATATTAGCTATGTGATCTACTACAACAGACATGACACTTAAGGAAGATTGTTACTTCCCATCCCAAGGTGAAAGATGCCCATTGTTGAAAACAATATTCAGAAGAGGCCAAGTATTTTCCTGAGATGAACTGAAAGGTGAATCGATTCCGGACGATTCTTCACCCCAACCCTTTACATAAAGATAAAATTAATATTAAATTTGTATTTATACCATATTAATATTATATTTGTATTTATATTCATTAAATAGAGCTAGGCCTACTATGATGTAATAAATATATTCTGTCTAATTAAGGCTGTTAATCTGATTAAGATTTTCAGTTTTGTGATTTATTTATACAATTAAAATGAGAAAAAAACATTATTTTGTCTTGTCTGAAAGTAAACTGAAGTAAAAAAATTAAATTGATTAAAGTTAAAAATGAAATCAGTTCACCCCTTCAAGAGATTATCCTGGCACAAAAAGACCGATGGCCGAAAAATAGTTTATAGATCTGAGGGGACTCAGAAATGACTAGATCTGTTGAAAACTGCACAAAAAAATTTGATAGATACGAAATGTACGGATAGATAAAGGACTTTAAGGAGAAAATTTTAGGCAAGTTTCATCAAAATCTTCTGAGCCATTTTGGCATTACACTCTGTGGAAGGACAGGTTATTCTGGGTTGTTTAGGGTCGAATTGGTAAACATGCACAATGGGCCCAAACTCTAAAAAACAAAGAAACAAAATCAGTCAATCCGTTCAAGAGATAATCGTGGCACTGTAAGAAACAAAGACAGAGATTTATCAGCCCTAACGGAAAAATATGAGAAAATTTCTTATATAGTGGAAGTCTAAACGACAATAGCTATCCAATAATACATATATTTTGTCCCTACTAAGTATAAAGGCAGAGTAATCGGTACTACAAAATAAGGCTTGCCTATTATATTATTAAAAAAAATAAATAAATAATCCTTTAGAAACAACTTCCTTAAATAATGCACAAAAAAAAACTAATAAGTTCCATTTATTATGGATTGTTCCACTAAACAAATTTGTACATATTTCCATGTGATTCTCATTAATGTGAATATTTTAAAATACTACATGAAAATAATAAACATAAAAAAATAAGCTTATTGTAAAAATAAAATGCATGATAAGAACATGAAGTCAAACTAAGAATAAAATTAATCTAGCTGTCTCCCACAAACCAAAGTAAACAGAAAACCAATCATCATCAGGAAATAGACAAAAGAGGTATTTCAAAGTGATCTAAGTGCCTAAAATTTGAAAATATTTTTTTGCAAACTAAAATAATCTCTTGCCATTACCAATGTCTCACAGTGGTCTAAAACTACAATCTGAAGAGACAAAATTATTAATGGCTCAATTTTCATGGTTTTTACTAGATACAAATCTTATAACACATATTTGATAATTAGGGATTGATAAATTATTTGCTACTTCTATAATTTTGTTTTTATTGAAAAATAGTTTCGAATGTTATACATTCATCTTCAGTGATAAAAACACACAAAAATTCAAAAATAAGCAATTCAAAATATAGTTTGGTATTATTTTGAATATTAATATACAGTTTGGTAGTATTTTGAATATTTATATACAGTTTGGTAGTATTTCGAATATTTACATACAGTTTGGTAGTATTTTGAATTGCTTATTTTTGAATTTTTGTGTGTTTTTAGAACTGAAGATGAATATATAACATTCGAAATTAGTTTTCAATAAAAACAAAATCATAGAAGTGACAAATAATTTATCAATCCCTAATTAGATTGATCCTTCTATACCATCATGCGTATGTCAACTGACATATTTGATATATTTTTAATAATTTTGATGTTGTTACTGAATTTAAAACGATTTAATAAATATACACAGAGACGATGATAATGATAAGAAATTCAAGGTTTTAATAAAAAATTGTATAATTAGGTTTTTTGTTGTTAACAAACTGTAAGTTGCATATGTGATAAAGAATAATAAATATTTCATGAAAAATCTCCTTAGATATTTGAGTAGCTAAATTAATCTTCTTCCGCTGAACAAATGCATTCTTCTAAAAATGAACCAGTTGATTCTTCATCTTTTGAAGATGGTAATTTTTACAAAAGTACTTTTTACTGTTTAGATTTTTTTTTAGTCAGCTCTTATCGTCCCCTCTCCCTGCTTCTCCTTTCCAATGTCTCTTTTTAGATTTTGTGATATTAAAAAACTGCAAATAAATTATTTATCTCTTACTGTCCCCCTCTCCCCTCCTCTTCCACCAACAAAATCTGATACTGATTTATGATATGTTTATGCTTCTTACAAATTAAGTGAATTCAATGGTATTCTAAACATTACACCAATGCCGCAAAATTCTTAATTGATTAATATCAAATATTATTTTGTTGTTTGTTTCAACAATTTATTATTGATTTTTAGAACTATGAAATCAAAGAAACTTTTGATTGTATAATCGATCAGAAATGTAAAACAAACAACCTATAACTGGTATTATTTCTCTTAAAAAACCTCATTTCATGGTTTTTGGAGCATTTTTCCTAAAAGTGGAAATTCCATAATTTAATCGATTAAATATTTCCGTAACCATAGATTTAAAAAAAAAAAAAAGTAAAGATTCATTTTTATATAGATTTTTAAGTACTTTAATTTTGTATGATATAGTTTGCGATAAACCTCATAGTTTTTAAGAATTCACAAAAAACTGAAAAATAATCAATTTTCTATTCCCTTCCCATTTCCACATCAAAACCTGATGTGGGAAACTCTTGGACTTTTTACTAGTTGTAACGGGAGGAATGTATGAATAATTTATGACAAGTTTCAGTTTTGTTTTTTTATGTTTGGATTACGCATTTTTTTTACCTAATTTTTCGGTATTATTCTTAAAAATAAAACTGTTTTTTTGTTTATGAAGTTTTATGGTGATAATTTTTTAAAATATTGTCTATAGTTGTTTTTTATATAATATGATGCGGATTAAAATGCATAGAAATGTAGAAAAAACTAGAGATATAATGAACGATGAACATTATTTGAAAAATTAATTCAAACTTTTCAAAGTTAAAATGCTGCTATTATATTTTTATAAATTAAATTTTTTGTTTAAACATAATACATACCTTCATGTAATACTTCCATGACAAAAGTGAAAAAAAAATTCCACACTAGAATGTGAGATGTTAATACTTGAACAGCTTGAAATATAGGTCGCTGCGAGTAATTTCAAGATTTGACATGTTACCAGAGGCCCAGAGCTTAGCCGAGGTAACTAAATGAGCCAGCTCAAACATGCCTGGTTACTGTAGATGGGACTGCATAACATTTTTTAATTTTTAATTTTATCCCTTCAGATTACCATTTTGGACCACTATGTGTTGGCTAAAAGATTTAACTCCAGAAATTACTTCTATTCAGTTGGAATAAGTGTCAAAAGATGGAGCTGTCTGTAGGTCCACTCCTGACTGTTCCTTCTAAATGATGTAAGCACATTTTCCATGTCCATTAATTCTTGCCACTTAGATCGCTTACATCATTTTCCCCACTATGCCTCAAATATGATCTATAATATTATTAAAATTACAAATAAAGTACCACTATGATTTGATAAATCATAGATTGAAAAAATCCAAATCATTAACGCCTATTAAATTGAAGTGTCTGAACTTAAAATAAGCTGAACTTTGTTCCTTTAGGAAGAAAACTTCAGTTCATAGTTGTACGAATTTGTGACATTTTAATTAATTTTTGTTTATTTAATTAATGCAGTGTCCAAATTATTGAAGTCCAGTCTGTTATTTTAATTTGAGATTATCAGTTAATTAGATTTTCCATTAAAGCTAATTTTAAATTACTTGGTCATAAAATACAATACCTGTACAGTTTCAATAAATTCTTCCAGTTTAGAAGACAAGGCTTCATTGTAAGCAGTGAGATTTTTCAAGCTGAAAAATATGAAATAACTTAACTCAGAAGAAAATTAACAGGAATAAAAGAACAAAAACACATGCATGTAAAGAAAATAGAATGTTGTTTTGAAACAAATGGTAAGCTTTAAATAATAGATTTATTGAAGATTAAAAAAAAGTACTACAATAAAAATCAATAGTTGATATAGAAGGACCAAGGCATTTAAGACAGGAAGGATTTGGAAATTTTCTCTTGAAGCATTATGTAGTGGAACCTTATAATGTGACTCGTTACACTGGCTATTCAGATATAACGCCAGTCTAGTCCTAGACCCAATATCTGATTAATCTTAAAAGAAGATCTCTTAATATTTGATGATTTTAGTTAAGGGACCGTTCAAAGCAAGAAAGGTATATCCTAAACTGAATTTAAAGTCAAAATCTCATACCAATTATCAGTCGATTCAGAGAATATTAGTTAAGAGTCCCTTGTCCTGTTTGCCTTTCTAGGAGTAGGTAAGGGCTTTAAACACCAATAAAAAAAAAGTTAAGAGTCCCTTCCGAGAAGTGTTTTTAACTTTGATACCTTTTAGAAACAAGGCCATCCCCAAATATCTATTGCATTGTAAACATGAGTAACATGTTTTTCTTATTTAATTTATATTTTATCTTATGACGCAAAAGGGCTTGTTAAATAAATATGTGAGAATAAAATACTATATCTCACCTGTCTGCTTGAGTGAGCCTCTCTACAACTGACTTACAGATAATAGCATTCAGATCTGCATCAAAAAGAGGTATACCATATGAGCAGTCAAGTAGAGACCAATCAGACAAATTGGTAGGAGACGGTGTTGAGTTTAATTTAATCCGCAATGGTAGACGACATGGTACTTCCTCCTTACTGTCACTGTCCCTGTTTTTAAATGGATAAACTTTTAACCAAGAAAAAATAATTAATTAAATATAAATTATCGGTAAAAAGTACCTAAATGTGTAATTATAATAATTAAGTAGGATATATAAAAAATGGCACACAAAATTTCATTTTTGAATGGTTACACTAAAAACATACTTCATTCCTAATTTGTAAACAAAAAATCGGTTGAAATAGGTAGTGTACAAAATCATCATTAAAAAGAAAACTAATGGTGACAAAAATAATTATGCAGCTTCTTTATAAAATTTATTGGCATCCAAATTATCATGAATATAAATCAATGCTAACCTAGTGGGCGAGCTCTGGCTGGAGTCACCAAGGCCATCTAATTCTTGTTCAAGGATGTGAGCACATTCTTGGCTAGTGAGGCCATTCATCGGTTCACCTTCTTCCTTCATTGGGCTTGCTGTATATGCTTTGATTCTTGAATCTCCATCACCACCTAGAATTTAATGATTTTTAATTGACATAAAAATAATTTTGAGATTTCTTAAAAGATCCACTAAACTAAGGCTCACATTATAGTTGTTTTAAAAATGAAACCACATGAATAAGACTAACCTGACATGGTCTTGATCCACGCTTCAACTGAACTTGGAGTAGCTGGAGTGTCAAGGCAATGTAGATCAGTTGTAGAAGAAAGAGGAAGCCGTAAGTGATCCTTTGGTCTCAAAGTAGGTGGCGGAGTATCAGGAGGTAGCGACTGAGGAATCTCCACCATAGTAAGATAGCCACAGCTTTGTTTGAGTCCAAGCTCTCTCTCAAGCCTTAATACAGCAGGGTGTTGTCTCCATAATCCACGACCATTTGCTGTAAGGGGCATTAACAATTTAATGAATGTTCACACAAAAATAGATTGTCAAACATAAATTTTAAATTAGTATAACTTGATTTAAAATAATAAAATGAAATACATACTAAAACTTTTTTTTACCATGATTTTCTCATTTTATAAATGTTCTAATTCAATTTTATGAATAATTTCTTGGGTATGTAATTTCTTCTTTTAATTACATTTTTCAAAGTTTTAATGAAAAAACTTACGATTGTGAAAATATTTTAACTTAATAATTTGAAACCTAAGACTAATAGATAAACTTCTTCTTTTTTTTTTTTTTTTTTTTGAATTCCTAAATCCTTGCACTACTCACAAACCTACAGGTATGTATAAGTGGTTCATAATTATGTGATAGAAAAAAAAAATTATCCACTCCAATTTAAAAGGCAGTGAAATTTTTCAAAATTACATTTTTTGTTAAAAATTAGTTACATGAGACAGACATACTTCACCCTAACCTACAAATCAAATTGATGTCCATAAGCCTAAGGAAAATAATTACTAGCAAATACTCATTGAAATAAATAGACATCTTAAATTGAATAATATAAACTAACTTACATACCATCTTCGGGATTTTCAAAAGGAAAAGGGATAAGATGAGTATCAGCACCTTTATTGACACCATAGGCCTAAAAAACACACAACAAATGTTTTATTAATGAAAATACATAAGGTCCATAAAGTTTAATTAATTTTTAATTTTTTAAGATTGACAGTGATAAACAGCAATGGAGAATAATTTAATCAGGGATAAGTCAAGGTGTTCAAAACAAACTCAAATTACAGTGTTATTTTGTTAATTTTGCTTATTGGGCCCAGCACCATGTAATCACTTTTAACAACACTACAGTAAAGATAGGATCAAAAATAATTAAAACTAAATGGGGATAACAATTGTTTCATCCTTATTATTTTTTATATATGTATAGAAATGAGAATGATACAATAATACAGAAAAAATGTGGCATGTACGCATTAAATGTACGATTAAATGTACGCATCACAGAACTTGTTTTCAACATGGGAAAATATTCTAAATTTTTTCTTCGTTAGTTCATTATCAAATTCCTTCATAGTTTATATTTATATTTTTTATTGCTACCAACAATAAGAGATGGTTAATTAATTTAAATGAACAAAATTAAAAGTACTTTAGAGGAAGAAATTTTGAAAATTTGGCATTTAAGCCCTGTAAGACTATTTCAATGAGCTTAAAACCTAGCTGATATTACAGAGTATTTACGTGCACATTGATAAGAGGTTTGATCAAAATCATAAAAGTCTTTTTTTTTGAGAAAATTTTAAAAATGTGTAATGCCGATAACATAAAATGACACTTCTGGTAAGTCAATTTTGGCAAAAAAGTTACTGTAACACCAGAGGCATATACCAACCTAAAACAAGCAATTTCAGTTTCATTCAATTTTTCCTTTTTGAGTTAAACTTACCACAAATTTTTGATTTTACAATTTCAAAACCACGATCTTACAATTTTCACAAGGTTACAAACGTGCTACCCAAACTATTTTTTAACGTCAGAGATGGATAATTCATTCTAATCTAATTTAGATAGGCAAAAACGTAGCTTTAATAAATGGAATAAAACTATAATTTGTTTGTTTTATTAGCACTTTGACCGATCCTCAATTTAAAAATATTAAATAAGATTTATAAATGCACAAACTCCAAAACCAACACAGAGTATTTCAGCTATTGATGTAAAGCATGTCCCATTCTTCAATTTCATTCTTATTTATCAACATTTTCATCAAAACTCCATTTATATAAAAATAAAATTAATAATAAAAATAAGAAGAAAATAAATCTTTTATATAATAAAATCAGATATTAGATGCTATCAGAAGAAGGCGACTGACTTTCTATGGAAACTTGTCCAGAATGGACTCTAACAGGTTGTCCCATAGGATCTTCAAGGTTGCTAACAAGGGCAAGGCCACTGGATTCTTTTGGATGAAGCAAGTAAAAAAGGATCTTGCGGAATTCCATATCAATCAAAACGACATAGATGACCGGAGTGACTATAATATAACTGTCAAAACTGCACCTTTTGTAACGTCCCTCACAGAAACTACCGACAGACAAAGGGACGAGACCAGGAAATGGTCTGAGGAGTGCAGGATTGAATTTAGCAGGAAAATGAAGGACTACTGGCCCATCAGAAAAGCTCAAGGCACCTATAAGAAAGCAGCTGCCAAACCCACAACTCAGAACACCAATCGCAGTAAACGACGACTACATCAACCAGAAACATGCTGCTAAAACACAAGCATCGTGGTCCATAGATGGCCTTAACGAAATAAAAAAAAAATCAGATATGCTTTTAAAATGATTAACAAAATCTATAATACATAACCTACTTCTATACTTACAAAGATTATTTTAAAAATGCCTTAAGTAAAGTTTAACTGCATAAGCAGTAGATCCTCATTCAAAAATTAAATAATTTCTTAATTTTCCTAGCAAAATTAAAATTAAGAATAAATTATAAATTAAGAGTATAATTAATAAACTAAAATAAATATTTAGTATAATTTATAAACCACACTATAAATAAATACATTATTATTAATTGAAAGGCAGAAGAAATATGGAACATAAAACGAAAATTCTACTTTAAATTCTTATTACTCCATAAAATTAGAACAACCAACCACAAAATTACTAATAATAAAGAAATGTGACAGCACAAATGAATTCAAAAGTCATGTCACATGATTCAGGAAAATATATAATTCTGAAATAAATTTCACAACTTTGTTAATACTTCTAACTGGAAATTAATCTAAACAGATTTGTTTTATATCATTAATAAAAGCACCCCTATGATTTATGCATGTTGGCTATCAAGGAAGTGCTAAATTCTGTAGGCCAACAAATTCCTTGAGTATTTAGACAGAAGCAGATTACTGGGCTGTCATAAAATAGTTTAGTTCTAAAAGTCCAATAACACTTTATGATATTCTTTGTACTACTGCACTATGATTCTAAAATAAGTCCACCAAAAAGGAAACTATTTAAACAGCTTTCTTAGAAGGTAGGACAGACAGAAATAAAAATATTTATAATTATTTTTTATATTTAAATCAATCTAAAAAACACAAATGGCAATTTCATGAACAGGACTAGAAACTTATTGAAAATGTAAGAAATTTAAATGAAATGAGTTACTAAACTGCTTGAATATATTTCGATAGTATCAAGATTAAATTGAATAATATTTTAATATGGAAAATTTCAGATTCACTCAATTAGTCAAAATTGGTATAAATATTTCAGCATAATTAAATAATTATAACTTAGGAATACATTAAGAACATAAAAAAAAGCTTGTGTACAATATATTTCCAAATATATATACAGGACATCTTCAAAAATTAATCTTCACTACAATCATTATAACTATTATTAATTGAATTTTGACATAAATTTCTATGCCTATACCTGAGCTAGAACTGGTGAATAACAGAGTGCATCGTTGAGAGTAAATAAAAGGCTTGAGGTGGCAATTACAGTAGGATCATGGCCCCAAGATGTGACTAACGCCTTATCGCATTCTCGCAGCAGCCTGGGAAGCTTCCGCAGACGAGTACCTTGGTTAGTTAGTTAAGAATTAACACATTACATCCTGTTCCATCAAAGCTAACAAATGCATTACCATTATTCATTAACATTATTAAATGCGAACAAACATACTCCAGAAAATAATTAGTGAATTAACACACATTTAATTATAAAAATGAAAATTTATAATTACACTATTAATTTGAACGAGCATTCCACTTCACGAATCTTATGATATAAACAAAATATGTCTAGAAAGTCAGTCAGGTATGAAAATTAGTAGTAAATTAATTAAATATAATTTTTATGGCGTCGCAATGCAAATGAAAAATTATAGAATTTACTAATGTAGAATATGTACATTGGTAGAAAATAACAAAATATTCTCACATAAAAGTGTAACACTAGTTGTCCACAAGTGTGGACAAGTTTGATAAACTCAAACTTGGTACCAATGTTTCTCACCAGTTTATCAGCACATTTAACGATTGTGATAAAACAAGTTTTTTATTATTGGCCTGCAAAGTTCTTGGGAATAAATGAGTTATCCCTACCTTTTGGGATCATCAATAATTAAAACGATCCAGGTGATTTCTATGAAACTTGCATGCATTTCTTAGAGGCCAATTAAACATGAAGTCCCCACCGGAATATAGTATTAGAATTTCTTTACTATAGTTCTTTTCATTTAATGGTACGTCCAAAAGACGGTAAATCATGCTATTAAAGGCTGCGAGTTTATGTGCTATCGGTCTCCTAGCTTCATTGCTTATAATGACAAATCAATGCAACATAAAAAATGTTGCAAATAATTATGCTATGGTTTATAATTTCCAAATAGTTATATATAAAAAAATTTATTAAGATTTTATTTTTTATTTTTAAAGGCTTTGGTACCTATAACACTTTAATTTATAATTTTCCTCATTTTCATAAATTGCCAAGATACGGCATATCAAACCTTTAAGCGACCACCATATTGAAACAAAATGGCGGGTGGTAATGTCGATTTCCGAGGATTAACTTGGAATGAGCTGTGACTTTGGTGCAAATCTCAACAAAATCAATGGAGGGCGTACGATGGATGAATAAATTTTGTTTTTTATTCTATTTTTGGATTTATCTTGAAACGTAAAACCTCTAATTTTTAGGGTTAAATTTTTATTTTCTTGATCGATTACAAAAGTTCATTATTAAAAATTTTAAAAACAATTAGTTTTTGTTTTTTATTTATAGCCCAACTATGTGGGTCATCTTCATGTCTAGAGGAATGGACAATAACTAATTGAATAAAATCAATAAATAAAAAAAAAAAAAGAAAATTGTTTCTTTTTAATGTAACATTTACTGATTCCTGATATATAGTCTTCATCATCAACAATCACTTCTAAAAGTTTAAAAAGTTCATTCGATATTAATTAAACACAAATCAAACAATTCCATACAGAAAAAAAAATTAGTACCTCTTGCAAAAAGAATTGATGGAGGTCCACTCCTAGTGATGTGATACAGAAAAAGTTTAAACCAGAGCGTATGGGCCAGAGGGCAAGGGGGGCCAAGATGTGGAGGATTAATGCTTGTAATAGGCGTGACTTCTCCACTCAATGGAGCCATTGACACTAGCAACCTAAAAAATATTTAATCCCATCAAAATGTAATCTGATAACAACACATATATGTGATAGTAAGACACATTAATTAATACTATTCTATTTTGCAAGTTTTTATTTTTAATTTAAAGCAATGTAAATAAATGAAAACTAATGTACATTACTATCATAAAGCTGGTTCAAGAATTTTCCACATATTATTATTTTCTCATATCCGTTGTCCTGTCTATTTCTTCCCAGAAGTATATTTTTTGTCCTTTCTGATATTTCAACCACTGTTCTAGGTTTTTTCAGAGAGACTGACAGATATGATTAAAACTCAGAAAAGAAACTTAAAAACTGCATTGTATTTTTATTTTAAATATTAAGACGTTGATTCCTATCAGAATTAATTAATGAATTTTAATTTTAAAAAATATAATAATTTATGGATGCTATGAAAACTATTAATTATAAAAAAATTATTTTAAAACTATTTCTTACTTTAACACTTTTGTAAACAACTAAAACATGATAAAAAAAAGCTCTTTAATAATGCTCATATTATATAATGCTTTGAAATTGCTTACGAATAATTTTTATTGAGAAGCCTTGTACAAGTTTCCCTGTCCAGTGATTGCAAACTTTCACACCTGACTAAGTCGAGACCCCTATGCCTAAGTGCCAAGACAGTCGAACGGAGGACTAGAGCATGCTCGAAGTATCGTCTAGCCTCTCCTTCACTATCATCTCGGGCAGTACTGACCTGCAATTGAAAAAATAACATTTTTTAATTATTTCCTAGGCATCAACCCATCAACAAAACACCAAATACTTATATAGTATATTTTAATAACTTGTGGGCTAAACCGATAACAGATAAAATTTTTATCAGTATCATTATTAAGCGCCTTTTTGGACACACTGAGATAACTAGATATCTTAGCATAGTATCTGGCATATATTTATAGCTGCACTGGCCCACAACAATTTTGTTTGGTAATGCATATGAATGAAAATAAGGAAATACAAAGTTAAATAGCAAGACTAAAATGGAGGCTGTACTGAAAATAGAGTGAAATGATGTCAGATCACACATTCTAATGGAATAAATACGCTCATGATATATACTATAATTGAGCCCAAATAAGGAACCAACCGAAAATTTTGATATTGCTTTATAAGCTATATCAATAATTATTTTCAAGAATTTTGATTTTGCAACAAAAACCAAATGCCCACCTCAGTGATATAGAAACACTGTGCTGTCTGTCAATTTTGGTTTGATAAAGAGATAGAGAAACCCTCTAGGGTGAACCTGTCAGCGAAAGGTAAATAGATAACAATTAAGTTTCTTTTAGTTTTTATTAAAAAAAAAAACACCTATCTATATTAAACAATAACAGGGCAAAATTGATAACAGTAAATAAAATAAAAGAATCTAAAACAGTAAACTATTATAGAAGAGGCACAAACAGATAACCGAATTAAACATAAATTCAGAACGGAGGGAAAATGGTCAGAACTAGTCAACAGGATGGAATAATGGGTAAAGAGGGCAGGTTTTCAGAAACGATGCTTAAAAGGAGGAGAAAATGGTTAATACAAGCAACGATATTATATCATATAGTAGTTTAGAGCCCATATAGATAAATAAGTTCGAATTTCAGTGAGAAGGATATGTCGGGAGCCAGTGTTCTAGAGTATTACTCTTAACAATAATTAAAGAATGACACTGCAATTAATATATTTTCAAAATATTATAACAGTAAAAAATAACAAAATATACCTTTTCAAGTTCACAAAGAAAGCTGTCCATTGTCTCATCTGTAAGTTTACCCACTTCAAACATTGTTACAGCATGACTTTTAAGACCCTGGATTAATAAAAAAAAAAATTGTTTGTAAATACTGAAAAATTGGATTTAAGTATTTTCAGAGAAATAAAACAAACAATATGTAGTTATATAGCAATACAAATATTTTATTTAAGGATTTGACAATCCATTTCTGAATCCTGATCTTAGGAATCAACTCTAAGCATCTAATTCCTTGTAATAATTTAGGTACTCCATCTTCCCAACAAGTACCAAAAATAATTTGGTTTAATAATATTTGTAATATCAAATACAATTAATATTAAATACAATATCAAGACTATTAGTATTTCTTTAAAAATTCAAGAAACCAATAAAAAATGTTTTAAGAGCACTTTTCAAAAGAGGTTTACTTGGTCAAATTCTTGAAAAGTTAATCCCAATTTGGCAAAAGAAGTTTCACTTAAAAAGTATGAGAAATTATTTATTGAATTATACTTACAGGAGATAAGTTTCCCATCATAAGAAAAGCCGTCAGCGTTGAATCAAACAAAAAAGCAATCCTAGTCTTCTTAGGTAAATTATTTTCTATATCTTCTTCTGAAGGTGACCCAAGGTCACTATAAACTTTGCTGAAGGATGGTATCAACTCTGTTGAAGGACTGAGGACCCTGAAAAATCAAATAAACTACAAAATTCATATTTATTATAATTTTTTTCAATGTGTAAACATAATAAACCACTTTACAATATATTCATTTCTGATGTTAATTACTACAGACCCTTCGGAATTAGATCACTCGAATGACTTAATGGCTATATTCCACTCTGCTCAATCAGGCAAAAAAAGGTGCTTGATCAAACTGGCAATCACAGGGTATAGTGTAGTATAAGTGATAAGTAGAGGAAAAACAATGGGATGAGTCATAAAAAATTACCTTTTTCCTTGCTAGTATAAAAATAATTTTATTTTAATACTTTTACTTTCCCTTACCTATATACGAAGTATATAGTTAGGGAAAGTATTGCGATCGTGAAAATTTTCGACGGAATACAATTTTCAATGGAAATACATGCTTTAAAGTCCCCTGAGTCCAAATAACCAAGTCTCACAAAATGGTCTGTGAACAGCTTAGCTCAAAAACGAAAAGTTGTATGATACTGAAATTACGTATTTAAGATAGGCACATGCATGCGATGTTACAACAACTTTTTTGTCAAAATCGACTAACCGGAAGTGCCACTTTATACAATCGATTTTACAATTTTCTCAAAAACGGTTCTAACGAACCTTTAACGGGAAAATCTCTATTGACCGGAATAAATGGTAGAAGGAGGGTGCTAAATACAGACAGTAAGCAAGGAGAGGGAGAAACTCAATCCCATCCAGTTCTGAAATATTTTGTTTTCAATAGCGAAAAGGGTGTGATTGGATATTCTCTTTTTGAAATAAAACCCTATTATTATTTACTAATCCTGAGCAACTCTGGGGCACAACATCATACATTTTTTGTACCTGACCCCTATGATGTCATGAATCAATCGTTCGACCTTCTGAAATGAATTCAACAACAATAATGAACTACGCATTTGTTATTACAAAATACAGAGAGAATTGTCTTTTTTTCGAAAAGCCCTTGCTTAGCAAATGACACAGTAGTTTGATTGCAGTGTAACCATTGTTTCTTGGTCTGCCCCAATAGTCTCCCAGAGCTTCCTCATCGAATAATGATTTTCGTCCATAACCCTCTTTCCTCTTGAGGCTGATGGTACCGGTTTCAAATTTTTGGAACCATCCATTCACAGTTCGTTCTGAAAGAGCATTATTTTCTTCAAATTAGGTTGTTTCAGCAGCGGAAAACTGGAGTTTCTAATAATGTCATAATATTACCAACATTTTAAATTTTAGTGTCATGTTGTTCAACCGAACGCTAAGACAAAATTGAGAAAAATGAGTTTGTTTTATTTACAAGATCATTTAGTATAATCTAGGAATAGAATTAAAATCAATCTTATTTGGATTTGAAAAATAAATATAGCTGATCTGTGGATTACAAAAACCAAGAAAACGAAATCGGTCATTTTTTATGTCACTCCATTAACCCATGGCTTCTAGCAAATGATACAGAAACAATTAATAAGTCTTACAAAAAATAAATTCATAATAATAAAATATAAAGTGACTAAATATGGAAGAACTAAATTTTATTAGGATAAACCAATAACAATAATTATTATTTAACTAAAACTATTATTTATTATTTGCTTAAAATAAAAAGCCAATTTGAATAGCTTCACTCTAAAAGGGATTTGAACATTGGATAAAATTGACTTTCTGATAGATTTCAAAATTCCAAAGGATCTTATCTAGCGGCCGCTAAGGAAGAAATTGGAATCGAGTCAATTTTTCAGTATCTGGTATTCAGACATTTATGGTTCATAGCCTCCTGAGTCCAAAAAACACATTTCCGGCCATTGATCTGTCTGTACCATGTCTAACAAGTGAACGGATGGACTGATTCCTTCGTTCTTTGTGTTGTGTTTTAAGGTAAATATGCCTGTGGTAGAAGATGGCCACCGTATGTGCAATGCCGTTGCACCGCAGGACAACAAGTACCAAAAAATGTGGGGTTTTTTTATATCTTCTCCAAAACAACTCAAATGATTTTGATGAAACTTGCCTAGTCTTCTCCTGGAAGTTCTTCAACTATTGATATATAGCACATCCCCAAAAAATAATAACAAAAAGTATACATTTTATGGAAAATTCTATGTAATCAATTGAAAAGTAATCAAATTCTTTACTAAACAAAAAATAAAATTTTCTCAATTGGACCAGTATTAGCAAAGTTACAGCATATTGGACGTTGTACCCATGTTTAGTTTTTCGAATAACTTGAAGACTATTCATCTCCTGGAATATTCCAGATGCTCATTTGAAAGAGAATTGAATCATATAAAGTGCTAAAAAAATGTTAATCGAACCAATATTAGTGAGGATATATCAAACTATTTTAATATTGGATTTTAGACCCAAAGCGTTAAGGAATGCAATGTGAGAGGACACACCAAATATTTTTGTATATGCGAATTAAATAATTTATTAAATATGTATGCCTTTCCTCTTAAGGAACAATTTTTAAGCTTGAAAAAAGAAAACAAGTTTAATATCTAGAATTTTTCCTTCACAATTTTCTCTGATTTGATTCAAAACTATAAGTTCCCTTTTAGATTAAAGCATTCATTTAGAAAGAAATATAAGGCATAACTTATTCTATGAAATTCATGTTAATCATATAGCTAATTTAATATCACTAATGTAGTATTTATATAACAAGTATTTAGGAAATTATCACATTTTTGATTGTGCAGGATTCCAAGTAGGATGCCATTCTTCGGATTCAGGCACTTTTTTTCTAGCAAATCCAAGTCTACAATAAAGAGACACAGCCTGCTTAACAGCTTGCAGATCGATTTGCAAAACACCTGCAAGCTATTGGAATAAATATGATTATCAACAAATATTTAAAATCGTCTATAAAACAATAAAATTGTACATCTGCAAACCTCTCCCACTGATGTATGTTCATCAATAGAAACAAATATTTTATACAATAAAGTTTCAAAATAATCTCCCAGAACACGATTCATAACAAAACCTTCTAAAGGTGGCACAACTATATGATCAGTATCTTCAATTGGAACTTCAAGGTAAATAAGACCCTTTCTGGAAAAAAATAAATAAATAAATATTATTTTACAGGTTCCTAATGTTTATAATCTCATATTTCTTCAGGGAAATTATAAATAGTACAGAATCTCTAAGCTATTTTCTCACACTGTAACACACCGGTACCTATACTGAGTTGCCAATACAGGTTCTAGACTACAATTTAAAATTATTCTCTATTCCTATTCATTCAGACATCACTTCTAAAAGCCCACCTTTTCCACACCATTCTATATCATTAAATTATTTTTTTTGTTTTTTATATTTCACTCAATTGCATCATTTATTTACAGTTATCAGCTTCATAATATTGTCCTCTTTTCAATTTTTTTAAGCTTCGAAGATTACCTTAAATCTTTATAAGATTCAATAAGATTCTTTATAACCATTTAGATTACTATTAAGGATGTTATGAGATTATCTAGTTACTAACAGAAACTATCCTCAATATTAATAAAATTACCTTATAAAGCCATGATTTACATGCAATTAATAAGTAATATAAATATAAAGTACTTACTTATACAAACTATGAACAAGATTATAATCTAAATCACCAGCTCTTTGTTTCCCATAATCTATAATTCGATCAATTATTTCTTTTTCTGCTTGAGAAACTATCTAGAATATAAATAATTATAACAATATTAATCCCAATATCTATTTACTAATTAATTAGACTAATGAAGTTTTACCTTCATATCTTCTTCAACTATATATCCTGTTTCAACGATCCACCATGGTTCTATGTGAATATCAATAGGTTTCACAGGTAACAAATCTTTAATGTTCTTTCTCCTGAATAGCTTTCTTCCAGATCGACACTGATTCATTAAATCAATATATTCATTACGTCCTATGCCAAGAAGTCGTAGACCTAAAATTTCTGATTTGCTTAATAAAGCTACTAATGTTTACATATTTACATGTTATTTAGAAATATACAAAATATTCTTACAATCAGCAGCAGTAAAATTTGGTAGGGAGTCATAGCTCCTTTCACTATCCATAATTGTTTCTAAAACTCTAGTGTAATACTGAAATGGTGTCACGCGTAAACCTTTCACAATGATATCACTTAAGTGATATGGATAAAGTAATAAGCTGGTTCTACTGTATGTTAACAGTTCTTCATAATATCGCTGTTCATCTTTTCTGACATGAGAAACTATTCAGAAAACATATAAGTATAACAGAGAAAGCCTTATGTAAAGCTTAAATGACTAAATTGAAAAAGATTAATTATAACATACCTAAATTAGTTCTAAACCTTAATTGGTTTTTGGTACTAAAGTTTACAATTGCCTTTTCATATTCTTTCTGAGAATTGCCAAGACTCTGAATAACAAAAGCAACAATTACAAAAATAGGGATATAGGTTCATTGGACTGAAATTCAAAAATTATTAATTACCAATATTTATGTACCTTTTTGACACCAGAAGGCAATTTACTCCAGGGAATGTTGCTCCTGATATTATATTCTACTTCACTATTCATTTTGCTTAGATATATTGCTTATAAACTATCCCATTAAATCAACAACTTTATAAAAATATTTTACTTAACTAAAACTAGAAGGTCAATTACAAGACATAATTGACAAGAAAGCTAGTTTGTTTTGATTAGGATTGACAATAAACAGCTGTTATACATGCCACTCGTGTTTGCCCTCTGACACCAAAAGTTGACCTCTTTGGAATCAGGGTAGAAACTTCGCATGCATATGCATATATCGGATAGTGATCATTTTCAACCTCTCGGTATCAAAGACAGAAACAGACAAGGATGAAATAACAAAATTTGTTAATAACCCCCGTCTACTAATGTATGTTTTTAACCAAGAAACGCTAACTTCTTCCACTGTCTCTTATCAGTTATTGGTTCTAATCTTACAGTTACAGTAATTAACAATGACGTCTTGTGGAGAGGGTGTGGTCAATAAGAAGCATTACTTCAAATATAACAGTGATTAACTATTGATATCAAATTATTTTGGACAACTCCGCTAATTTTATAAAAATCACGGAAATCCTGAATATCACAATTCCATCTTTACATAGGATTTCTTTTAATCTCGCAAATTATGTTTACAATTCAGTGAGGAGATTATATAAATTAAATTCGATATTAAGAAATAGTTCGTTCTGCATTTTTTTTTTCCAGAAAGAATCAGACTATTTCTTTCTCCCCCGCACTTAGTGGAGCTCTTCACCCAGCAGCCTTGATGCTTATGGTTACACCCATTAAAACTGCAATTCAGCACAATTGCGTGTGACTTGTGTGCCTTTGAATTAATTACCTACCCCAATGTCATCACCAATTTTTCTTCAGCCAAAATCGATCTTGCATTACAATTTTTACAGGATTTATGTAATTCGCCTATTATGCGATTTATTAAGTACTCAAGTATGGGCACACTCATCGATTACGAGCTTGGGAAATTTATTTTTATAAACTAAAAATAAATGGTGATATTCTCCTAATTGTGGGCGCTCCTTATTCACGGAATAAATACAAGTAGACCTCTTGAGGATCGACCACTTTGTTGTATAAAAAGATTCTCAAGCAAGTTCATCGACTGAATCACTTGATTAATACATAACTAACTACCTCTCCTCTCTGTTACGTTCAACCTCCGTGACTCACCTCTTCTACCCTTTTTTCTGATTTGTCCCGCTTCTCTACCCTCATACTTCTCCGCTATGTTAGGATAGAAATATAAAGGAGCGGCGAGGTAAGATGATATAGACACGAAGTAAAAATTTTTTTTTAGTAAAAAGTCCAGTAATTAATTTTTCATTGCCCATTTAGAAAATTAATCTGTAAAATGAAACGGGAGATAACAAGTGTGTTTGTGTGGAATTTGGAAGAGTGTGAACGTAAGCATTCCTTATATAGAGGCTTAACTTTTGGTAATAACGTATCCACGCTCCTAAATAACACTACGATCATATGATTAACAACTGAACGATGATCATCTAAGCATATTATTCTCAATCATCAATTTTTTGTATGAAATTTGATATTGTTTCATTGTGTGCATCCGTACTTTTTCAGAGTATAGGGCTTACTCTAGTGATAGGGCCAAACTCACGATTGTGGCGCTGAAGAGGTGGTTTCCTAAGGGATGGTTCTTTAAAATTTAAATACTATTTTGCTACTTCAGTCTATCCTTCAATGCATTTAAGTTTTTTTTTTTTTTTTTGTCCCTTTTTCAGACAAGGCTTACTTAAATATCAGGAATTACTACTAAGATAAATTTAACAATTCATTCATATCCTATCTTCGGTACCAATCTTTACTTTAATATTTTTGGCAATTTATATTCTAGTTAGTCACTGTGTCAATGGTGGCTCGTAGATAAAATTATTTGGGGTGCTGCTCCAGAAAATTTTTAGCCTTTGTTTTAAAATTGTTTAAAAGGAAATAAACGTGTATCAAAAGAAATTTTAATCAGAAACTTGTTAACATCCTAAAAGAACCAAATCAAACATTGTTTACTTGCTCATATAATGTAATTATATTATGTAAATAATGTAAACCAATTTAAATTAAAAAAAAAAAATCATCAGGTAGATAAATTTGGCAACACTGACCATAGCCTGAATATGTCTCATCCATTAGATTCTCAACATTCGCTTCCGTTTTTGGTTGTCTTAAGTTTATTTTTATGTAGTGATACTGTCTCACTGGACTATAAAAGGTACTTATTTTATTTAGAAATACCATTGATTATTCTATTCCAAGATGTCTCATATTTATGATTTGCTGGATATTTATATTAGGTGGTATGAGTGCATCAGTTAAAATGAAAGAGGCTCAAGTCCATAAATTGAAAAGCATAAGTCGAGTTTCCCAACGCATACTAATTGTTTAGTTTTGACTACAAGTGTTAAATGCGACCAGTATCAACAACTAGGAATCCAAAGCTTTAAATTTGCCAGGAATTAAGCATTGAACATTTTATAATGATCTGGACTGGGCTGATGCCACTTTAATTTTAACAGTTCAAGTATGTATTAAATGCAATATAATAAACAATCATTTACTTATTTATTTGGTATTATGAACAACATTATGTTGATTTATACTCCATTTATTTACAAGAATATTGGTGTAATTTTGTTGTATAAATGGTAACAAATTGTACTTGCATGTAGATGAAAGAATTGGATAGGAAAAAAAGTATTTTAACTCGAGTTTACTCAATTATTTAGTATATCTGATTACAAAATATTAGAAAAAACATCCTTGCCATCAGATCTTTCAATTTCTTCTTTAGAACTTTACAGCCACCATTAAAAAAAAAGGTTGTGTTATTATTGACCACATATGCAATCAAGGAGAAGATGGTTGGGGGTGGAATCAAGACAGAAAATCCACAGTAAGTTTACATTAACGTAGGCACACATTAAAACAGTATTATACTTACTATATGCTTTTTTCTTGAATGTGCCCCAAACCATCTTCTTGATCACCATCAAGAAAAATGGTAACTGAAATGGATGATTAATTTTGCTTTATTTGGCATTGATGAAAATCTCATACGAATCCAATAGGCAATTAAAACTTAAGCATTGCCTCATATTATTATTGATCCGACCACATAACATAAATAAACTTTAAAAAAAGGAAAGACTTATGTACTATCTTTGTATGGCTATAACTTAATACTTAGAAACTTCTCTAAATTTGTAAAATTTAAATCAATTAAGAATAGGAGAGTATTATTTGAATTGAACACTAATGATTTGTTACTACCCTCATTGTTATAGAAGAAATTTTAAAATTCAAAGTTCCACTAAATATTCTATCTTGGCATTCAATTCTGATCAGTTTTGTTGAATTTACTAAGTCTGAGTCATTATAAGTCCATTATTTGTTTTATTATGATAACTAATTAATAATTTATCAAAAAGATACTAAGGGGAATATACTTACATCTTTTTACTTATTTAACATACTTATTATTACTAATTGCTTGGTTAACATTTCTGTTTGGAGGTATTTTTTATTTTATATATTTTAAATGCAAACATATTAACAGGATTCATAAAATCTTATCTACATTTCACATGACCTGAGAGACCAGCAGTAGCATGATTTTGTGTAGGCCCATGGCAGTCATGTTTTGAGGCCTCCTTTAGGGGAGTTTATCTTCTGACTCAAACTTTGAATATGTTGCTGTTTTATACATAATAATAGAACGTTAGTTATTAATTGTATTACTTCATATAATATTGTATTGCTACATATAAATACAATTTGATATTATATTTTATTGTTATAAAGACCCATTCGAGGTCCCTCATGAGCTGATCCCATGGCATATGCCACCTTACCATCTGCTAGTTACGCCCCTTGAGACCAGTCATAATAGATATTTGTCATTAGATAGCTTTTATTGCTTTTAACCGCTAACTAAACTTGATAAATAATATAGGATATGGTATATAACCATACCCTGGTTTCCATCCCCATTCTTTTGGCAAGTTATCATATCCCATCCACAACTGTACTTGTAAATACTCTTATTTAAATGCTTTACAAAATCATCAAGTAAAGATTAGATGATGCAGCTATTTTTATTTGTAGCTTTAAAAAAAAAAAAAGAAGATTGTTATCTGTAATGATTTATATTTTTGTTATTTCTTGAGCACTATACAATGACATATCACATGAAATATCTGACTCCAAATCTGTGAAGATCATACATCTTGCAAATCTCTATGATTTTCGAACAATTTGTCAAATTTATTTATACCCTTTTTACGAAATGCTGAAGTGGAATCAAATTCGGTTAATACAGGTAAAAACAAAATATGCTTTTTACACATTGCTAAAGTTTGTTTTAGGCTTTCATTAGAATAAAGTTTTGTGGTTATCTTTTCTTTTGTTTGTTTCAAAAATAGATTCTCTATCAGTAGGTGTTAAAGCTGTCAATGAAATTAAAATATTTCTATCTTCCAAAAACAAAATATTTAGATCCTATATTAATTACAATTTATATGATTAATATATCAGCATAACCTTCTGCTTGACATGGGAAAATATCATTACCGCCCATTATTTCTTTCTTAATATTCCAATGAATCTATTTTTGTTACTGCTATTTGTGCGAAATGTTTTTTGGTGAATTCTTAGACCCATTTGTCCCATAGCTCAAAGGTGTCTCTTCAAGATGAAGACCCTGGTTTCATTGATAGCTTTAACACCTACTAATAGAGAATCTAAAACCAGGTACAACCAAAGACAAGGTATTTTATTAATGTTTATTTTAATAAAAGTATGGTCGGGCAAATATATAACGAAAGACTTTTTGTTTTTCGATCTTCATAGAAATTAGGAATTAACTATTTTTTGGGGTGGGAAATCTAAATCTTATCTAGTTCAATATGACCTAGATTTCCCTAAAAAAATTTCATCAAATTCTAGGAGGCACATGTGGGATCCTCTTTCTTGTCAGATGCCACTACTTTCGACAAAACCATCACAAGTGAAAGAATTCTGACAGCTGCACTAATCCCTAAAACAAAATCCTTTGCAGCTCCAATGTCAGTTGTTTTCAAAAGTAGCAACCGAAATTAAATTCTATCTTGTAAGGCTGATACCAACCACTGATTCTATAAAGTTTCATTCTCTTAGATACCATCACCAGGTACAGTCTTGGTTGGGTATTGAGAAAAATCTTCTAGAATAGAGCTGTGAAGCCACCTCATATGCCCTTATCCTAATAATGACAGAAAAAAGTGCAGCTTCAGAATATGATACTGAAAAAAAGGTTTCAGAGTTGCCTGCAAAGATTGAAGAATAGGCTTAAAATGCTCTGCACTATGCTCATCCCGATTATTGAAAATTTTGCCAAATTACTCTTGGATATGGATGTTGTCCCATATCCTCCATGTCCATTTCCTCCCAGGAGGAAGGTGTCCCATAGATTTTGGAAGAAATAGGAAAACATTTTGTTGCTGAATACTTGGCAAATGACTGATAAATGGATGGGAGAGGATGGAGGGTATTAAAATAGACCAACCAAACTGACAAAAGTTGTGAAACTGTTAAAATTCTTGTGCAGTTCATTCAGTGGAGCTTATGAATATTTTTACACGATTTTTATATTATCTTGAAAATGAGGGCTATTTTATTAATAACGCGATGATTGCTACTAAAAGCTATTTATTAAGATTTACAATCTGACTCCGTTTTTAAAACTCATATTGTTAACAAACTGTAACCTTCTCAAAGGTTCTTATCAACTCGATGTTATCAGAATCGATACATCGAATCCATTCTGAATATAGATGTTTATTTACATACCAATAATTATAAATTGGATATTTAATGTCTCCTACAATGAGTCATATCTTGAGAAAATTTATATATCTCAGGAATTAGTATCTATTACTAAAATTTAGATATCTATTAATGCTCAAACTGGAGCCAATTAAATGCACAATAAAGTAGTCTATAATGAGTATTTTCTTTGGAAGAGCAGTTTCAGTGATATTTGTCAAAAAAAAAAGTCACAAAAAGCTGATTTCTCGTTTTTTGGAAATATTGTTGTTTTTTTTAAAAACAATATCTCGGGAATTATTAAACGTAAATAACTCTATAAGGGCTCAATTTTTTGGTTAATTTTCTCCACTCTTAAAAATATGTTTATAATTTTTTTCGTGCATATAGGTAGTTTTCAAGATATTGAGCACTGAACGAAAATTTTAGATTTTTTCATGAATAAAATGAACTTCCGGTAGAGAGCTCCTGACATAGTTCCATATTTTCTTTTCAGGGACATTTACTATAGCTATTGTATAGTGTAGATAAAAATTGAATTATTTTCTAACAGGAAATGTGGGTTAGCTGTTAAAAAAAAATTCATGCCAGTGTGCAAAAAAAAATAATAAAAAAAAATAGAAAATTTTAATTGCTAAACTTTTTACTTCTTGATGCAAGAAACTCAATAAAAAAAAAATCGAAAACTATTAATTGTAACTGCGTTTTAGGGCAAAATGTTCGCATATCCCTTTGTATTTAAAATCTCGTCAATAGGCAAAAAATTCTCTCCATTGCATTACATCTCCACACAATAAAATGGCCACTAGTGCCAGTTTTAAGGGAACAGATACATTTTGCTTCCTCAGTTCTTCCTAGCTCCGACTCCAAAAACTCTTTTCAACCATCAGACCCATAATAAATTGAACCTGCTTTCATCAGAAAGTATGACATTTTCGCTAACACTAAGCGGCTTATTCAAATATTCTCTCGCAAATGCAAAGCCTTTTATGCAGTTCGTTTCGGCAATGAACGGTTTCTTTCGTGGCACTTTTTCAAAATGATGACAATTTTTAATGAAATATAAACATCTCTATACCTAAAGTCTTATATCACTTCATCTATGATCGTTCAATTTTTTTTTTATTTATTTTATTTTTTCAAATAATAACGCATTTTTCTAGTCACACCTATATTTTGAAAATGGCTCATTTGATTTGGCCCAAAGCAGGAGGAAAGATGGGAATTAGTGTAAAAATGGTCTGATATAAATTTCAATCAAATGCCATCCCCTACTTAGCTACTCATGCGCGAACATATTTTCCTCGACACACCTCTATTTCAAAAACAGTTCGTCCAATTTGCTCCTCACACTTCCCCAAACAAGTCGAAATAAACCATATTTGTTTAGAATTAACCATTCTAAATCTCTTCCCTGTTACAACACAGCCTATTATTTCAGGTCATCTTTGAGTGGAAGATTTCTAATTCGAAATCCAGCCGAGATGAGCTGTCAACTTTGCCGGTTCGAACAAAATATTTTTTTTATTATTATTTACTTTCCTTATCATATGAACATTAGTAGGGGTGGGGTAATTTAAATGAGTAATAATTAAATTTTGAATTAACTGTTTTCGATTATTATATATAAATTAAAAATATGATCAATCAAATAAATAAATGAAATCAATTATAAAGGATGAATGGAAGGTTCGATGAAAAAAAACCGATGGTGTAGGATAATATCGGGCTTCGTGCCAAACCGATGCATCGGATCAGCCGGCTAATCAAGTAGTGCTTCTTAACCATCTTAACCTCCTTGCCTTCATATCATGAGATATCGACTGACCAGTTTCTGTAAGTAGTTCTTTATTGGTCTTTCTTCTCCAGGATTTTAGATTCTGATCCCACATCGCTCCGCTTATCGTATGGAGGACTTTCCTTTCAAATCTCTCGATTCTGCTTTCTTGGGTGCCGGTTAGAGCCCAGGTCTCGCAGCCGTACATCAGAACTGGTTTTATCACAGCATTGTACACCCTTAATTTGAGATTTATGGAGATTTTTCGGGATTTCAGTACTCTTGACAGAGAGAAGAAAGCTCTATTTGCGCTTGTTATACGCTGGTCTATCTCTGTATGCTGGTCATTGACTGAGGTTATTGTGGAGCCGAGGTATTTAAAGCTGTCTACTTTCGGGAATGTTCTACCATCCACGCAGATACTATTATTGGGGTGGATTTTTCGGCTAACTATCATGTATTTTGTTTTATCTTCATTTATTTGCAAGCCGATTTGCTCTGCTTCTCGTAACAGAGTCTTAGCATGTCATTGAAAGTCTCTCAATGTCATTGATTCCAAGGACAGCTATGTCGTCCGCATACGCTAGGATTTTGTGTTTCATTCCGACGTGCACCCCTCCATTTTCGAATGAGGTTGTTGTAATCACCTTCTCAAGGGCTAAGTTAAACAGCATCGGCGAGAGTCCATCCCCCTGCCTCAGACCTGTTCTAACTTCAAAGGCTTCAGACACATCTCCTTGTATCAGGACTCTGCATTTGGGATCGTTTGTACACGCCTTCGTCAATCTCACCAATTTCCCGAGAATACCCAGCTCAGTCATGATTTTCCATAGGCAGTTTCTGTCCACGGATTCATAGGCTGCTTTGAAATCGACAAATAAGGCGTGCACATCCTGCTCTACTTTCCAACGTTTTTCGAGTACCTGTTTTAGGATAAAGATCTGGTCTAGCGTGCTCCTTCCTCTTCTGAATCCTGCTTGGTGGTCGCCTATTATATTTTCATAGTGGGGATATATCCGGTTTAGCAGGATATTAGTCATTATCTTATAGGCAAGCGGAAGGAGTGCTATGCCTCTGTAGTCACCACATTCATACATGGACCCCTTCTTTAGGATAGGGCATATTAGACTTGTGTTCCAAGCCTGCGGTATCCTTTCCTCCTCCCATATTTTCTGGATTAGTTCTAATAGCTTGGTTCTTAGAGTTTCGCCTCCATCTTTAAACAGCTCTGATGGTGTCCAGCCCTGGGGCCTTTCTTCTTTTAAGCCTGTCGATAGCTATTTCCACATCCAGAATGTCTGGTTTTTCAACCTCTTGCGGGTCGGGGTCTTCCGCGTGGTCCATGTCTTCTTCGTTTATGGGGTTCCCTTGGTTGAGAAGCTGCTGGAAATGTTCTTTCCAGATGCTTAATACCTTTTCTTTTGATGCCGTCAGTTTGCCATCTTTTCCTCGCATTTTCGTGTTTCTCGCTTCATATCCTACCCTTTCTTTCCTGATGTCTGCGTAGAATTCGCATATATTTCCGGCCTGCCAGTTGTCCTCAATAGTTTGCAGTCTTTCTTTGAGGAATTCTCTTTTTGCTTTTCTTATCATTCTGTTTGTCTTTGTCCTGGCGGCGGCGTATTTTTCCAGCGTGTCTTGATCAGCTTTGGCTACGGAGAGAACTTTAATTCTTCTTCTTTCCTCCACTGCCTTTTCACATGTTTCTGTGAACCACTTCTTGACTTTTCGTTTCTCCTGTATACCTATTACTTCCTTAGCTGTTTCTTTTAACCCGGTCTCTAATGCCTCCCAGTGTTGATCAACCGTGAGGCCCTCTGAGTCCAAGGGTTCGAATTTATTCTTCAGCTCAATTAGCATTTTAAAATTTGTATTTTAGTGATCTTCATTTAAATTTCTATTCTTGGAAAAAAATTATTTGCAAATCTGCCGCAACTTTTTATGAATTCAATTTTAACATTTTAAATCAGCTTACCCCTCGGATTTGAATCCATATTTTAGAAAAAATCTAAACCTAAAGTTGTGGAATTTATTAGTTGTGGACACTTTCTATCACTCTTCATTTATAAAAAGATATATGTACTACCAGTTAAGAGGGCCTAAAGGATTTAGGCATGGACTCTCTATTTGTTTATCTTGGTTTGGTGGCTGTGCATTCGGCTAATACGATTATTTCTAATATCTCTGAACCCTAGTCTCACTTTAGAATTAAAGTTTATAACAAATATCTTTCATCATTTTTTTTACTTTTGTCCTGCTAGATTACGTTGGACCAGCCCAATGTGCGACGATTTTTCCTCCAGCATTTTCCATCGTTCGAACCGTCGCAATGGTTCTGATGGATGAAAAACTGGTCACCTTCATAGAGACAATAATTTGCAGTCGTGTTGGTATTTAGAGGTTTTTGATGGTCTTTCTGCGTAATAAATGCGAAATACATATATGTTTTCTTTTATGCGGAATAATGTTTTTTGTAAGTTTGCCTGGTGATCTTGATGAATGCATCTCTTGGGGTGGTCTGTTAGTTTACCCATGTTTATTTACATAGTTCATTTATCGTTAATTGGTTGATCGCGTACGTCTTGTTAAAATGGTTAATTGATGACTGTCTTTTTATTTTTTAAGAACAATCATTTCACTTGTACTGAAATAAGTTGAAAATCTAAAATTATCGCTGGATATGCATGAAGAAAGCCTGAGATTTTTTTTTTCATGAGAGAATAGTGCAAAACCCATATTGATACATTTATATTTCGTTTAATATACGCATCATATGAATTTATAATTATAAACATGCTGATATTAAATAAAGTTAATTGAATTTAAGAATTGTTGAAGAGTTACAGGTATTTATTTCATCTATATATCCATTAAGGCTTTAATAATTGTGTATAAATTTAACTTATTGTCCACGGATATGTGCTCTAACCTATTGGGATTAAAGAAATTGATCTCTAGGAGTCAAAAACGAAAATAAAATCTCTGCAAAGGATTGTACTATCACTAATTTTAGAAAACTGCAGTGTTTTTTAATTGCGTAACTTTCAACTTGCTAATGTATCCCAACAAAGATAATCTGATAGTCCGGGAGATGATGCCAAAAATATGTCTGTGTCTGATCGCAAGAAAATTTTAGGTAAAATTTTGACATTTCCAATTTTAAAAAAAAGTTAAATTTTCTATAAGTTTTGAATTGATATAAATATATATTTTGTATTTAGTCGGAAAATCTGAAAAACATCCACTTTCTCTAAAATTGTTATTTTAATATTTCTTGGTGTCTGTTGAGAGTAATGACAAATATTTTGAATGACTCTTGTAGAAAATTTAATCCTCTACAAGATTAGTTATTATGCATTTTGAATTTAATTAATCTAAAAAATAGTTATTAAGGTGAAACTTTTTTGACATTTTGTAGATTTGTATGGCCCCGTAACTTAGTAGTGGTTCGGAATTTTAAAAGATGGTAAGGACCATAAGTTTCCGACATGAGGAAGAAGAAAAGGTGATAGAAAAAAACCCGGTGTTATTGTTTTTCATATTCTCCTCTGAGTTCTACATACCTAATACAACGCTTAGACAACATTTCTATACAATCGAGGATGTATGAAAAATATGAAAAAAATAATTGTCTTCTTTGTTAGAAAAAATGTTCTTCCACCGCTGCTTGGATCTCTTCGTTGGTGTTAAATCTCTTCGCACGAAGATCAGATTTTAACTTTAAGAAAAGGTAGAAATCGCTAGGGGCCAAGTCTGGACTGCAGTGTGGATGGGAGGTTTCTTGGAATCCGCAGTCCTTCACAGCGAACTTGAAAATCAATGCTGTGTGGACAGGGGAATTGTCGTGAAGAAACCTGATACCTCTGCTCAACTTCCTCGACATTCACTGGGGCGTTCCTCTCCTTAAAATCAATCAGCAGTCTTCCTCTACAATCCCCAAAAATGAAGGCCATTGCCTTTTTTGTCGACTGCGTGACTTTGGCCTTTAGCGGAGGTGCTTTTCCTGGCCTTATCCATTCCATGGACTCCCTTTTGCTGTGTGGGTTTTATGGGGGACACTTTTCTCTTTTTGAGCAGCCAAAACAATTTTTGGAACCCATCTTGCCCTCATCTTGTTCATACGCAAATTTTCTTTAATGATCCTCAGAACACTTGTTTTTGAAAGCACCAACCTTGTTGCTACTTTTTTGGTCTTCACTCTCCGATCAGAAAGCAATTGTCATTGTCTCCTTCCAATAGGCGACAATGACATGGGTCGTCATTCAGACTTTCTTTCCGTAACTTAAATAATTTTGTCCATTTTTTGTTCATTAATTTGTGCTGGAACAAGGCCCCCTTTACACAAGAATTTAATAACTGCATGGTATTTGATCTTGAACATTGCTAAATGCACAGATTCCTTCAAGGTTAAATACGGACTGACAGGACTGAGGAAGTGCGGGTGATGGGTATGGAGAATGCAGGCATAGACATGCACGGCGGGCAAGTTACTGAGGAAAATCTGAAAAAGTGACAAATTCGTTGGCCTATAAAATTTGATTGTAACGGTTCTAGGGTGGCAGACATTTATATTTCCAGTCTGTTATGAGAGTACTTTCGGCCTACACGAACAAAAATTTTCTTGCGATCAGACACGTTTCTTGGCCTCAGCTCCCGGACTATAATTTTCACTGTTTCTTTGAATTTTTCTCTGTTGTAAGCATATCCTTTATGAGTTATCAAATAGTAAATCTTGTATATTTTGTATTTATTGTATATGCAAAACGTTTCATAATTTATTTTGGAATGCTTTTGAAAGTATAATTTCATATCGTTGCTGCGCTATATTTTCATTGATAACAATCATTTGGATATCGTATGTGTGCCATAACTTTTTGTTTGTTTCTGAGCTCCCGCCCAAATACACTTACAGTTCGAGATCCGAAATGAATAAAAAAAAAAAAAAGTTTGAATTAAAGGAAACATTTTTTTTTCTCGCAATTATATCATTGTGAGCCAAAATTGAATGTTTAACCATTATACATTCAATCAGACAAGCAAAAAATTATTGATGAGAAAGAATTTTATTACTAGGCTTACCACTACTAGATGTTATGATATTAGATGATTATGATTAGATGATATTAAAATACGGTACTTGCTTGTTAACATCCCACCAAAAAAGTATAATTTAATTTATAAAAATAACAATAATAAATAAAAACATATCATGTTTATTTTTGTAACTTTTTATAAACAAATAATTTTTAAATGTTATCATTGATATAAAAAATATGAACGTTTACGTCTTGTAATGCAATGATGCAAAAGGATCATTACCGTTTAACTCATTATTATTATACTATATTATTATATTACTATATATTACTATATTATATATTATTACTATATATTATTATTATTATTACGCTTCATAAATTCTGCTAAATAACTTCCTCAGAAGTCTCTTTTAGTACCTCGTCTTTTCTTATTTCCTCATTTCGCTAATCCTCATAATCTCTCTAGTGATTGAGTGTGAACCTCCGTTAGTGTATCCATAAAATTGTATTTATTAATATTATTATTTTTTTGGGACCGTTTAACAAGCAAGTACTAGAAATACATTCTAATTTATCAAAGTTTATTTAACAAAAACCAATACATATCACTGCAAATTTGTTTAAAAAAATAATAAATCAAAAATCTAGAATCAAAATATAATTTTTTCTTAACAACAGCAACAGTCAGATTCATATAACATCCACAATTGTGCAAATTAAAAGTATGTCCATTAAAAGTAAGAAATTTGGACATTTTGAAAAAAACTTTCTATATTTTTGAGTTGGAAGCATGTTGTTTTTTTACAATCAAAGCACCAGTGGTAGGATTGATGAACCTCAACTTGATTCGTGCTGCAACATTGAGTGATATTGCCGTTACTATTATTATATAGTAATGATTACCATTATTGTAATTAATTGTAGATCGTTTTTATTAGTCTTACTTATAGATAGTGCATTCAACAATAGAAAAAAAAAATGTATCCATCATTGAACGTGCGTACAAGATAATTTTATCCATGGCATTTTTTATGCCGTCCTTGCGTAGCACCAGTAGTACGCGTACCACACCTGAGTTAGTGAATTGATCGCTAGGAGCGCTGGATGTATACACACACCAACCAGTCGCCGACCGTCATTCTTGGGGGGTGGTTGTACTCCGCGCTAGATTGTAGATCGCGAGTGTCTGTCTAGGATGTCCAGCTGATGTCAGAAAGACAGGTCCTCTGCGGGGCTCCTGGTAGCCGAAACAGCAGGATGAGGCTCAAGATATGCTGCATAAAGCTCTCCTTAGCGGCAAGAATAATTGCAATGGTCGGTCTGGTAAGTAGTTCTTCTCAAATAATATGCCATAATTGCCAGAACTTTGCTTGTAATATGCTATTCTAATAATGATTTAGGTATCACATTCGACACTTTCTTATTGACATTGTTTCACTTTCTTTTTAATTTTTGCAATAATATAATTTTTTGTTATACGATGTTTGTTAATACCGAATGAATGTATCTTATATTACTAATTTCTTTATATATTAATTAAATCATATAAAATTATCGTCCGATGAAATGTAACAGAGGATAATTTTATGTGACGCTTCATTGCCTAGAGGACTTTCACCAAGACCTTGACATCTCAACTGTTCCTCCTGTTTACTTACCGTACTGTTAGATTCGAAAGTTTATTCCATCTTTTAAAAGTTTAAGTAAAGTTTATAAAAGGATGTATGATGCTATAATCTTCGAATCTACATACTTAACTGATCTAAATGTATTTAATATTAGTAATACCAATAGAGAAAACTTTTGTTTATTTTGGCATCGTTCTTAGTTTGGAACCGAAGAACCTCATAATTCGAATTACTTGCATTCCACAGTGGAAGTGTAAATATAATTGTATTTAAATTTATTCTGCATTTATTAAAGTCTAAATAATTGTTTATAATTACTTGTTCTAAAAATAAATATAATAATTTTGAGAATATTTTTAATTAAATATAATTACTTTTATATAATTAATAATATAATTATAATAATTGTTTATTATAATTACTATTATGACTTTGTACGAAGGGAGTTGTCAATTACAAACGCAGACCCTCTCTCGTGGGAACCGGCTGTGACATCACCCCACCCCTTACTTCCTAATGCTACTGACCGAAATATTGAATATTTTGTTTTATTAGTTTTCTTTTTTTCCCATATAAATCCTATTAATATTTGAAAGGATCATAAGACTCCATTTAATGTATATGTTTCAATAATTAAACTAATACCTAGTATGTTATATAATAACTATATCATAGTTAAATTAGTGTTATATTTGGCTTATCCAAGCCCCCCATATATTCGGTAATAAGAATTTTTTTTATTTATTTTATTTTTTTAATTTGAATTCTTTGTAGTTTATGAACGTTAACATTTATAAATTATCCCGATCTATACTATTATTATACTATAATTATTTATTTAAGATCAAGTTACTGATTTTTCGAGACAAGTATAATAACTATCGCGATTTATACTTCTTCAAGTAGTAGAGTTGAATCAACAAAAATATTTTTTTTTAAATTCTGATCTTCTATTGCTCAGGCAGTTTATTTTATTATATTGAGATGAATTAACTTTTCCAATTATTTATGTATCAATTAAGTTAACTATTTTTTTTCACATTGCGTCACTGGAAGTGTTCTTGTATAGAATGAGACGAAAAACTCGTTTTATTTCGGCATTTAAATCGAGTCCTGAGAACTCACACATGTTCAAGGATCCTGTTTTTATGGA
Organism: Rhaphigaster nebulosa; assembly: GCA_948150685.1. Classification (NCBI taxonomy): domain Eukaryota; kingdom Metazoa; phylum Arthropoda; class Insecta; order Hemiptera; family Pentatomidae; genus Rhaphigaster; species Rhaphigaster nebulosa. The sequence continues at coordinate 77,326,911 of OX411310.1, forward strand.
ATCAGTGAATCATAGACTTTTTGTCATACGATATTTAAATTCAATTTAATGATCTAAATCTTAATCTAACCACCACTTAAGTCCAATCAATAAATTTTAAAAAAATACTAATTTATGAAGTGTCTCTTCTACTTAAATATTCTTTTTTGTCATCAGATATCAGAGTATAATTAAAATAGACCTAATATAATTAATAAAGTGAACTTCGTCTATAAAAACTTGTGTAGAAAAACATTTTGATTTCAAATCTGAAAGCATGCAAATCTTATCTTCACGTTGTAGGTTTTTGATTAATCCTCATTATCTATAACCCAATAAGGATTAATTTCTATTGATTAGTTAATGTAAGCTGAAATATTTAGATTTATTTGTTATCAAGCTAAAACTTTTATTGTATTTTGCGTTCATACGTAAGAAATCCACGACGTTTTTTATAAAAATAATAATGCGTTGTTACAAAAATAATAATATAAGTACCTCTGCACTAACATTTTCCAAATAATTTACGACTGCAGAAGAAATATTTTTACATAATAATAGTATTCCAGAAGCTATAATGAATTCTATTAAACCAATTTACAAAAATCTCTCTGTCCCAAATTTCCTATAAATTATATCTAATCTGTAGCTTGTAAACCTGATTTGTTTAGTTGTTTGTGCTTTTCCGAAAGTTTTTATTTTGGACTAAAAAGGAACATTTTCTCAGAGAGTAATGGTCTGAATTTGTTCAAATTTTTACACAGTCATATATGGAACTATATTAACACATGCTGAGTTTTTTAAATGAACAAATTAGAATATTTATATTCTTACAAAAATTAAATACGTATGTACCAATAGTAATAATGTACCAAGTGTTATTTTGGTTTTTTACCAGGACTTTAACCAAAAAAATTTAAAAGTAATTGATCAATCGGATTTTGAGAGAATGTTCCTCAACATGTATCCGTAACATATTATGTTAACATGTAGAAGTATAGGGATTCCGCTTCCCCGTTGTGGAGGAAGGTTGTTGGATTATCCACAGGTTACCAATCTATTATAACCTGAATGGGAAGGTCGATATAAGGTCCGCCTTTAACATGGTCGACCACTTTGGCATCTTTTTAATTTTTAATATAGTATCTGTTGCTTAGAGTAAAAAAATATTCTTCTTAAAATTTATAACTTCAGGATTAATTATTTATATTTTTTATACTAGAAAGTAAAAACTGCAAAAAAAAAATCAGTTTCTAATTAGTAGGAGGTTAAAATATATAAGACGCTATGATGTACTGAGGAGCTCCATAATTTAATATGACCTATATATTAACACTATGAAGTTTCAAAATGGGATATTACAAGAAATACGTCTCTCCACTTAATTATAAGATATATAATTAATGATAATTGTGGTCTAACGCCAGTTGGAAAATAAAATAAAATAAAACAAAGACAAAAATTTTATAACTAGGCCTTTAGAATATTATCTAGCTTCAAGTAATGTAATAAGGAAGTTGTTAAACAAATAGTGAGCCCCTACCCACGAAGATAAGAAATATGTTTAATTGTTGGAAGTGAGCACTATCTTAGAATGTATGATACTAGATACAGTTAAAGCAATTATATATTGAAGGTAGTGAGATAAAGTACTAAAGATCAAAAGAGTTAAGAAAAGATCTGAGCAATATAAGTATTTTGTTATTTTATAGATATTTTTAACCTTAAAATATCATTAAGATTAATGATATATTAAACAATTAAATCAAGCAATATTTATTTTTCGATCCAAAACTACTCCCGTTAAATTAAACTTTGGAAATTATCACCCTATAAAATAGATATTGTTTTAAAAAATATTTAAAATATTTATTATTTTTTAATTTAATAATATTGAATTAATCTTTTTAAATGATTTAATATTTTTAGAATATTTTAAATTATTTAATAGGAATCATGTTTTTATTATAGAATTTCTATTCGATTTTGTGAGTTGTGTGGGCCATGATTCAGCCTCTATTTGTATTATAGAAAAGTTGTAACCAATATATCCCAAGCCTACTATAATATTGTATTATCAAACGAACTCAATTATTCATCATACTTAACGCAAAACAATTTCATTAATATTGACATTATTAAATTATTTTATTCCAGAAGAAGAATTAATAATATTAGCGAATAAAATACCGTTATAATGTATTGGAAATTTCCTCATAGATAACACAGGCCAACAAAAAAAAATTTGAAAACTTTTTAACTTTAACAGTTAATCTTTATAGTCTTTTTCAATTCCCAAGAACTTTGTAACGACTTGCTTGAATGATAACCATGCTTTTTTCTCATTTAAAGTCATTGTGGATTCAAAGTTAACATCAAACATCTTTTTTCTAATGTCAGGTCCGACAAAGACGCCTTCTTTTAGTTTAGCTTCTGAAAGGCGTGGAAAATTTTGGCAGAGATACTTGAAACATGGTCCATGTTTAGGCATGGTCTTTACAAATTGTTTCATGAGGCCTAATTGTTTCAAGAGGCCCAAGACTGAAAGCTGTTCAATTCTTTAAAAATCGCTTAATTTAATAAATTTAACTATAAAATGCTTACATGTTACAGCTTTTTTAATATCATATATGGATTCAGCACACTAAAAACTATAGGAATAAGGTATTTTCAGTACAAAAGTTTTTTCATCGTTGACCTGTGTAATATATATGTGAATGTCAATGATTTTTCAACATTTCTGAACAGCTGTAGCTTGCTTGTATTGCTGTTTAGCATTCCATAATACCCAGCGAGCATAGAATTAACTTAATTCCAAATTAATAGACTAAGTTAATTCTATGCTCGCTGATAATACCTGGTATATAAGTTTGCAACCTTAGTTGAAGGACGCATCGATTCACTTTTCGTACTGTAATCCCAAATTGTCTTTTGACCCACAAAGATGCCTTATCTGATTTATTAAACCAAGGTTCTTTTAGAATATTCTCCATGTTGTTACGTATCCTTCTTACTTAGTATACGTCTACAGCTGTTGTTTTTAATTTATTTTTTTACTAAATCCAACAGAAATGCCTACTTAAATAGACAAACCTACAATCTTTCTGGAAAAGTTGCCAACTGGGTCTTTAACTCGTCAACCTAATTATCTTTGGTTACATGCCAGGCCAGTCTGTTACGACAATTGAATCTTCAGCTTACAATAATCTCATGTATGTTTTTTAAAACTAAAGTACATACATGTAATGTGCATTGGTTCATGCAATTGCTTGGGCTAAAGATTCTAATATAAACTTTTCATGGTTGACATATCCATTTGTTTGTTACCCTTTTCGTCGGATTTAAGGAAGTAAAACAGCTTGGTCATCAACTGCCGTTTTATAACGATTTACATCTACATAGCTTGGTGAACCCGCGTATCCTTGTCCAACAAAGCAAATGGCGAGGTCAGTTTTGACATGTTTTGTCACTGCTGGCCGGAAGATGAGAGCTTCATCTTTATAGGATATTTTGATTGATACTAATAATTTAAAAAAATCGTTCTGTATCTTATCCTACTTGTGATTTCTGCTTCTGTAACCATAGAAAGCAGTAAGGTATGACACGAGGCAGAATGCTATGCTGTACACTTTGTAAAGTCACGTCTTGCTGCCTGTACGTGAGGAAGCAAATAATACCACAGGTCGATCACCTCGTAACAGTAACTCTATTACAAAATTGTGTCACAAAGATTGTTTTTAAATAAATAAATATATTTCTATAAAAAAAATAAAAAAATTATTTTATCTTTTCAGGTTATATATATATATATATATATATATATATATATATATATATATATATATATATATATATATATATATATATATTTTGGTAGAAAAAATAATAAAATGTTGCAATTATTCATGCGAGTCTGTCTGCATTAACCGATTGATAGACCGGGATTTTCGGAGGAAAGGAGAGTTTGGAATATCAATTTATTTTTGCTCATTATAAGTGATTAGTCATGTGGTGAACTAATTATTTTTATTTATTTCCAATCAATTGTTAATAAAAAAAATTAAGAAATAAGAGCAAAAAATAAAAATAAATTTATTTATTTTTGTTTTTGAAATATTCCAATAATATTGTAAAAATTGTTTTTGCTCAATATTGTTTTTCCTCTCCAGTACATATTTTATAAATAGGTTTAATACATATTGTGTCATGAACATAGATTAAATTACTGTTGCAATTGTAAAATATACTCCATTTGCATTGCGGTAGGGATTTACTGAATGCGTTTTAGCGGTTGGTTATATTGTTATCATTTCATAATTATTATTAAAAAATAACTAAAAAGTATTGGATCCTCCAATTAATTATTATAATAGCCGTAATCCATGAGATCCACGCGCTCTTGATTTTAACAACCTTAAACTTACTGAATCATTTTTTGTTAATGTGAAAATTTTTTATTCTATTTTGGAATAATATTTTGTCAAGGTTGGTTTAAGATATCGATTGACTTATCTCAGAGCCAAGGATCAAACTGGCTTTTGTGACAGACACGATAAATCCAATATCCAGGTAGATAAGGTCTTCTTGCCTTCTCAGGTAATCTGTAACTACAATGTTAAATATATTTGTATCGATTCAAAGTTTATAATTCTAACGTTGCATGTTGCTTGTGTATTGTGTCGTGAAATACATTATGATTTATCCTATAGTTTAAATAATTGTATTAATTTTAATTTGGGTAATTTTAAATAAATTAAATAATTAGTAACGAATAATATGCATTTAATTATAGGGATAGGCCTCCACAAAAAAAGTTTTATTATATTTTTTTATTATATCAACTAAAAAAAGCTTTAACAGTAGGTTTTGATTTTTAAAAAAATCATGTTTTGGCTGACGTTTTTTTTTTAAATTAATGTTTTAATTTTAACTTGGTGCCTTATTTATTATTTAAATAAAAATTTATAATCCTTTATTTATCTAATTCACTCACTGGCTACTTATTACTAGAACGAACGGATTGTTACTCATCAAACTGGAATGCAGTTCTTGAAACTTCAGTATGAGCTACGACTCAGACTGAGTTTATGGAAATAATTTCCGCTTTCTCCGATGGGAATCGAACCTGGTTTTAGATAGTCCTTTGAAAGGTTGATCATGAATGTTGATCCGAATCTCGAAGCTTCTGAAATTAAAAGCATTTTTAATTTCCCGTACAGTTCGTTACAGATAAGCGATAAATTAATTTTCATTCTTATCCTTTAAAGCGCTGGCGCCAAATTGGTCTAATTTGGCGATTATAGAAACTTAAGTGATTAATTGGCTTCTTCTTATTAAATCCCCCTAAGAAAACAAATTTTATGACTGTTTACGCAAAGAATGTGTGTTGAAAAAACTGTATTTTTTTAATAAAAGGTATATTCAGTGAAACCTCGTTGTGAAGTGCCAATATCACAACAGTTTAGTGAAAAGATCCAAAAGAACTGGAAAAATTAAAGCATTTCATAATATAGTTTGGAAAATTTAAATATTTAATATAGTTGGGAAAAGGTGGTTAAAGTTGTTAGGAAATTTTAGATTTTCTCTGCTCTCCCCCAATAAAATGTAGCAACATATATATCTCTGACCTTGAGTGGTAACAGTATGTATGTATTTAATATCGATTTGAATGTTTTTTTCGCATTGAATTTGACTGTTCGGGTGAAGGGAGTCCATTTAAAACGTTATAATGGTTGGGAGATGATTCTTGGACAACACAACGATCCTGAGAATTGGAAACCTGACCCTTCTGTTAGGAGGAAAATCTGCTAGATGAGCGTGATACTAAATCACTACCCTGTTCATCCAAGTCCTAACTCGAGTTAATCATAACCCCTAATGTTTCGGGTTAACAAGTAAGCTGATACGGTTGAGGATCGACTGATACGCCGCTAGAACTCAGACAAGGCCTTTGTGATTTGTTGAATGGTCTCGGAGCAGGGTGTTGACCACAGCCTTTACTATTAGGGCCAAAGCATTGATTACCTTTTTTTTTCTCTGGAAACAGATTTCACCGGAGGTGGTATTGTTGGACACGTCAGGCCGACAATCAATGTTAACAAACGAAACTGTGTCGATTCCGATCTGTTTCTGTCGATGTGACAGCGTTATCCGATGCAAGATTAATACGTGGTCTAGAGCAATGCCTTCGCTGATGTTAGTGAAGTGTTCGTGTGTGGACTGTTTAATGTTATAATTTTAAGGGGGGAGGGGAGGATTAAAAACAAATAACTCAACTACGAAAACAACCTTATCTTGTAATCCTATCTGTCCTAAGTAATGGAATATACTTGCATAACTAATTTGGTGGGTTAGTGAAGTTGGCGTTTATTAATATTGAAATTTGGTATAGTAATTGGGTACCTTCCACACCCGAACGATACTCAAGCCTCTTCTGACAATACATTTATTTCCTTTCCTCAGGACATGTTTACACGCAGAGAAGCCAGAAGCTTTTTGGTGACATGTACAGATACAAGGGACGGAAATTACTTGCAAGGAGTTGTAACGTTGAGTGGAAGACACCCGGTTACTTCACCAAGTTTTGGTATTTATAGACGTCAAATTCACGGTGCTTTTTATATTTCCAAATACATTCCGTCCTTTCGGACTACAAGATAGGATTATTTTCGTAGTTAGGTTTTTGTCTTTAATTATTTTTAATTTAACGTTTTTAGTTTTTCAAGTATTAGCAATTTATATTTTATTAGAATCTGGCAAGATATAAAACAACCTGCGCAGAAGTCGACTGAGCTTGCCGCGCATGGTGGGGAAGGCACGCCCCTTCTCCTACTACTTGTCCCCTCTTTCTCTCACGATAGTTCTGGTTTTAATATATGCAAACCTTTTGGATATAATATATGCTGGATGTATAACCTCTGGTTGGTTGGTGTTAAAAGTACTGGTAATTAAGATATTGTGTTTCTAATGTGACAATATGTGCGAAGTGGGAGAGGAGCTCCCTTCCCCTCTTCCACTCCCTCAGCCCCGCCTCCGAATTCGGAGAAGGTTCTTTTCTATCTTGCCGGACTATACATATTATCATGACCTTACATGTGATGTGTTATCAAACATCAACAAAAAGTCGAGAATACTTAAAATATAATAAAATGTTTTTTAGTCTATTGAGCTAAAATTGTTTCAAAATATTCACGGAAATTCACTGAGTAGTTCGGGCCATCAAAGTTAAAAATCTTTCACCCAAAAAATCGTTAGGTACCTACAAACGGTAAGGTTAAACTACATTTCCCTCATTGTGGCTATGGCGCGCCGTAGTTAAATATTCAACAATTATTTTAAATTGTTAACATTTAGGTTATATTGTTATTGGTGTCTCATTTCTCGACCTATGGCTGTTTTTTAATTAATTAATTTTTTATATATAAATATTCAGTTCTGGTTTTTAGCTGCTGATGTGAGATCTGCTATTTTTGGACAGGATTTATGGGGTCTCTTGTTTTCCAGTCAGTTACTTGCTACTATTTGAGTGACTTCAGAGTTTTTTTTTTAATATTCAACTATAGGTTTTGTTTCTCTTTTTTTTATCTCATTAATTAATAAATTTGGTGGATTAAAATTAAAAATTAATACTGAATATATTAATTATCTAATGAAAATAAAAATATAAGCAAACCTTAATTTTTTGTATACTTAAAAATGGCGTATATATAGTCGAAATATCTAAATTAATAAAAAAAATATATTGTTTTAGGATAGCTTCGGAATACAATTGAATTATTTGTTTAAAAAAAAAAATGTGACGAATGAAATATGTAGTGATAATAGCCCGTGGCTGTCATGTTTTGAGGCTCCCTAAGCTTCCTACTCAAAATTTGAAGTGTGTGTTATACATAATAATATAAGGTTAGTTATTAATTGTATTACTACATGTAACATAATTTGATATTTTATTTTATTTTTATAAAGGCCAATTCGAAGCCTCCGTTAAACCGAGACCCCTGGCATTTGTCACCTTGCCACTTACGATTTACGTCATTGATTGGTATATAAGTATATGTTGCATTGTCTTGTGGAGATGTACTATATCTTATTTGTTTTATAGTCTGTTGACGTGAAATGTTCTGACTGATCTGCGGTTGTATGATCTCATTGTCTGCATTTGTCTAATCTGGTTGAGATTCTTAAGTCTTTGTTTTTAGTTAGTAATCACCTAATCAGTTATTTATTTTTAAATGTTATTTCATCATGCATTAACCACAATTCTGCTAGAAAAAAGTCAATACCTCTATAACAATTATAAGCAATGACATTGCCAATAATTATCATATTAAATCGTACAATACTGAATTCAAAACTTTTAAATTTACTGCGAAATTTAGAATTAAATGCCATTAACGCCCTTCAACAAAGCATGCATGACTTAATTGCAACGTGGACTCTATTTGAATAATCAATCTAACGAATCAGTATTCAATGCTATGATTTGTCCTTGAGCAAATTCCAGGTGTGTTTGATCCGTGTATCACCATGTTTGGATGTGTTTTTTTAATTGCGATGTTAGAATATTTTGAATGAGGTTTTGGTTAAGGGATTAATTAAGGGATAAATTTGAAGCACGTTGAAATAGCGATTTAAGAATATTTATCGTATGCATCATTAAAGAAGTCCTTCAGTTATCTGTTTTGTGTTGATTATACTTCCGAAACCTAGGCAATAAATGTGGTTATATTTATTTAATAAATATGTCCGTTCCTAGGATATGTGGCAAATGAAATATAAATCATCTTTAACGATTTTATTTTTATTTAAAATAACTTAGTTTAGCTTTAACACATTGATCCCAACTCCCAGCAAGCTGTTCTATCCCTTGTTCGAAAGAACTTTTTGGCTTGTAATCAAAAACTAGAGAAATGAATATATCAAGAAGGAGATGGTTCAGGTGGCGGTTAACAATAACATATAAAATTGTGGGAACTATTTATTAAATTTCGCCATTTCGATCAACATGGTGGTTCTTCATCAGGAGTGACGCTAAAAGGTATAGGCAGACACTGTTTCAATGTCGAAACACTGTTTCAATGTGGGTCGAAAAGGCAAAAAGTTTCTGCGAACAAGGGGTAAAAAATCTTGCAGAGTGTGGGGATCAATGTGTATAAGTTAAAGTAAGTTATTTTAAATAAAAATAATATCGTTAAAGTTTGCTTTTCTTTCATTTGCCTTATACCCTAGGAACTGACATTTCATATGTTCCTATCCAAATATCGTTAGTGCAATGCCAAAGTGGCGTATCTGAAAATTTCTAGAACTGAGATCGTTGCAGAAGTAAGGTAACTAATTTCTTAATTAAATTGGTGTTATTTCGGATCCTTAATTAGTGACGTCGCATATTCAGTAAGATATTTTTGGCATTGCGAAGGGAATAGAAAGCCACACGCTAAAATGCAACATCACCCCAAGATAGCTAAATTTGCATTTGGCATTGCACCGACGATATCTTATCGTACATTTTTGTAGAATTTATTGATGTCATTTGAAAGTTTCTTTGTTGGATTATTAATAATTGTTTGCAGTTATTTTATTATGTTATGTTGTTTAAGTCAATCTTTAATAAAAGCATATCTGATACAATTCGTTAGTATTAATGTAAGACATCATCAAGAAAATGTTTTGAAATACCCTATCTTACCTGTTCGAACCATTATTTTTGGTTTTTATTATTTTCAAAAATAGTCCATTGTTATCGACTAAGACAAAAAAAAAATGAATTTTCCTTCAAAATTTGCATTTCAAGATACGTAGAATCCAAGTATCGAAAAAACAAATCCGTCGGTCCGAGGTACGCCATACGCTATCCGCGGCTTTTCTCCGAGACTACTAAACCGATATTCTTGAGATTTGGCACCAAAGCCACAGGTCACCAGAGGATTATCCTCAGAACTCGACATTACAATCTGCCTTTTCGTTTCAAAATGTCGGCCGATTACAAATATTATACCTCCTCGTAACTCGGCCATTTATAGCGGTTATCTCGAAAATTATGACAATTACGAAGATAATTAATATTATCATTCGTAAAGGGAATATTGCCGGCTCTAATTTTGGACAGGATACATTTTTCTGTATGTGGCATCGTTTTCGACATATTAGCGAGAAAAAAACAAAACAAGAAAAGGCCCAATGCACCCTTGTTTTTATTTTATTATGATCACTCGAAAAATAATAAACTTTCCTACAAAGAAAAAAAAGAATCATTGAAATCAGACCAGTATTAGCTGAGATATAGCGTATTTAACTTTTTAGACTAACAGCCCTGTGCTACTGGTCAGCATAACCCTTCGCCTTCTGAATTTTCAATTGCGGGCTCCCATCTTCCTAGCTGCTCTCTCTACCCCCATCCTTCCTTGGAACCCTCTCCACTTCCACCAGTTGGTCTTCCCCTTCTTCTTTTCTACTGATGTTCGCCTCCAACATTTTCCTCTGTACCATTAAAATGGGAGGAGGGTGCCATTTTAATACATGCCCTGCCCATCTTAGCCTACTTTCTTTGACACAGTTACGTTCCATAGGTCAGTAATTTTAATTTCGTTGCTCTAGACAACAGTTATAACTTGAGAATTTTCATTTTTGCGTAGTAGGCTCTACTAGCCGCCATTATTCTGTTGTTAATTTCTTTGCTGAACTTGGTAGATATGTTTTAAAAAGTTTTCTTCACATATTTCTAGTTAGCTATTTGATAGCTCAAAAACTCGGAACATTCCAGATGCTCATTTGAAAGATAGGTAGTCTAATTGTCTGGACTCTAAAGCAAAGCGATAAGGATCGTCGTGTGTAAGGACATACTAGATATTTTTGAAATAGAACTTATTTGTAAACAACAAACCATTGTGTAGTAATTTGCAGCATATTTTTAATAATGTATGTAATAATATAGGTATTCATGATCAAAATTAGCGCACCATTTCATTATTCCACTACAAATTACATTTTATTATTGCCGGGGGTTATTTTCTTTTTAGGTATACTGTGAAATTAATAATAAAAAATTACTAGCAGAAATTAAGCACCAACAACAGAAAAATTTAACTTTATATTAAAAAAAAAATTCTGAAAAGGCCAAATATTAAATTGTAATCAAAATAAAAGTATTTAGTGTTGCCTCTCCTGGCCTTGAACTTGAAACTGGGTAACTGGGAAGTCAACCAGAAGAAAATCTTCGAGTATTTAACAAATTCCAATTAAAATGGGATTATAGACAATAATTACATGTCGCAAGCAATCCTCAAATGATTCTGAATCATAAACTAACGAATAAACATGAATATATTTAGTCGGTTTTATTAAATAGAATATTACTTAAAAATTAAGTGTATTGAGTTTTGTTTGTCAGCTATCTGTTTTGTTAACACTTCTTCGTTAATGTGTTACGAAGTTAATTGAAAGTCTTCCAATTAGTGTAGGAAATTACTTTTCCGCTATAGAAGAGAAAAACAACCAATTTTGTTCAATTGAAACCCATTTGCGCGGAGTCACTATGTGTTCGAGGGTCAACCTTCCTTAGTGCAATTGACTAGCGGATGTTGCTCTGAAAACATCCTCAACTTTGTGAATACATCTCTTGATGCACATTGCTTTTATTGTGAATTAGATATTTAAAGTTATCATTTAGTTACGATGGTCTCTAACTTTGTTTAGTTCTCCTGGTTTCTTAAAAAATTGTAACGATGTTATAAATTATAAACAACGTTTAGGATTTGTAATGCTCTTTCTAATTTAATAAATTAATTTTCAGTAGTAAGCGAAGCTCCCGATATTTATTTATATGAAAAACAAACCAATTACGAAGAGACTTAATATGTAATCAATCCGTTATGTAAAAGAATTAAAAAAAAAAAAAAAAAAATGTTTTTAGGCCACCTTTTATCACAATTTAATGTTGGAACACTGACCAATTTTCGTCACACAACCTAGAAATGATTTTAGGCTATATGATCAAGAATGGGACCTCTACAGGTAACGGAGTATGACCTGTATGTATTCTATTCCATCGAGATTTGAAGTTATCATTCATACCATAAGTAGTATTCGCTATATGGAATTATTAAAGAAATTTAAGTTTTTAGTTTAAATAATTTCGCGTTTATTTGATTTTAAGCAAGTCTTTCATTTCACTTATATACCAAATATGTAAAAATAATTTTAGTAAAAAAAGAAATACGTTCTGAGCCTCTACGTTTTAAAATTTCTATCTGCTGCAATTTTTCGATTCTGGTAGAATGCACAATTTGTTTGGTGTTAAAACCCTTTATGATGCCGAGGTTTGCTCTAGTTTTATTGCTAATGAGGTTGCTCAATTTTATTTAATTCCGGAAAAAAAAACAAAAAAACCGAGGCTACCTCAAAAATTAGTTCAAATTATGAGAATTTCAAAGAATATATAATTAAAAAATAACAATCTCGTAAATGAAGATCTAGTTATATGTTTCAAATTATATAGTTGTGAGCAGTGACGTAATCAAATACTCAAAATTGACCAACTTTGAGCTTACTGTACAGCTCCAAGTCCAAAAATTATTTTTTTAATCCTTAATGGCACATTTTCTCTATTCAATGTTGCCAATTCTCGTTTTCTAGCATTTATAGAAGAAAAGCTATGAGCGTTTAAATATGACACCAAAAGCGTCTTAAAATGTTTTTTCCTAACACCCCAAGTGGAGGAACATAATACGTCACAAAAAAAAAAAAAAAAAAAAAAAAAAAATAGAATCACGTTTCTTTGATATTATAAATTAATGATTACAGTTCTAAGATATTTTAGATTAATGGTCTTGAAGAAAAGGTAAGAGAGTGCGATTTTTAACATAATATGTAAATAAATGATTAATTATTTTTATTTTTTATTCTATAACATGAATTCATAGACTAAAGCTGAATCAGTCCGCCTGTGTTTATTGACAAAAAATTGTTCATTCGTGAAAAACATATTATTAAAAAACATATCAACATATTATTAATAAAAAAATGACATAAATTGAGGAGGATTGGTTGTTGAGGAGGTGGAGGAATAAATGACGTAGAAAGGTAATGAGGTGACTTTAGGTATAGAATGTGTAATAAATTCCAAAAGGAGGTAGCTTGGATGATAAAGGACTTTTCAAAAGAAGTAGTTCTATGAAAGGGGATATAGAAGTCGTTAGAATGAAATCTCATATTCAAAGAGTGTATGTGGAAAAGCAGGGTGGAATCGAGGGTACAGGGTAATATTTTGATTATTAAGGATTGCGGAAGAAAGGCTCACAAGAGGTATTACCGTCTGTAATTAGGATAATGCCGCCCTTATTTGGAAATCTTGCGAAAGCGCTTAGAGACCCTAAATAAATCTTATGGGGCAATTTATGCATTTGTACATTTAAAAATATTAGGCGAACTTATACCAAACCTCCACGGCACTGTCACGAGGTTGAAATGCATTACGCAATTTAAACACGTATCTGTGAAACAATTCTTGCTCACCTCTTTAACCTCCGGTCATAATGAGTTATATTTTGTCTTTTATATTAATTTGCTTCTTAAAGTTTGAATATATCTTATCCTATCCACATAGATCTTTTCCAGGAATGCCGAATTCAAAGGTAAAGGTGTCGAATTCATTTAGCACTATTTTGGTCTAGCAATCAGTTGAGAATTCCGAAGGTGGTCTATTTCGGGATCTGTTTATCTTCTTGAGAACCCCTGGAGGGTACCAGAAATAAGCCATGGTCCGTTCTCAGATAGTAGCTGTGACCTCTGTCATTAATAAGTTTTTATTTATTTTTTAGCCGAGTTACTAACCCGAAAAACTTGAAATGAACACCTGTGAAACACCTGTTAAGATAATTTGGCAGGTTTAGGGTTAGAAGCGCGATGTTATTAAGTTTTACCTGTCAGTTCATTTTTCTGCGCTCTTCATTAGACTACTATCAGGATAGTGTACATTAGGATCACAGCCAAAGCCATTCGTATGAACATTTTTTCTTTAAATTTTGTCTTGATATCTTTTATTAGTTTTTTTTTAAGTTAATTGCATTGCATATTCGCTGCTATGTTCATAGTTAGCTATTTACTGGTATTTGAGGGACTTAAGGCTTTGCTTTTGGCATCATCCAACAACAATTAGTGATGTTTTGCTCGCAATTATCATATAGATGTGCAACAGTTAATTTTTATACCACTTAATTCTGTGATATAAAAATCAACTATTTTATTTTTTTGTTGACTTCTCGCTGAAATATCATTAATATAAAGATTTTTTTTTTTAGTGAGTAGTTTCCTAACTTCTTCCTTTAAGCTCCAATTCATCTCATCTCAGGGTTAAATCGATATTGAATATGCCATGGTAGAAAATGGACTGTACGAGATATATCTTAGATAATAGGAAATCATTCTGTATTTGTTATTATACAAGCCGACGTTTCGACCCAAACGTGGAGGTCATCTTCAGAGCTCAGAGCTAAAATTAAATCAGATATACAAGGCATATATCATATATGAGCAAAGTAAAAAGACAAAAGTAAATGACGAAAAGAAAATACATAAATAATAAAAGTAAAATTAATGATAAATAAAGTAATGAGGATATAAATAATAATAGAGATAGAAGTAATAATAAACTAAACGAGAGAAAACTGGAATTATAAACAAATACAATGAAATAGGCTTAATCAATTGCATAAAAATATGAATTAATAACTTAGTAAAAGAATACGATGATCAAATATGTATATGAAGAACGGGTGAAAAAAAAAATAATACAAGAAATTAAATTAAGCTAATTAAGCTAGAATTAAATAATATAATTTTTCTTTTTTATACTTATAGTTGTAAGAGAGAAGCAGCAAGAAAATGTGTATTTAGGAAATAGTCCTGATGGATATAAATATTTAAAAAATACATAAAATAAAGTAATGGTTGTAAATAAAACAAAATGATACAAAAATAAATATGTAAAAAAAAAAATTAAAATATAGGATAAAATGACAACTATAAAGATTGTTTTTATTAAATATGTGTTAATGTTGTAATATTTTAGTAACAACTAAAATTAGTATTTTAAATTTTTTTAGATCCTAATAGTATTTTTGAAAACAAAAAATAATTTCGGTATCATGACTTTCCAAATAGTAAAGAATGTTGTCGAGGGTCAATGAAAGCTCCACTTACTGTTATAAAGACATGAACAGTTATTAGATGCGTAACCCATCTCTATTTTCCTGGAATCAGACGACTGCTCTAAAATCGCCGGTAAATTTTGACAATCACCAATTAGCCTAGATCTGCAACGATGTTTGTGGGAATTGCGACAAGAGCATCTTTTACCAATTAGCCCTGTCTGCTTTCGGTCTGCGGGCGGCCGAAGATTATCGTTGAGGTCAGGCGTGGGCCAACGTCTGCGGGGACGACCGTTATAGGATTCTTGCAGAGGTCGCATTGCTTCAACCTTTTACATTTTTGAGGATTGTAATTCAATAATTCTTTAATAGGTTATTTTTAAATTTTCGAAAAATTATCTAAACTTAATCTTGGAGATTCAGACGTAGTACTCTCTTCCCGCCCTCTCATACCCACTGAGAGTAAAGTTTAATTTGGGAATGAAAGTGTCATAAAGATGGTCTTGTTGATGTCATACGCTGGTATGATTTAGCTGTTATACAGCAGGTATATTTAATATATATATATATATATATATATATATATATATATATATATATATATATATATATATATATATAGCATATATTTAATATATATTATGTTAAATAACCCATATTAAATATAAATAAAATATTTTAAATTTAATTTATTTTTTTGTTTAGACCCTTTAGATCTTTTGCAGTGTTGACCAGCCTAGGCTTTATTTATTTAGGATCATTGTCGACTCAAACAACGAATACATTTTTGTTATTCGTTAATCGTAAATAAAAAATAACCCCTCCCTCCAGGACAAAGATTTGTTACATTAAAAATAAAACAAATTTTAAACTTTATTTTAATGATTTATCATTCATAGATTATAAAAAGGACCATTATAAATTCCCCAAATAATTTATTTGATTACATTTACATCAAAACCCCATGGTCTACAAATAATTCTTAGGAAGTATATTTTGAAACATTTTTTAAAATTTTTTATAACGCTGTTATTATTTTACCAGTATGGTCATAATAGTCAAAATGGTGAAAACACATTCTAAAAATTCATAAAAGAATAATTTTCCAAATAATTATCCAATCAGAATAAATATTAAGGTTAAAAAAAAAAGATAATATCGACGTCCTTTTTTGAAATTGGCTTAAGCACCAAAAATTCGAAATTTGGAATTCAATTTATTATGGGACTTAAATACCGTAATAAATTGAATATCTATCGATTCCCGCTCATGATATACCGAAAAAAAAAATCGGAAGTGGTCTAAAATTCGACTTATGATGACGTAACCACTTAATGCCGACGACTCTAATTAGTCAGTCTTGATTTGAACAGTGCTAGAAGTCTTAAAAGATATATTGTAATTATAAAAGTTGTGCCATCTTAATACACTCCTACTGTACACGATAAAGAATAGAATTTAAAAAAATGTATTGTTATTTTGGAAAAAAAAAACGTTCCATGTGCTTCCTGTAAAATTTGCTAAATGGCACTTACACCTTTTTCAAAAAACGACATCGATATATAGGCACAATTTATTTGTTTTATATATCTGAAAAAAATCTGAATAAGTCTAAAATTATTCCTTTTCAAGATGGCAGTTTTAATTTAAATTAACTTGAGTCTTTATAGGAATCTTGTGATTTAAAATATCGTCCTGCCACTTTCGTTTCTGATTTAGCCACTTATACAGGATGTAGAACTGAACTTTAATAATCCAGTCTTGGACCTAATTTATTTTCATCATAACTCGACTTTCACACTTATTTGTAATTCTTGGAGATTAGCACTAAAATATTTAGGTTATAATTCAATATTCAATTACCTTATTCAAATTATCTATAATTTATTTTCACATTATTCATTACTGAAAAATAAAAAAGACTCCACATTTTACTTCAGTTTTATTTTAAAATATGCATCCGTAATCTAATGTGTATTCATGAAATCCCAGGTTTGGTCACAGATAAATATTAATCATGAATAACTGTTGTGAAAAGTGGATAATTTACATTATTGTAATCTGAATGCTGTATAAATAAAGTTTTTTTATGTACTTTCAATGATTCATATATATTATGATTCTGAATTGTATATATGTAACTGTAAATGCTATTATTATAACTGGTTTATTATTCCGTTGAAAAAGTTGAACGATTTACCAAGATATATGCGGAAATAATTAATTAGTCAATAAATATTCCAATGTAATGGTATTCAGATGAAGAAGAATGGAAACATTTATTTATAATATTTAAAATATTATAACGAGATATTATGATGTTATAGTATTCTACATTTACCACTTAACGAGAAAATAGTATTAATTCTGGTAGGCTGCTAGAATTTTTGAATTCCAACATGGTTGACTTCAGCACTGCTTCAAGTCGCTAATTTAAGAAAATTAAGAAATCAAGTTCCAGCTCATCATATATTATTTTTCATCTTCCAGCACTCCGTTATTCAGTAGTGAATTTGCTTTACTTATACAGCTTTTATTTAAAATAAAAATAAACATGTTAAGCTTTCAAGAATCGAGGTGTAGTTCAGTCGAAATTCTTATATATTTGTCAGCAAAGGTATCATCTTCCTAATCGTCCCAGAGATTAGATTCGCTCCCTGTAAATCTATCCAAGATACGAAATTTTTTTTTCTAACCTAAAATTTATCTGGCCGATTGTATTACTGGTACGAACTGATATACTCAATTGTCGAATTGCGACTTCAAATGGAATATATTTGTCATTTAGTGTTCGTTTATGACCTTGTTCTTATAATTGTTATATTTTTTTAATTTTAGCAATTCAATTTTCTTTTTTTCCATGTGTGACTCATCCTTAATGGAAGTATAATCAATTAACTGGAAGTATGATTCATTAATTAATCGCCATTTTAAAACCACAATTTGGTTCATCTGATATTTTATTATCTGGTGGAGGGAGGGGGGTCAATATCTGCATGGTATTGTGATTGCTTCTTATCGTATAATCAATTCTGATTGAAAATTACCCTTGAGAACTTCTTATTTTTTTTATTCCAAATATATTGTGTTTTTTTTAGCTTGTGGATCGTTCAACGTAAACGTAAATAATTGAAACTGAAACACATTCTATAGGATTGAGCTTACTTTCAAAAGTACTCATATCCAATTTGTAAAATTTAACTTAACAATATTGTAGGAAATGCAATATTGTTACCTCTTGATACAAACGCCTAACCTCGAGCCTTGCAAGAGACTGGAGATTCGCTCAGTATTGATGGGAAATGATTGGATGGTTCGATTCAGCTCATGCATATGATATTAAAAAAAGGCAAAACACTTTTTTTATTTTATGGTTACGGGGCCTTTTGAAAATAAGCTCTCCAATTTGTTTTATTTATTTTCAAGCCATTCACAGATTCTTTACTCAGAAACATCGTGAGCTGAAGTTGGATTTTAAAACAACTCATGTCTATATTTTACTTTATTGTGCCTATTGGGATGTTATTCCGTCCTTAAATTCTTTATTTTTAAAGACTCTTCCACGTGTAAAACATGATAGTACCATTCTCGAAATAGTTAATTACGTATTATAAAATTTGGTTAGGATTTTTTTTTTTTGTGACATTAAAGGTGATAGTGGACCTAAAAAAAACTTATAGCTTGTTATTATTATTTATTTAGATTACGTTATGATCCTTTTGACCATCCTAAAACTTTCGAAATATGATACATCTAATCTACAATAAAAATTAAGGGAGCCATGTTTCTTTTATATTAAAAAAAAATTGTTTTTATTATTTTATAGTTAATAGATATACTTAAAATATAAACCTTAAATTGGTATCACTAAGATATCAGCAAATTTCTGCTAAAATCGGCATCCAAGGTTCGATTCGGTGAGCTAGGCCTTTTATTATTAATAATATAAATCATATTAAAAAAAAACATATTAAACCGATGTAAGTTATTTTAAATGTAAATAGCATGTTAAATATTTGAATAAAAACTTAAATGAGGAACACATATCTTTACGTAAATATATTTTATTATTATTTTTGAAATTGGAGGATTATTTAGGCTAGTTTTGTATCAGCCATATATTTCCACGCATGTTCTATTATTTAAATATATACGAGTATACATCTTCAGAAAAGATAGAATGATAGGCTACACATATGCCAGTCGATTCTTAGAGAATTTTTTCTCTGACCCTGAATGACTAGTTAAAATTCTTATTAATAATAAATAATAACAATAATTTAAATCCTTATTAATAAATATAAATAATAATGAGTAATAATATTATTGCTGTGGCAACTAGATTTTCTTATTAATATACGCCTTACAGTTCATTAATGGCACTAGCCCCAACAAAAATATTATTTCATGCTCTTCGTTTAGAGAACGTTTAAAGCAGAGGCAAAAAGCAGAATTTTTTTCAGAGTGGATTAATTTTTTTTTTTTTTTTTCTTTTCTGGGCGGAGATTCAGTAAGCAAAACGCAAGTACAAGTAATCGCCATTTAGATCATTTAGACTATAATCGCCAAGTTAGGTGTAAGTTTTAAGGATAATCATGAAAATTGCATCAAAAAGCATTGTTAAAAATTACCAAATCTTACAAAGCTTGTTGGGTATTAAAATCATATTTGTTCGCACATTTCGGGGGAACCTTCCAACCCCTTCTCCTGCTTATGCCACTGGTTTAATGCCATTGAATAAGGCTTTCCTAAAATATTGCTGGCGTGAATTTATTAGTAACGCTTGCTATTCAGAGGCAATTTTAAAGGACGCAGTATAGCCATTTTAAGGTTCCTTGGTTTTGTTACCTACATAATTGTTCATATTTCTTTTTATTTATCTTCATTCTCTTCGTTGCATTGTTCATTCATACTTATCCTTCATGAATGAAGATTTTAATGATAAACATCTTTTAAATAGTTTCTAAAAATGAGATTGTTAAAGCAGTTGAGCACTCCATCTAACTAACAAGCGCATCTCATTTTCGAGACATTTGCATTAGGCTAAGTTAAATTAGATTTGACCTTTCGATAAAGGTCATATAGAATTAGATTAAGAAATTCTAATTGAGTTGTTAAGTAAGGCCAAGTCACGGTGATTTAAATGTCTGATGATGAGAATTGGAATGAAGTTGGAGTTCTAAAGATGCCCTAAATTGGGTTCTTGTAACAGAAGGTAGAATCATTTAGTCTTAATGGGTGCCCTTTCTTTTTCCTTCATCAACTACCCAAGACAGGGGAAGTGTGGTATAAGAAAAAAATATTTTTCGAGACCAATTTCTTTAAATTGAGTAGAAAAAAAAAGGACGCAGAAGACATTTGTCACTTAATTTCCTTTTAATTAAGGTCCCCAGAGTCATAAAAAGGAGTTAAAATATTCCCTGTTTCTAACACTGTTTTTATTTTATAGCCTCTAACCTCTTAGGTTAAACAGTTTATTGTAGTTAGATTCAGTATGACATTGCAACTCATTGTCAGAAGCATTGGTCACTCCATGTATGCCTTAGGACTCGAAATTTTCAAGATTGAAAAGAACGTATTTGAAAGATCTACTATCATAATCTCTTAAAAAGTAGATCAATAGTTAGGGTTACAGCTTGGTATTGTTCTTCCTCTTGCTTATGCAGAATATTGTGCCAAACAATCCGCTGATGCCAATTTGTGTTGGACAGGTGGGGATTGATATATAAAGCCTGGACATCCCTTAAAACCTAAGTGAAATAGGATACTGTTTATTCGTGTAAAAAGTTTTATTAATTATTGAAGCTTATTTTAACTACAATTTCCAAAGTATTGTTGCCATAATCGTTTCTAAAAATATTTTTGTTATTTTTCCATACTACTGAACTGAATTCAATGAAGTTTTAGGGTATAATTTTTTATGAAATATAAATACCAAAAAACATTAAAAAAAAATTGAAGAAAATAAATCTGTATTGCAAATTTTAAAAGTAATTTAAAAAGAATGCATTGCTATTTTTGAAATTGGGGCGTTATTTAGCACGAATCAACCTTTTTCATTATATAAATAGCCAAAAAAATTAAATAAAATAATTTAATAAACTTATAGAAAATACGAGATAAAATGTTTACTAAGTCATAAATCTATCGTTCATCCTACTCTATTCCTTATTTATTTATATTTATCAGCCAAACCAATATTTGCCTTGAAGAACGTTTGTTATAATTGAATTTAAAAAAAATAATAACCCTATTCTTATTTTCGTGTGTTCGAAATTTAAAAATATTTTTCTCTTTATTTTCGCAATAATGTTTCACTAACGGAGTTTCAGTGCAAAAATGAATTTGGTTTGTTTATAATTTTAAATTATAAATGCTATGTTTATTATTATTTTTTATTTTTGAGTTTTAACTGTCTCGAAATACCATTTGTAACATCTGTTATTGTAAGATACAAAAGCTGCCTTTTTTTTCAAGGTTAACGTCCAATACAGAGCGAAATCGATAGATATGAGAGGGATGTCTGGGAGTTCGTTGAATAAATCACTTCGTTTTGTAAATAGATTGACTGACTATGGAACAGGTGCCGCTGATATTGAATCATTAACATTTTTATTTAAACGATGTAATTATATTTTTATTATTAAATATTTAAATAATTAAAAAAAAAATAGCTCTATAACTCTTGCAGTCTGGAATTCAGTTCTAGGCAAGGATGCACTGTTTCTCGACCAAAAAGTGTACGAGGATATAGTCAGCATACCGCCAGGTTTTACCGCTCACCCAATGAAGCGCAAGGTACTCACTTTATAGAGGCTGTACACGCCCTAATTCGGATGATAAGCGTTTTAAATATTCACTAGTGGATTTGTAGAGGAACCAGGTGCTAATCGACCTATATGTTGCTGTTGGCTGAAAACTTTCTCTCATTTATAAAAAACAAAACCTCTTGAGGCTTCTCATCAAGTCGCCATTTTTCAGTCTCAGTAAATGCCCGATGGCTCAGCATAAGAGAAAAACCAAAGCAGTTGGAAAGAGATCACGTCGAATAACTGATTGCCAAAGATGGTTTGACAGAATAAACTGAGATATCGTAGCGGTGTATTCAGGAAATAAGAAAGTATTCCAAGAAATATATCATGGGGTGTTGTTACGAAACAAATTCATTCTCATATTACCGATAAGAAAGTATTTACTGAGAAAATCAGACAGTATTGTTTTGTTGCAAAAAATTGTTGCTGCTTCCATTTACCCCTATGTCGCATGATTGACGAGAAAAAAAAGAAAGTATGTAGATAAAGACGTTTTGTTGCTGAAAATATGCACGCCATAAGCCATTATTATAAGATAATAGTTTTCTCTTCCGGCAAATAAAATTGACATTTGCTAACTTCTTTTTAAAGTTGGCTTATCGTTGACCTGTTTCACTGATTGGAATACGCATTTTTATTTATTTAAAAAAAAATTTTTCTTCTCTTCTAATAAATTTAAAATTAATAATTATTATTTTATACCTTCAACCTTCGAAGGGTCGAGGGTCCGATATTTATAGACGTTGTATTTATTTCGATCATGGCATTATCGACCACTTTTTTTTTCTTTTTTTAATAAGCAGTCACGCGATTACTAATCATGTGAGAATTCGCTGTCGCCAATGCTAATTCAGTGATTTATTCTGTCTTTCCTTAACGTAAATCTCTTTTACATAAGTCTGTTTAATTTCTTAATTTTGGAAGTAATTCTCTCCCCGGTTCTTTTTATATTCAGCACATTTTCTATTCGGATGTTATTCCGTCATCCCGTTATTCCGTTGAGGTATTAGAAGAATGCTAAAAGTTCAAACTTTTTTTTTTTCAAGAATTCACTTGATAGGTTGTAGGGTTTTCTGAGTCTGATAATGTTAAAAAAACAATCAGTTTTCGTCCCCTACCCTTCGCTTTCGAAGAAACCTTTCTAAGGTTATACAGTAGTTAGTATCCAAAAAGATTTTTTTTTTTTTAAGCCTTTGCTATAATGATTCCAAAACACTTTATATTTGTCTTCTATCCTCATAAATGGCGGAAATATGGAAGTATGAATCCTCTAATCGTCAGCTATTTCGGTACTAAACGGTTGATGGCAATGTCGAGTTCTGAAGATCTCCCTGAGATGACCTGTGACTTAGGTGACAAATTTTAAAAAAAATCTTCCTATAATCTCGAAGAAAAGCAGCTGATGACGAAAAGATTTTTTTTTTTTTTTTCGTTTTTTGGATTCTACGTATTTTGAAGCGTGAAACCTTCCAAGGTGAGGGGTTCAATTTTTTTTAGATAAGCATAAAAGCCACAGGTCAACCCAGGATGATCCTCGGAAGTGGATGTCACCATTCGCCATTTGGGATCAGAATGGAGGCTTATGTTCAGACTTCGGCCATTTACGAAGACAGAGGAAAAATATGAAATGTTTTGGAACTAAAAGTTATATACCAAAGCCTTAAAAAAAAACAAAAAACAATTTTTTATTTTTATATATATTTTGGAATTAATAAGCCATAGAACAGTAATTTTCTGCATTTTTTTTTTTTTTAACGTGCCGCAATTTATTTTTCTGAACTCAGGTATTTTTTTAATATTACCGGGCTTTTTCGCAAATCTTTTCTTTCAATTTTTTTATATTTATTTTATCTTCAGAATGACACTTCTTTTGATGATTTTTGTGAACGGATTCATTTGTATTCTAGAAAATTTAATTTAAAAAAATCAAATAATAATTAATGATTATTAAAATACTCACTTCGCATCTTTTTTCCAGAAACCTTTTAGGATTTACAAGAAAATTATCCTTTATACGGGTGCTAAACGTGGCTGCTTCTGTTGAAAGTAAGAGCCTCTTAAGGTCTTTGAAAATAGAACATTTCATAGAATATTTGCTCCGAATATTCTTGAATCTCTTGGAGAATTTAAGCGGCTACTCAGCGCGAAATTGCGGATCATACATCTTCTAAATATTGAAGTAATAGTATTGCGAGGTTGAAATGGGCATATATAATTGTAGGTCGAATCCCTGTAAAGTTAATTAGCATTGGACTGATAGGAAAATTCGCGAGGTGTCGACTGAGGCGTAGGTGGGAGGATTCTGTTAAGTCTGACTAAGCGGATTTGGGTTTTAAAGGCGGATCGGTGGTTAGAGATATGTCGTACCGGCTTAAACCTTCCGATTCACTCATCATTTTTAAACTTTATTTATTTAATTAATTAATCATAATTGAATTAATGAAGAAGTGATAAAGTACTTGATTAAAACGTAATTTTTGTTTATATGTATCTATGTCGTACTTAAATTGAGTAGGGGTATTCTTCAGTTTTACTTTCTTGGATATTATTTCAAATAAACAATAAAACAATTAATTTAGTTTAATTATTTTTAAATATATACCTTCTTCCAGCAAAAAGAGCTTCATGGATTGTTTAGTAGAAAGAAACCTAGGAGTGAAGATCATCGACAATATTTCAACCTTTCACCCGGCCTGGCGTTCTCTGCGTCACTTTGACCTTAAGATCATTCCTATTTCATCACGTGTTCTCGATCGTTAGCTTCCATAACGGGCGGCCATTTGCAAACGGATCAGGGAAAGTTCGCCTATAGAGAAAGCAAAAGAATCTTTTGGCACTTTAATGTTGGGTTTAAGTTCTCATTTACTTTTGTTCTCTTGTAGCTGTGGTCAAAGGGATCAAACAAAATAGTTGGTCATTGGTTGGTAGCAGAAGAGACCTATTTCCTTGAGGTTGCAGGTAAAATTCCTTATTAGGTATTAATTAGCCTATTGCTCATCGTCCCTAGACGATATCCTATATTGTTTATTCCTCTTTCAATAGATGCTCTCCAGGGGCAGAGGGGAGATGGAGGGAAATCGTAAATATTTGATCCCCTTCCTCTATTTTGTAAATGTATATATATTAATAATCGAATTTCCGTAATGTGAAGCTATGTT
This sequence comes from Rhaphigaster nebulosa, assembly GCA_948150685.1. Classification (NCBI taxonomy): domain Eukaryota; kingdom Metazoa; phylum Arthropoda; class Insecta; order Hemiptera; family Pentatomidae; genus Rhaphigaster; species Rhaphigaster nebulosa. The sequence continues at coordinate 77,352,003 of OX411310.1, forward strand.
TTAATTCTGTAGTTCATTACAGTACACTCTGTAGTTCATTATTTCTTTGACTGAAGGTATAGGATGTATGATGATAGGTGAAACATTTTTCTCTAGGTCTTATCATTTACAATTTTTTGAGCACTTGAGCCCTAAAAAATGATTTTAAAAAAAACGTTCTATGGTACTCGTCGTCCGATGAAAATTCTGAGTTCATTGGTTTTTAATAAATTAAATAAAATTGTTTAGTTTAAATAGAAAATGATTAGAAGGTAGAGTTGCCAGATTCTCGACTTTAATGTGGATTCTTTGGAGACAGTTTGGTCAGCACTGCGGCCCAACCATCCGATTTATTCTCTTATGATTAATATTATTATTTAAATTTCAGCTGGTCGAGATCAACCGAAAAAAAAAAAACTACCCTGCGATGTACAGAACTAATATTAAAAACAGAAAGTTTGTTTTTGGTGGATATACAAATTTTACCGTTGGTTATATCAATAAAAATGATGGATTTAACTCATTTAATTTTAGTTTATTCATGCACAATATAACAGCTATTTTAATATCTATAATATTCGATTCTTTGATCTGAATAACAATTTTGAATGATGCATACAGCAGACCGAAGAGATCCCACACCTCCTGGTACCCAGGTACCAAGGTGTGTGGTATCTCAAGGGCATTCCCCACCTTTGTTCGAATCAGGGGCTTGAATTTTTCCCCTGGTCTGGAATGGTATCTTTCTCTTGTTACACCATGAATAATGGTATTATTCTTTGAATCATATTTTAAACATATTTATATTTTTGATAAATATATCTATACAGTAGTGTTAATGTGATTAAAGATTTTTTTAATTTCAATCTTACTCTATTAGTTTCATTATCGCGAAAAATATTACTTCAATTATATTAAATTATTAAGATAATAGGACTATCTCATGGAATGTACCCAAACTAACATAATAAAGAACAGAGTACATTTTGCAGAAAATGCTTCAAAAACTTCAAAATTGTGGTTTGTCACATTCGTGACCCAAATCCTTCGTATTTAATTTTAACCAAATTCCCAAACCTGGTTAAATTTTGCGATCCTAACCATTATTGATGCATCCTAGAAATCTTTATTGCTTGAATTATCATAATAAAGACGGTTCTTACCGAGATAACTTTCATATCGTAAATCGCACTTGTAATAAAATTGTTTTCTTGAAATAAAAAATTGTTTGCATAATTTTAGTATTTTTATCTTTTTGGTTTATTATTTTCAATAATGAATCTTTGTAATCAACCAAGGAAAAAAAAATAACCTCCCTCAAAATTTGAGGTTTTAAGTTTCAAGATACATAGAATTCAAAAATCGAATAAAGTAAAAATCCTTCCGTCCGCAGCTTATCTCCGAGACTATAGTTGGCTAATTTTTTGAGATTTGGCACCGATGTCATAGGTCATATCTCAGGCTGATCCACGGAACTCGACATTACCTCTAGTTTAAAGGTTTCATTCGCCTATATCTCCGCCATTAATGAAGATAGGAAAAAATATAAATTTCTTTAGAATCATTGTTAGAATCAAAGTTATAATAAAAATAATACCAATTATTATTATTATTTTTTTTTTTTCGTCTTGGTATAATGATTCCGAAACACGTTTAATAGTGTTAGTAATAATTAATTTGTGTATTAATTTGATGCGACATATTTACCGAAAGCCAATTAAATGTAAATGGGGTTCTTCAAAACTTTGAGTTAATTTTTACAATCTGATGAAGCGTTTAGATAATCTCGCAGAGGACCGCGTGGGAATCCTAAATCATTTTTGGAATGCTATCTCTTCTCATGCATCGCCATTGTTACCATATTAGTACATGGCTAATTAGAGGTCTGATTTCATTCTCCTATTAACAGTTATGGAAAGACTTCCGTTAGCGTTTAGGTGTAAATGCTAGTGGTGGTTATGCGAGGCCAATTTTTTGTCCGCTACGTTATCTGGGTTGTTCAGCTGGATATAAATTGTTATTAGTAGTTACAACCGCAATTAAATTTTGTCGTAGGTATGATTTTATTCAATTTCGGTTGTAACTACTAATAACAATTTCTATCCAGGTGAACAACCCTAATAACGTAGCGGACAGTCAATTGACCTCGCATAACCACCACTTACAGGTTAACGCTTAAATGCCTCTATTATGATTGATGAAGTTGGATTTAGCATTATTTAATAAAAAATATGTATACAAATAATTTCATCTGCTATTTTTACTTTCTTTTCAGTGGCTGGAGGAAGTATTTAAAGTTTTGAAAAAGAAAAGATAATGGAGATCTAACTTTTGATCTGACAAAAAAGTTACATTAAAAAAAAGTTACATTAAAGTTCCCAAATTGTCTTCTTCGTCGTGTCCTATTACTAACCACTGTTTACGGAATTGCTATTTACAGTACATTTCAAACAGTCTATATAAGTTTTTTAAACAAACAAAATAATTTAAATTTTTAATTTGACCATAAATAGGATTGCCTTCGAGCTCAACAAATAGATTTTACTACTTCTGCTATTTATAGACTAAATCTTTTTTTTTTCCGGTCACTTTTTCATTAATAATTTAAATTCTTGTAGATAATTATTGTTATAGAAAAATTTTAAACACATCTGCGATGCATAAAACGGTTTCTCAGGGTTGTGTTATGTATTCCTTATTTTTATTCCTTGTGTGCTTTTTTTTCTTCTTAGTTTTCAAGCTGAGTATTTTCAACACGTGATTAATTTTGCAGTAGCTTTTAATGTTGAAGTATTAATTGTTGAATATTTGAACAGGTGGTGTTCGACAGGTGCTCTGAAAATATTATCTTCCATCTTCGTCACTTAATTCCATCTTCGTTACTGTCTGTTCAAATGTTTTATTTACTGATAACAGCCCACTGAAGGTTTTATAACAGGAATCGCTATAAATGTCTCATTTTAAAATAAACTATGGCGTAATTGATATCTATAAATTTTGAATGTTTTCAATCTTTAGATTTTTAGCTTTATTCTGTTCATGACAAGAAAATAAGGGATTGTCGATAGTTCCGGCTATCGTTATGTCAACTTTATCTATCAACAGGGTGGTGGGAATGTGGTAAATTCGTAGATAGGTTAAATTCATTTAATAAATTAAACTTAGCCTTAATTTGTATTAATAATGAAATAATGAAAATTACAAATAATATTTTAACAATTTAAGACAATTTTTTAAAAAAAGAAAGATTTTATTTCATTAAAAATCACAAAAAAACTGCTGTATCAATTTAATAGAAATATTTTCTCTTTATCAAAGCAATGAAAAGTAATTACAGATATATGAGTAAATTAGAAATATGAATATTTCAAAATATCTTTAAAAGCATAATTTATGTTTAACAATTAGAATTTAAGTGTGTCATTCTTGTTTAAACTTTTCATATAAAATAATTATCGAGTTAATGTTATCATGAAGCTGTATTTTTATTTGAGACAAAGGCTTTATTTCTAAGCTGTGCATCCCAAATACATTTAATACTACATGCATACTTATTTATTATCTATTAGGCATAATATATCTCTAAATAAATTTTTCCTTTTTAACTCAACTATTCACCTATAACAGTGGCACACAATAAAAAATAGAGTCCACTTTTTAGTGTACACTTCTCTATTGACCACATATTATAATATTTACCTATTATATTGTTTATTCATATCTGTTTTTTGTTTTGTTTTTAACCTCTTTATTGGATCCTTGTTCTTTATTTGTTCTCTTTTACTGTCAATCCCTCATAATTCCATAACAATAAAATTGTATGCACAATAGAAAAATGAAAAAATAAAACACATTTGCTTACACTATAGGACATGAATAAGTACTGTAATATTATAAAAATAATAAATATTTATAAAGATAATATTATAAAAACGAACATATTGTAACAAATCTTAAAAGAAAGATGATAAGCCATTAAATAAATTAATAAATAAAATTAATATTGGACTGTAGTAACAAAAAATAATAAAAATATTTGTTCATTTAGTTACCAAGCTCTGTGGATAACTCCCTGGGAGTCCAGTATTAAATGTAAAATTAATTATTAATTTAAGCGTGGGAATAAAAGGGTGTAAATCAAAATTTGAAATTTTTTCAGAAAACCCCAAAATATGCATAATCCAGGAATTTAATCCCTCTGAATCTGAATCCAACTTTGGATGTAAAATTATTTGAGATTTAGCGTGTACATGGTAAAGCCCTCAAAACTTACTAATTAATTTAATAATTATTATTATTTGATTATTATTATAGCCTCTTTCTTTTAAGATTCGTAACTTTTTCTTTTATTTTATTCCTCAGTTATAGTACTTGTTGTTGTTGTAAACCGCGAGCAAACTTGTTTTTTAAATTTTTGATTGTGCATACAATTTTATTGTAATGGAATTATGAACAGTGTGGAAAATATTAAAAATATCCAAACATGGGTTTACCCCTTTTGCATTTCCGCCCCTCAATTTGTTTTTCATAAATGTAATTTTATGTTTTGTTTTCGTTTCAGGTAAGTACTCTTCAATGTTTTCTTTGCACATATGTTGACAAGCGATGAAATGGTGAGTGCTTGAAATTTCGTTTTAAGTTCTCTGGATCGATGAAGAACTAATGCGAGTATGAAGTAAAGTATTCCCTTAAATTACTTTAACATTATAACTGAAATGTTACCTTTAGTTTATTTTACATTAATTTAATAAGAGCCTGTTTTCCACTATTCGTTTTTCCGGTTCGAATAACAGGATGAGAATTTTACAACATCCACAAGGCATAAACTTTAGACAGCAACATTTAGAAGGCATAAACCCTTCCTTTTTTTTAAACTTAATGACCACTTTATATAGTTATTGAGGTTTGAAATTACTCTAGCTAAAACTGTGGCTCCTTTAGGCCTGATAGCCTTCCATTAGACCACGCTGTTTACCGCACACACCTGGTGTTGATTTTTAAATCCTTTTCAAGTCAGTTGAATGCAATACTACATTAAATGCGTATTATTTTTTTTCCTATTCTTTTGCATTATTATCATTAATCAATTAATCGTCATTGTGGTTACTATGCCATTAATTGTGGTTACTGTTTCTTAAACAGACCTAAAATTGTTAGTTTATATTTTTTATTTTTAATTAATATCTTGTTTTTGAAAAATATTGCAATCTGCCACTTATGGTCATTGAATAATAATTTGATTGGATTAACTGTTTCAATTTGTATTATGTATTTGTATCATGAACATAAATAAACTTTTATTTAACATATTTATATTACAAACATATTTTAGGTACATGATACCGGATGATCCTTTTCCATGATAATACAGTTTTAAGAATGACTGGATTGGAGATAATCACATTTTTTTATTCTAATAGTAGGAAAAATTATAATAAAAAACCTACTCATACAAAAATAAAATATCAATTTAATAGTACATATTTTTTCTTTTGTGGGTATATCGGTTGAATGATGTTTTATTTTAGTTGCCAATATTCTGTATCAGAGGATTTTCAGTGGCTATGGTTTTGTCAAAATATGATTTTATTTGTGTATAAGTGAATTGCTATATCGAGGGAACAATATCTGTATCGTACAGCACATCAGAATCGCTAGGCCCAGTTCAAAAAACTCACTTTACAATATTTTCAAATTTTCCAATCTCAAAACATCGCAAATGTTATCAGTATATCTCCACATAAGGAACCACTGCGAACTATCTTATGAAACATTTAAACACAAGAAGTACTCAAGAGTCTATTGGAAAGGGGCTGGATGACCTATCTTTTTCAATAAACCATAGATTCATATCGTACATATGCCTAACTTGCCATATTCCAGCATGGAAAGGCAAGGTAGAACTTTGTTTATAATCTGTTTATAGGCTATAACTTGAAACAAGGCTACGCCTGTCCGTTCGCATGCTCTTTTGACATTTTTATTTTTAAAAACGGTGCAAATTATTACACAATATTTTATTATTTTGAATCACAATTATGGATTTTATTATTATATTATGGATCACAATAGCAAACAATGAGAGTGTGTTTCGGAATAATAATCAAAATACACAGATACATGAAAATATATTTTTTGGAATTAAAGGACTCTGAAACCCATTGATCCGTTGAAAATTACATTTTTTAAGGGCTTAGGTATAATGCTTCTAGAACCCTTTATATTTTTAGTCTTCATGAATAGTCGAGTTAAGGGCGTATGAAATCTCTAATCGATCGCTATTTTGAAACAAAATTGTGGATGGTATGTCGATTTTCGAGGATCATATTGGGGAGAGGGGAGGGACTTCCGACTTTGTTGCTGTATCTATAAAAAATCGCCCCAGCAGTCTCGAAGAAAAGTCCCGGACAGCGGCCGGATTCCACCGATTTTGAAAGCTAAAACCTCAAATTTTGAGAGGGAGGTTATTACTATTAATTTTTTTCTTGGCTAATTAGACACAAAGGTTTATTATTGAAAATAATTACCGAAAATTCAAGTTTTAAGAAATCTTATTTACTTTTGAGGTATCACTTTTATTCTTTATTCTAGTTCGACCCCGTACCTGACCAAACTCCTTAAAAATTATTCATTTTTTATTCATTATTCATTCATTTTTCGGCATCTTGTCCTGGAATGCATGCTCATAATTCTGTACGTCTGAGATTAACTATCGAAAGCAATATTTTCAAAGTTTTACAGAAGAGTAAAAAGACGTTTCAGATCGGGCTGTATTGCTTTTTATTTTTTTGTATTCGTATCTTTTTATTTAGTTATTATTTCTTATGATGTTTTTGTACTTTGGTGTGCGTTTCTAAAATGTGAACATTTGATTAGTTTTAAATTTAAAAAAAAATTTTTTTCTGGATTTATAAAAAAGATATAGCGTTGTTTTAAGTTATGGAATGGTTGAATGTCATTGGAAAAGAGAAATAAGGGATGGGTTGGAGAGTAATAGAAGGTCTGTAGCAAACAAAGAGAAAAGAAAAAAAAAGGAACAGATATAATATGTTAGTTGAGATCCGCATGATGGTATAGAAGGATCAAACTAATTAGGGATTGATAAATTATTTGCCACTTCTATAAATTTGCTTTATTGAAAACTAGTTTCCAATGTTATACATTCCTCCTCAGTTCTAAAATTCAAAAATAAGCAATTCAAAATATAGTTTAGTATTATTATACATATTAAATTAGATTAATATAAATCAGTATTATAAAACAATTATGAATTTAGTTAAGACAAGAAATCAAATACATGTTGGTACTCACCTAGGTTTAAATGGATTATATCAAACAGAAAAGTTTGAAACTAGTTTTCAATAAAAAAAATTTATAGAAGTGGCAAATAATTTATCAATCCCTAATTAGATATAATATGGTTAATGTAATGATAATTATAATGTGTTTAGAGCTAAAATGAAAGGAAAAAAAGGTATATTATGTATAATATTATTGTCTAGCTATAAATTGATTAGTATGCTGTGCATGTAGCTAAGATATTTGGGCAGCATTGCTGTAAATAAAGCATTTCTCTCTCTTCTCTGGTAAATCTTATTTGATAATGCTTGAAGTGTTGCATATTTGATTAGCCTTTTAGCTTATTTACGGTACCTGTTTTCGAAAAAATATGGTCAGAATTACGATGTTAAAATCTAAATCAGCAAAGTTGGAGTTATGGCAGTTTATCTCTGGCATACAGAATTAGAGACGAACTTCAACTCTACACCAGTTTGGATCAGATCCCATTAACTAACGCATATTTTCATGTTCTAAAAGCTTCTCTCGCTATAATTGCACTTTGTAGTGTTTGCATTCCGTTCCAGAGGAGTGGCGGGTCCTTTAGGCCGTAGTCATTATGAAGAACGATTTTAACGGTTAGTAATATTACAGAGAATGTTTCGCAACTCAGAGATTTCAGCTAGTTACGTTGCTTGTAATCCGTTTCGCTTTTCATTTCGCCCTTATTCTTTGGATACTTTAAATGCTCTATTCATTTATTTCATATAATTTTAATGGGTATAAATAAAATGATTTCTGGATCCAATAGGGTAAAAGCTAAATTGCGTTATGATTTTTTTGTTAAAAAACTACACATTGCTGATATCCATTCCCAACGGTTGCCCACCAATATATCTACTAAAAGAAACTTAGTTTAGTAGATCAGCTTATCTATTGTTGTTTGGATGTATTTCTAGAACTGACATCATCCCTTACCATTAATGGGAAGAAGAAAAGAGACAGAAGAAATGGGAGAAGGTTGGGTCCATGACCTGAGAAGCTAATTTGCAGATAGAACCGGTACCACCCCCTCCCTCTGGGGAAAGCAGTCCCACACAGTTCCTCCGTTCTGGGCTCATTCATCCTCTGATTCATTAGTATGGTTGCTCAATTGGTACGAAATGGGTTCATAACTACAGCATTCCTAGTCCATCGTTAAAGGTTTTGGCATCTATCTTCTAAGTACGATGTTAATTTATAGGTGATCCGAAAAAATAAGTTATTCAACACTTAGATTCAAGTGTAAAATAATATTTCGTTTAAATTGTAGTTTGACATATTTGACACAATTATTGGAAATGTAAAAACTATAAATAAAAAATCAAGATGGTCGGAGCGGCTGTCAAGAATAACCTATAAAATAGTCTGACCTATTCATTGAAGGCTGACATTTCAACCCACACCGTAGGTCTCCATCAGGGCTGAATAGGCAGACATGGAGGCGGAAATTCAAGTTGGAGTATGTATATGTTTTTTGATAGATTGACGAACATTGACGTCAAACCACATGTAACATTTTTTTCATGTGTTAACGATTTTTGTTTTCAAAAATATCAATATAAAAGAACTACCCTCTCCTTTTGATAGAGTGCTATATCAGAAAAAGAAGTAAATGTAAAAAAATTGAATTTCCCAAAACTAAGTTTTGATTTGAGTACTTCATGGCACTGTGAGGATTCCTTTTTTATTTCAGAGTATTTTACATTTTTCAATGTTGAGGATAAAACTACTTGCCCATTTAAGAGTTTTTCACTCTCGTGAGTTGAAAACGCTAGTGAGAGTCAGAAAGTACTTATCGGAAACAGGTAGCTCACTCTCGGAGAGTTACCTTTGTGATTTCTCCCACGATTCACTCTCAAGTGGTTACGTAACTCTAGAGCGATTTAACAAAGATTGGCTTAAATCCTTATCGTCAGATTGTAAAGAGATTACATAACAATCTTTTAATTTTCTTGATTTACGAGGCTTTTAGAAAATATTCATTCCGTTACAGAAAAACAGCGTCTCCAATGTATGAAAGTCATAAAATCCAAGTAATTATGAATATTAATAAGGAATAGTATCAATCTTATCAGCTTCGATAACAAACAATAAGCAGGATGATAAGGAGTCTTAATATTTAACCGCAATATTAATATTTTTTTAAGTGTTTTTATTGCGTCAGCGATCCAAAAATCCTATCGTGATGATTAGCTGTTGAATATCTCTGAACTGTATCAATCTACGGCAGTGGTTCTCGATGAGTAAGGTGTATTCTGTCCACAAGTGTGCTTACACGTTTTCTCAAAAAAGAGAAAAGACGGATGAAATTTGGTTAGTGATCTTTATAACAAGAATATATACCAGTTAGATCTAGATAGACTTAGTCAGAATAAATAAATATATAAACCGAAATATTAACTTTAACTTTACTCATGTTAGCTTTTTGATTACATTAACTTATTATTCGATTTTAGCTGAATGGCATTAAGGGAATCCATGGCGATCTTCCTGAGTATATAGATTTCTTATATTCAAATAACTATTTCTCATGAAAAACTTTCTTTTATTTTTTTGTAACTAGTTTATATTTTATTTGGCTACATTTTACTGTGTTTTTTTTTTGTTTTTTTTTATGGTTAATTTGTCTTGAGGTGCTACATTATTGACCTCAAAGCATATTGATTGAAGATTACCATGTAATATGGAAGGTAAAACATTGAAAATAATTATTTTTTTTTTAAATTAAAATATTGCTTAGAAAATAAATGGCTCAAGTTTAACTACAGGAAAATCGGGCGATCTTAGACCAGGCATTGAAGTGACATCTTCTGAGAAACTATTATTAATTTCAAAACAACATTTATAAGACTTGTTTTGTACTAGCTAGAGAGTATTTCATTGTTTTCTGAAAGAAAAATATTTTCTAAAAAATGGCCACCATTGCGTTCCCTTAATAGGACATTCCATTAGCACTTAAGTATTATTCTTCACCCTAGTATTCTCCGAACAAAATAACAGAAATTATTAAAACTATGGAATGAAAGTTTTTTTTTTTTTTTTGGACCCAGCAAATATCTCACATTCCGAAACTGCTCTCCAATGACCTCAGTCACTGCATTGATCTTCTGTCAGACCTCTGGCCTTCATGTCTTCCCTGACGTCCTCTATCCACATCTTCCGAGGTCTTCTCCGTCTACGTCTCTTCTCTGGGCAGTACTTGAGGATTAGCAAGAGCCAGAGCGTTTCTTCCATTCGCATGGCGTGGCCGTGACACATCAATCTTCTTTTGCTGATTTCGTTGAAGATGTTTTCTTTAGCATCTACTCTATTTTATATTTCGTCATTTGGAACCTTCTGCAACCTTGATATGCCACAGCTTCTCCAAAAATTCATCTCTAGAGTCAATAATTTATTTCCAGATGCTTTAGTCACCGTCCATGAATCTGACCCGAATAGACTTGACCCTCTGAGGAAGTATTGGTATATCTTTTTTTTTTGTTAGGAGAGAAACCTGTTTATTCCATAGTACTCCCTTCAGAAGACCAATTATTTTTTTCCGTTTCTGATATTATTTTCAATATCTCTCTGCACTGTACCGAAGATGTCTAATATCACTTCAAGATTCTTGAAAATACTAATATGTGGGCTCGTCCAGTCTTCCACGAAAAGAGCCGAACAGACGAGCTGAAGTGCATGTATTCCGTTTTCTCAGTGCTTATTTCCAAACCCTACGGTGCATAAACCTCAATAAGTTTTCTCGTAATAAATTCCATTTCATACTCATCTGATGATATAACCACCTGGTCGTCTGCGAACTGAAGGATGAACAGTACATCTTATATATGTGTGGAAACTGTACAGTCTGATATATAATTATGAATAAGTAAGCGTAATTTATTAGATTATTCAAAATAAAATAGTGAATCTATACCGAAACAGCACAACGAAAGGATTATTGATCTTACTCTATTCTTGAGTGACTGTATTGTCAATACTAAACTTCAACCTCCTGATTTATGTCCGGTTTTCACATTTTTCTAAAGTTGATTGGACCAAGAATTTTGACCAAGAATGAAGTTTAACCAAGAATATTTTCTCTTTAAGATACAAATTCAATCATCACTCGAGCACATATTAGCCACAAGCAACTGCCAATACGGAGACTCCCACTGAAAATCGCGACAGCGATTCGGGAAGATATCTACTTACATTGAGACGACGATATTTCAGTACTGATACTGACAGAATTTCGGCTAACTGATTGCAATACGATTGTGCAGCTGTTCACTTTTATCTGTTTCAATTTGATTGAATGTTGTTCCATAGTATGCTTTGTGGCAGGTCCACTACAAAAGAAAGCCAATCCTCACAAACCAGAATCGGACTGGCATCAGATTCTGCTTCCATGACATCATAGTCCAAAACAGTAAAATTTAAACGAAGTTTAAATGAAATATTTTAACCAATTTTCAATATCTTAACTATTTTAACAAAAAGATTTTTCTCTTGTAATTTGGAGCAGAAAGAACTTTTATCTTCTGTATGAGATAATACATGTAATTCATTCATTTGCCCGGTCAGAGTATTATTGTGTGAGTAAATGTTTACCCTAATTCAACGTGGGAGCGATATCTTTGTTATCTCCTTTTAAGTATACTCAGGTGGTTTCCTTTTGTGACGAATCAGACTGGTTTTGTATCTACTCGGATTTTATTTGTCATAGCTTTGATAGCCATTGGCTCAATTTTAATCTATTGTGTCTATCTTGATATTGTAAAAACGCAACGCTATGCTCTCATGTTTCGCGTTTTGTTGATACGGAGTAAATATTAGTAAACCAAACATTTTTTTTTTTTCATTTTTTTGTTTACTATTTATATGCTAAGGTTGTGGAACCCTCGAATTCCTTGAAGATCGGGAATTCTGCTTGAATTTTTCTGGTCCTGAAAAAAATTGGGAATGCTTGAAAAATCGGGAATTTTTAGTTTTTAGCCTGATTTTTTTTTCTTATCCTCTGTTTATTAAAGAATCGGTGTTTATTGATTTAGTCTAATAATTTCATTTTTTTAAAGTACTAAGCAACAAGTGTAAGAAATATTGGGAAGAAGATAGAAGTAGTTTCTCACAAGGAATTTCAATTTAAGCCGATTTACAGTCGTCTTCTTATATTAAGTTTCCCAATGAGACCGAAGGTGAAGTGACAACGATAAGGGGTTGCCAGGGTTCTTTTTATTCCTATATATATATAAATAAATGTATGCACATATTTTTTATTTTGTCGTTAGTAAATTCATGTTAGTACTTATTAAATTTGCAATATAAATCGTCTAGAATCCGTTAAATTTGAATCATTTTTTAAAGTGCAGTAAATATAACCAATTAACTTTAATTAATAAATTGCATCACTGCTATACTTATGGAGCATTTTTCCAACAAAAATATTGTTTGGTTATTTCATTGTTATAAAAGTCCTTCTGCATGAAAACTTTATATATTGAATTGTAAACATATATAAAATATGCGTTTGTTTGTATAATATATTAATTAATATATTTTTATATTAATTAATTACTTATGTAAGTATTTTGTTCAGTTACTGCAACTTCTTAAAATTTCCTTTACATGTACATATAAGGAGACTGTCTGAGGAAAATTTATGGAATAAATGGTTGTTATGTCATTCTGTACAGGTCTTGATAAAACATTTGACTTGATAAACATATTTTTATCTTAATGTGTGTGTAGTGTCCAATTATTCGGGGGTTATTAATTTAATTAATCAAATTATAATACAAATTTTAATGATAATGATAAGTTTCGTAAAAATAATTGTTGTTTTAAGACTGAGAATATATGTGGCTGTTAATATAATTTGCAATTAATTATGCGTAAACTAAAACTTGATTATACATAATTTTATATTTAATATATATACCGCGTTGACAATGTATATAAAGAGCAGAGTTTTTTGTCCGTTTATTTTCATTTCTCATTTATTTCGTATATATTTGTTTAATCCGTTAATGTTTGTTAGCTTATAAAATTACGATATTTTGCTTGTCACAGTACATTTTTCTCAATTTTTTGGTTCTGTATGACCTCACTAATATATCTGTTATAAATTTCAAGTAAATGCTCTTTGTTTCTAGCGATAAACCACGGAACACATTGTTGATGCGTCACAATTGGTGAGAAAGCTTGCCTTATCGTAATTCTTGAGGTTCTTTGTTCTGAAATTGATAATATATGTTACTATATATATATATATATATATATATATATATATATATATATATATATATATATATATATATATATATATATACCTTAATTACTGAGTAGTAATGATATTTGTTTCTTTAATTTCTTTACCACCTATAAATCTATAATTTCTATAGCTAATTAATATTTTCATTTTGATTTACAAAAAGTATATATTCATTATTTTAGCTCTACGACGATAAACCTTTATTTTTGTTTCTGTTTTATTTTTGTCGTTTAGAAATAGGTTCCAAAAATAAGCCCTTGTTTTTTTTTTATCGATATTATATTTCTCATTTTCTTTTTATTATTGGCATTATTTTTAATAAACAATTATAGGTAACGCTCAAGTTACCAGTCTGAGAATCATAGTGTAATATCCCACATTTTTATGAAAATTGAGTTTGATGTGTCAAAACTTAAATTTGACGGTAATAAACCTAATATTTTTTTAAAAATCTGTCCCTCATTGAACATAAAATGGGATAAATGTAAGGATTCACTTTCAAAACTTGTCTAAAGAAGTTTGACAAAAATTTGTAAAATCTTCTTTGTAAAAGTGTTTTGTTTTGCTCCTCTGTTTCATTCACTTTCAAATTTTCTTTTTAGTAACTGTGTATTTAAATTAAGGAATCATTTTGGAAGAGTAGCGTATCCCATAATCTCCAGTTTAGTATTCCTGGACTTGGAGTTTATTATTACAGGTCGTATGTTTTTTTTAACTCTTTTGTCCGTCTGCAACTTGAGACCTGTGATCAAGAACAGTATGATTATTTTATTTGCTCCGTTATAATTTGCGCATGAGATTTCATGACGGTGTTTTGATTGGAAGTTCTATTACTGAAAGAATCCATAAGTAAGATAGAGTTGAATAGACGTGATTTTAGTCTAGCTGACAAGTTTTTCTTAGTGTATTTGGTGTGTGTGAGTGTGGAAGTATTTTGCTATTCCTTATAGTCTAATACTAATTTCAATGTTTACATTAATGATTTTCTGGTCTACGGACTTTTTTCACTTGAATAAGTTAGGAAAAATAAATACATTTTAAATTGTTTTTATTTTAATTGTTGTTTAACGTACTTTCATACTAACATTAAGGGAAAAAGGACGGGTCATTCCTATAGGCTACCAACCTATTCTAACCGTAGACGGAAGGTCGAGATTCATTACGTGGGGTCGCCACAAAATAAATTTCAACCCGCCCAGGCCGGAATCGAACCGCGACGGCTCAGGAGCTTCAAGGTTGCTAAAATTGAATCAATAATGTTCTCACCATCCCAAATTCATAAAGTATCAATTTACGCATTTCAGATATAAGCTTAAAATATTTTTTTTTCTTTTTTTTTTTTTATAAATCGTTTCCTCAAAGATGACCTGTCAACATTGCCAACTTCGAACACTAATTATGATTTTTTTTTTTTATTATTAATTATTTTTTACTTTCCTCAACAAATGAACATTGATCGGGATAGAAATTTAAATGAGTAATAATTAGGTATTGATTGTTTTTAATTATCCTATAGAAATTAAAAAGGATATCATTAAAATAAATGAACGAAATCATTAAAAAGAGTGGATGGAAGGTTCGGATAGAAGAAAAAACCGAGAGTGTAAGAGAATATCATTCCTCATGCCAAGCCGCCGGTTTTTCTCCCACCATTTTCCATCGTTCATACCGACGGTTCGGATGGATGAAAAAACCGTGCCATCTTACTACTCTTGGCTATCACGGCCTCAGTTATGAAAGCACTATTCATTCTTTTATTTAATAAAAATGCGAGGTATAACCACATCGAAACCCGGAAATCGGCAAAACCAGATACTCCCATCTAAGCTTCGGTCAAACATTTGGATGTTTACCCGATGCTTCAGCGAAGGTTACTTTCCCATCAATTCTTCCTTTATCGAACCAAACAAAGAATCAATCTTTCAGACACTGTAACAGTGAGATTTGCTGGATAAGGATCACCGAATTGTCCAGTCGACACATCTGCGTTGGCGCCAAATATTTTTCGCAATACTTAATTTTCAAAATCGTTTAGGTAGTCTCTCTTCTCTAAACGCTAGCGGACATGTTTCACTCCCATAAAGAACATTAGAAAGAATAACAGACTGGTTAATTCTTACTTTCACGTTTCTAGAGAGTTTACAAGAGAGAAATGAGTAATTTTATGACAGGAAAATAACAAAGCGTTTTTCTTTTTTGAAAGTGCTATTTCCAATATATGTTGTCCTCTTATGTTATCAACGTCCATTAGTGTTGTATTTAATTTAATTGCTTCTTCCTGGTCGTCTAAATCATCAATTCAACCCAACAAGGATATTTTACAACCCAAATTAAGGCCTTATCTATAACGAATTGCTTTTTTAATTACTCCAGTGATAAATTAAATGTATTTGTGGATAGAGGATTGCCTTATTTTAAAAATGAACGAATTTCCTACACCTTCATCAATTTTCTCTTCCTGACTTTCGGATTATTATGTCAACCCAGGCTCTCAACCTCTTTCTCTTGAAATATCTTGCCTCTGGCTGGACCCAACTTGGACGTACAGCTGTTCTAGCAAAGTCATAGTGTTCTTCTTGGTTTAGATAGGTACGTCAAGCTTGTCGGTGTTAAATGCACCGATTCGGACTCATACTGTTTGTTTTTTTAAAAGTTTACTTCTTCATATAAACCTTTCAAACATATTGACACGATAAGAATTTTATTGCTAAAAATTAAGTAGTTTGGCATGATCGGTATAATGTAGAGTAATAACCAGCGGAACTTCTCTTTCTGCCTTGATGTTACGATTTATGATTACGCAAGTAGATCCCTAATCCAGCTCCTTGCGAGTGTCGGGCATGTGGATTGAATGCCTTAGTATGCCCATGTAATTTATTGAGTAATCGTTTGAAGTGGGGTTCATATGAAGGTCCGTAATTATAGTTTAACATGTTTTTTTTAGTGTGTAGGTACCCTCAACATTCTTACAAAAAAAAATAACATTAACTAATCCCATCTAATGGTGAAATAAATGTATTACTGCACTATCCGAAGGACAAGAAAGGATCGATGATGCTTGCTGCCACTTAAAGAGTCACGAACAGCGCGGGTGTGGTTCGACAGTTACCCAGGCTACTTGGCGCCGTTACCAGAGCCTACCTATCGACCTATCGTTGCATTCAAGTCACCACTCTTCCGAAACATTTTGTCATAAACTGTAAACATATTAAATGTTATAAAATTATATTATAATCAGGTAATTATTTAGGGTTATAAATATTTCCGAGCTGTATCTACTCAACGTTGTTTATGTAAAACCCAATATCTACTTTTTCAGGAGAGTAATTTATTGTTTGAAACTTCGTACTAATTAGGCTAGGTACACAACATGCTACCTACAACTAGGGGACTGTTGTAGAAGATCAACAGGTGCTACTTAGAATTTTCAAAAATAGATAAGTTTATCACCAGGAAAAATTCCATTCACATATTCAGTCGTTCAACACATGAGGATAAATGTTATAATTACATAAAATTTAGAAATAGTTGTAAAAGTTTAGTTAATTAAGTTCTTCACATTCTCCCAAAATCATTTCTTTTTTTAATTTTTTCGTGTTTTTCTCGAAACAGATGAATTTTAGTTATCTAGTTGTCAAATTCACCGCCCTCTCCCTCCCACACAGACACACACACCTATGATATGCTATTGCATCGCTTGTAATATTATATACTTATCAACAATTATTATCAAATAATATATATATATATATATATATATATATATATATATATATATATATATATATATATATATATATATATATATACACGTGATGCAATAGTATATAATACATTATTATAATTTTATTGTTTATTAAAAACTACAAAAATAATTATCCGAATGTTGAAATAACCAGCTCGATGATGTATGATGTTTGAGACTGTTAATATTATTTAAAAATCATAAAACCTTAAAATTACAATTTCAAATCTATTTAAAATGCAATGCTTGTAGAGTTATTAAACATCGATTAAAATTTATTTAAAAAACATATTTCTTTCAAGATGCAATTACTCTGTCCTCACAGATTTCATTAATGCAACTGCCCGTTAGCATTTCATTCCAACTTAGTCTGTACATGTAGGAGAAATTCAGTTTGAGATGGGTTGAAAAAAAGTGAATTGTTATATTGTTTTAAAAGCTTTCATATGAGTTAAAAAACGGTACTATGGTAAAAAAAAAACAACATTTTTTGATGAACTATTACTTTGGTTGCTTTTCACCTTTAAGAATAATTCGTCAAACGCAGTTAATGCATTGTATTATGGATTAGTTTAAAGAAAATTTATAATTCTACATTATATTTTGGGAATACCCGGCCAATATTTATAAAACAGTTTTTATTTTTTCAATCCTTCAGTTTAAAATTAGATAAATTTGGCCTTTCTATTTTGGTTAGAGTAGCCTGCATACCGGTAACATTATAGGTAACCTGAAAATGAAAAGTAAGCTTTCATCCTGTTAAAGGTAAATTTCCTTTAGAAGCCGGGAGTGCTTAGGTGCATTAAACTCGAGGACGCCTTCCAAGCGGATAAGGAAAAATTGATATCGGATTAGGAAATTTCGTTTGCAACACGAACTTTTAAAGTGTTAAAATAATAGATATATGTATAACATATATACAAATATACATATATATAATATTATATATATATATATATAAATATATATATATATATATATATATATATATAAATATATATATATATATATATATTTGGCTAAATCTTTATATAAATACATCCGTAACCCAGATGTCACCGCTTCGTAAAAATTCTCTCCAGTTTCTATCTCTGATTTGGAAACGAGGGGTTGAGAAGCCTAGCGGTACAAGTAATTTTTTTTTATTCAAAGGTAGAGTTATGGATTGTAAATATGCGGTTAAGGATAGTAAATACATACAAAATGTTTTTCAAAAGCAATATTGCTCAATGTTCAACGGCTAGGCATACAGTAGAACCATAATATAAGTATGATACAAACTTAAACGTTTTAGATTTTATCAGAATGTTTTAACTTTGAAAAGGCGGTTTTACAAAATTATTAAATTGTCTCTTTTATCCCTTGACTTCTCACTTCCTCATTTTCAAATCAGAGGTAGAGACCAAGCAAAAATGTATATAAGTATGTACCCTTTATTGGTTTGGTTTATTGATAATGATATTGTAAATCTCGTATGATTATAGATATATCTGTAGATGAATAAATTTTCGAATATTTAGAAGAAAAATTAATATTAATTATCGGATCTTGATTTTTAAAAAAAAATTATGGTATGTTACTTTTTTGTCTACAAGAAACTTCAGTCTCTACATTAGCTCAGAAAATAACCTATAAAAAGAAAATAAATAATTTTTCAAAAATTAATGGAAGATCAAACTTTTTACTTATGTTTAAATTATCGCCTGATTTACTTACCCAAAATATTTGTATGAATAACAAAAAAGTGTGATGGTTTTTATTATTATGCACGGTCAATTTTGCTCTTTTTCTTTAATGAGGTATGATTTAATAAGAGTTAAAATAAAATAGGACTCAATAAAAATTGTTAAACTTTTAACTTATTTAACATCAGATGATAGCAATGAGACAATTTTATGTTTCATATAATTTGGAACATGTTTTTCTAGTCTGCGTTATTGTTATATCAAGTATTTGTTGTTGTTTTTCAATTGCATAATTTCATAAGTATAATATATGTTATACTATAATGATCATAGATTCTAGTATTGTAAAATGTATTGTTACTATCTATAATCAGCTATTTATTATTATTATTTTTTAATATTCTTGAAAGAGAAAGATGAACGCAGAAAAGAACGTTCCACTCGTGTGAAAGTTGCTCATACATTACGCGCCTCAATTTCACCCAATCGTTTACGGTTCGCTTTCGAATTGTAACACTGACCATATCAACGCTCGTTGGTACGAAATTTAAAATATTCTCTCTCATTTATAGTTGTCTTTTCATTTCAGAGTAATCCAAATTCCAGTAGAAGATTAAGTAGATTGAGGTAGACTGTCTATATAATAAATACTTCAACTTATACTCTTAAGTGCTATCCCTGATCATCCATTTCGAGCCAGGCTGCTCCTCTAGAGTCGTACAAAAGAGTCCATTTCATAACATCATAAAAAGGCGAGAAGGACTTGAAATTATTAATGTCCAAACTAATCTTGACACTATAAACCTTCCTTTGGAAGACTCAAACGAGGCAGGAGATTGTTGAGCACCTGAAATGATTGAGGAAGTTCGTTAATGAAGAATATGAATACCTAAAATTAATTAGGGACGAATCAGGTGGTTGGAGGACAACGCTGTACATTCCCAAGAATACCGTAAGATCGCGAATTAGGCAGCGCTTCCTGTACAACATACCTACTAGGGACTTACTAGGCTGTTAATTTCTAAAGATTTCTAAATAATATGCGATTATTGTAGGATTTTTTAATTTGATATGTAATTTTTAATTATTATTGCAATCTTTGGCTACTAGGGTGTTTTCACATGCTCCAATAAATATCGGAGTCGGATCCTACATTTCCTGCAGTCAGAGAGCTCGTCGATACATCGGATGTCGGACCGTGTTAAAACTCGTTACTTCACTTGATTAAAAATAATATAACAATTAATATTTGAAGACATGAGTGGATGAAGGTGCTATGTGCCAAATTTTTGGCCATCGATTTTTTCTGATGAATGAAGGTGTTATGTGCTTATCATCGTGTTGTAACATTAACAACCCAACATTCTTGGTTAATCGCATGATTACTCTGTTGATTGGATCATGTCTTCAAAAAAATTACATAAAAAAATGTATTCGTCATTATCTCAAAACTTTAAATTTGTTGCATAACACCTACATCCACTCATGTCTTCATTTTATACCGAAAATATAATCAAGGAGAAGTGGGTTTGCGGATGCACTCAAGATAGATAAAGCGCATTAATATATGTTTTATAATTACCTTTATACATTATTCGTTTCTTTGATGGTTGTATCTTGTTTTCCTTAGCCTTGTTGAAGGCCTACAGCTTAGGCCGAAACATCGGTATACATTAAGAGAAGTACAATACTGCACTAGGAGTAGTGTAGACACCTGACGTATGTCACCGAATTAGAACCGGATCTCGTAAAAACGCATAAGTGTGTAACAGTTATTAAGATGCCTTTACACATTTTCCAAGCCTAGGCAAATCAAATGTATAAAGGGGGTTGTTTTGCTTGGCTTGGATTGGCTTCTCTGTGTTTGAGTCCGATCCGGTTCTTGCGGGAAGCGCCACACCAGCGCTAGTGTTGCATCCACATATTTGTGTATTTATGTAAATTATATATTTACATGTTTTTAATTTATATTTTGAATCGTTTCTATATAAAATAAAATTATTTATAATCCGAAATTAATTGTAGCCTTTGGATAATTTAGTTTGCTAAGCTTCTGTTAAATCCCTTTTACATGTTTGCCGTTTGCTTTGGCGTTCAACTTGTCTAGACTTGGCAAATGTGTAAAGTCTCTTTTAGACTGTTTTTTTTTTTCTTGACTGCTCCCCCTCTCCTCTCCAACCAAATTCTTATTATTTAATAAAAATTCCATAACTCAAATTAATTTGACCTCTGTTAAATTAGTTTTGACGCAATTAGTAGATCATTATAACTTATGATTATGACAGTCTAATATTACATGAGACTTTGGTGTTTCTGTAGAAGGGAAATTCGATATGATAGCGTGTGTGGGTAGGAAGCGAAATATCAAAGGGCAAAGCTCTGGGCGTCGATTGGATAATTTAATTATATTTTATTCGTAATACCACACTGTTCGGTATTTTCGGTTATACTTTAATTTCGGTTATACTTTAATGCGGGCACCTGTCCCCCTTTCTTCTGTGGACTCTTCATGAGTGAATTTTTGGATTAAGTCAACACAAATCAGATTCGTTTGTTATTTCATTTTAAATATTAACGAGTCTCAGAGGCTAGACTGTAAATACCATGATCCATCCGTTTGGTATGACCGTCAATTTTCACAATCGAAATATGATGAATTAACACAATGACAGGTATAATAATAATAATATCAACAAATTGTACAATAACGAATCATATAATCAATTATTTTAAAATAAAAATTGTTATAATGTCTTCTGAAAAGTATTAAATAAAGTAATTTATAATCTGTTTTTAGGTTTGATATTGAACGTGTACAAGGAACAAAGTAATATTAATAGCTTAAAGTGTATTAGAATATCATGTTCTATCCCATAACGTATATTTTATGAAGTTTATTTTATACATAAAAATATTTCTACAATTCTTTATTTTCTCTGGATGATTTTCATAAATATCCTAGGCTTCCTGTGAAAAGAGGCTAGTTTTATGATTTTTTTTTTTAAATGGAGGGTTGTTAGCTAACTTAGAAGAGAGAGGGTTTTTGATTTGTTTTCCTACTATGTAATCCGGATCTGAATCATCGTCCTATAATAGTTTAACTGCGTTAGTAAACCTACGGTTTGTATAGTTATTATTTCAAAAGATGAATTATGATCCTTACAACAGTAATTTATACATAAATATATCATATTTGCTAGAGATTTCTGTAATGCCTTTGATTATATTTTTTTTTTACTTTGCAACCCATAATTACCAGTTTAGAACTCGCTTTATAAAATAATATTATTATAAAAGTACATGATTGAAAAAAACATCAAAAAAACTAAATAATAAATAGGATAAATTAACTCTGATTGAGGGAGAAGTTGGTTGTTGGTACGGTCAAAGAGTTACACTTTTGTAAGTAAACTTATATATTTTGTGTCGACGTTTCGGCCTACGTTTTAGGTCATCTTCAGTGCTAAAAGGAAAACAAAATAACAACAATGAAAAACGACAGAGGCAGTACCAGTAACAGTAAAAAATTAACTGTTTACTATTACTATTACTATACTAATATTACTATTACCTTTGTAAATAAAGCATTACTTTAATTTCAATTAATTTTTACATTGTTATTTTACTTTTTCATTTGTCACTTGTATTACTTAATTTAGTGTTATATTTTTCTTTTTATAGAATACATACATGTTATATACATACTTTTTTATCTCACTTGTAATTTCTGTTTTTATCATTTTTTACTGTTACTGGTACTGCCTCTGTCGTTTTTCATTGTTGTTATTTTGTTTTCCTTTTAGCCCTTAAGATGGCCTAAGACTTAGGCCCGAACGTCGGCACAAAATATATAAGTTTACTTTTAAAAGTGTAACTCTTTGACCGTACACCCCGACCAACTTCTCTCTTAAGATATTCATCTACAAAAACTCCCTCCAATTTAACTTTGATTGAATCTTATTTGATTCAATCAAAGATTGTTTTTTAATATGGTATCAAGAACGATAGTAAGATCAATTGAGGATTAGAGGTGAATATTGGTGATGGAAACAAATATACATAAAAAGGACATTATAATATTTATTAGCTTCTCTTTATATTTTTATACTCATTTCAGTTCAATTTATTTTTGTTATTTATAAGAAATTGGTTAAATTAACATTTTACCGCCAGACGTTTTAAAATTTTGAGAATATTATTAGGTAAATTCCGCTAAATATTTCTGTATTGTATAAGATATTTTAATTGTATAAATAATAAAAGTAGTTAGCATGGGTTAGATATTAGAAATTATGCTTTCCAACTGTTTTAGTAACGTTGTATTTGGGTAAAATCCTGAGGAATTATGAAAGTGAACCAGACATCGGCAGGAAAACAAAATCCCCCCAAAAAAAATCCAGTCCACAATTTTTCGATTTCTATGAATATTATTTAAGGGTTTTAAAGGATGCTGAAAACGAATCTGTCTTTTTCCTAAAATAATTTGTTATGACCTACTTTACTCGAAGCGTCTTTTGGTTTTTTATTTTTCGTGGATTTAAACTCGTCTAATGCAATTGCCATACATTTTGTTCTGTTTTACACAAAAAAAAGCATCAAACAGATTAGTATATAATAATATAGAAATCCATGCAGAGCAAAATCAGAAAACATTGTTAAAATTATATAAAACATTTTTTTTTCTCGTACCTTCGGACACATGTTTCATATTTTTCGATTCGGTACCTCCAAAAGTGGTTCATCGAAATCGGTGATCCCACGTCCGTGCCCCTTCCCTTTGTCAATACAATCTTTTTTTTTTTTTTTTTTTTTTTTTTGATATGGTTAAATAACATAAGCAGCAGAGAATATTGTTAGATTAATTCCACTAAAACATTTTGTATGGTATAAGATATTTTAATTTTATTAATAATATTTTAAGATCTGGA
This sequence comes from Rhaphigaster nebulosa, assembly GCA_948150685.1. NCBI lineage: Eukaryota > Metazoa > Arthropoda > Insecta > Hemiptera > Pentatomidae > Rhaphigaster > Rhaphigaster nebulosa. The sequence goes on from OX411310.1 coordinate 77,375,910, forward strand.
TAGGATTATGGTTTTGGTTTTAATTATTTTTATTGAATCCGGAATTTTTCCTCTGCTCTTGGTTTCAATCTGTATTCTAAATAACTTTGTATGGCTGCCAGATAGAGATTTTTATAGTTACTGAGAAGGAATTTTCCCTCTGAAATCTCGATTAAATTCTTTTGTATATATTATATCATTATTGCGTAATTAATCCACAATTTAGATAAAATTAGTGAGTTCTACTATAGTCGAATATACCAGATTATTCATCTAACGTTATTCTTGGATTGGAGGATGGTTAGCACTGTGATCCAACCGCTTGATTCATCTCCTACCCTTGGTTTGACATGCCCTGGATAAATTGGATCCAGAAAGCTTTTGTCAAACCACTGTTCTCACTCTTACTGACCTACTAATTTTTTTTTTTTTTTATAATTCAATCTAGACGTTTATATTTGCTATTTCAGTTTTCTGTGTCACTAATCTTTAATTATCGTTTTATCTTAATGTTTCGTGACTTAAATTGTATCATTTGTTTCTATATGATATATAGAAAACAATTATACAGTGTTACATATAAGCTATATTATACTAGCAATAAGAAAGACTATTAATAAATTCTATACGTTTAGAAATAACATAAAATTTACTGATAATTATACTGATTAGGTATTGGATATTAATTAATATTTATTTTAATTTAAAATATTAATCATTAGAGGTAGTAAATAATATATGACACATGGGGGGACTACAAATGATTATTATGTTATTTATTATATATTTTTTAAAACAATTAATCTAATAATAATAGTTTTAAAGTATACATAAGAATGTTATAATCTTTACACAATTTTTTTTATTTTATCTCACATGATGTACATGCCACAACTCTTCCTTAAACTTCGAAGTTTAAAAAATATTGTGTTCACTATTATTCTTAATAGTAATAATATTTTAACAAAATTACCTACTCGAGTAAACTTAATACTTCTTTCATGAAGTTATTTTTCGTAACTTTTTAATATATTATTATGTAATAAGTTTAATATTGTATTTTATTAAAGCTAACTACAATAGTTTATAATTGATGGATAAAAAATAAAGTTTTGAAAAGTTCTGAATATATTAAATAATTAAATACATTAAAGCTGAAAATTTTATCTTCAGTTTGGAAATCCTGTTAGCTTATTCGCGCATTCACCCGTTTATTTCTAGCTTTCTACTAACTCCACAGGAAATATAAAAATATAAACATATAAACATTAATATACGACACTACTACTTAGTGTCGTATATTAATCTTTTGGCTGTGGCATCAATTTTTCCTTATTCTGGACCTCATAAAACAATGTCGACTTTTTCTTTTCAGTTATCCAAAATTATATTCTATGATTTTTGTCTAAACGTGATAATAATAATTTTTTCGTATACAGTACAATAACGCCACCTTATCTGAAATAGTGACTCAGCGTTATGACGGGAATTCTGATTGTTTAATGCGGGCAGTTTGTTTTATTTTGATTCAAGATAATGGATTGTGATTCAATGAATTTTCTTATAGTTCGTAATATTAAAAAAAAAAAAAATTGAAAATGGTCTCAAATAATTTGTGACTGAGTGAACCTTTTATACTTATATTAATTTGTTTAATTTACATAATTAAGATAATATATGTACACAATGTTAACAAAAGAAAAATAACAAAATAAATTGATAACAAAATTAACAAACTAAAAATTAAACCTAACAAAAGAAAATACAATACAAATTTAAACTTTAGAAAAAAATTTAAATCTTACAAAATGTATTAAAACCTTACAAATAGAACAACAAGAAATTTCACATATAAATAAAAAAAGAAAATTCAATACAAATATTTAGGAGTGAAACTTGTTCTTCTGTGGTCAATCAGACGTATATATATATTATAATAATAATAAAAAAAAAAATAGAAAAAAGCTTTATTTCTGGCCAAAATACCTATTAGATAATAAATAAAAAACATTAAATATATATAGTTATTAAAATATACGTATAAAAACAAAATAAAGAATGGTGGAACAATGCATTCGCTACTAAAAAAAAAACAAAGAGGTAACAAAAAAAATTAATTCATCAAATAAGAAAAAAACGTAGGTATACTAGTATATGTATGTGTGTGAGTGCGTGTGCGTGTGTGTGTGTAGTTAACATTAAATGATATACCGTTCTAGTATTTTTTAATATTGTGTAATTTTAATTATTTTTTTATTAAAAATAAGGAATATCCAAAATAGTTATTTTTGTAAAAATATTTTGTAGCTATTTAATCAAAATATTTAAAAAATAAATATAGCTGACTGTTGGTGTCAAAACAGAGGCACATTTGGAACATCCAGGATGCGTCTAGGCGCGTAAGAGACCATGATAATGGCCAAGTATCTGTCTCTCCTTAAATCCATTGTATTATTTTTTATAATATTCCATAAAACTATTTTGGATCCTCATTCCTGTTGAAATTATCTTTTAAGATTTTAATCCTTTAAATGCTTTTCATCATTATAAAGGATTATCAAACAAAATAATTATAAAAGATTCTATTTAAATTAATGTGGTGTTGACGTTATCTGCATTATGTTAATAATTTTTCTACTTCAGGAAGTATTTGTAATTTTTAATTTATAATTAATATGCCAAAGGATCTTCCTTTTTTTATTTTAAATATGCATGTTCAACGTTTTTGTTTTTTATTCGACGAATCTTCCACCTTCCTTTAAATTTTCAAATATATGCAAATGTGCCTCCATTGCCATATAAATGTGCAAACTCAAGTATATAAAACATTGGATTTTATTCTCGCCCTCTTTATTAATTTGTACTAATTTTATGTTCTTTTTTACGCCACACGGCGTAAATTATTGTTTTGCTATCGTTAATTGCATATTTGTTTTTCTCGAATTTCGTGAAGTGAACGCAGATTTTGTTGAACTATTTTCGTCTTCACCGCACACATTAGCATAAGAAGCGTTATTAGAGACGTTGTTGCTTATGCAAATGCAAATCTGCATTCCTTTATTTGCATGAGACAACAACACATAATTTATACTGAAAATTATCTTAACATAACAAGTACCTCGAAGATCTAATTTGTTACATCATAATTGAAATTATTTGAGTAATTGTGAGCAAGAAAATACTTTGATAACTTACTCATTTCTTTAACATTCCTATTAGAGTACCAATGGATTCCAAGGATATTTCGATAAACTTTATTTTAGAATGCTAACGAATCATCTTGGTATTTTTATCACTTAAATTTCCCTGTCATTGATTTCTACGATGAAATATTCGAAATTTTTTGTATCTTTTTTTTTTAAATATAAGAGAGTGTGGATATAACCTTTATTGTTTTTAAATGATGTGTCGCTACGTTAATGATGGCTTTTCGTTTCTATCAGATATTTTTAGTTGAAATTTGAAGTTCTCTGAAGATAAAATAATATGTATTTATTTATTTGCAACTTTCTTTGCCTCATGGTAATACGGGTTTCGGAAGCAATGCCTATCACCATTACCGATTAGTTTTTTTCATCCTTCCTTTAATCTTCTTTCTTAAGTTGTTTCTTTGATTCTTCTTCGTTCTGATACGACGGAATACTTCTTTCATTTTAAGCGATTAAAATAATTTGGCCCCACTAATTATTTCCAGCCGTACACGAAGGATTCGTAGTACGTGTAATTTTCCTTGCTAGCTAACTGAGGAAATAAAATAAAAGAATAATAATTATTAAACAGTCACTACCTTAAAGCTGTGCCTATTTCTGAATGGATCTGGAAGCTAATATCACTACTTTTAAAGTAACAAGGATTCATGTTTTCAAGATAGAAAAATGCGCTTAGATAGGAGAAATCTAAGTCTAGTTCTCAGGTAAGATTTCTAGATAAGTCACACACATGATAAGAAGGGACATCTCACGTGTGTTGGTAAATATAAGTAACATAACTCTTATACTTCTTACAAATTGTATTAGAGACAAACTGAGTATTTATAAATTAAGGAATTTATAAAAATAAAAACACTCATGAAACTGCAAAGAGAAAAAAGAAAATTTACTTGAATTGGATTTATACATAAGTATCTGAACCAATCGATCGTCTTATACTGAACATAAATAAACACTCAATCAATAAGATATTCTCAAAGATAATGAAAAATCGATTGCTTAGTTAAAAGTTTTTTTTTTTTTTTAAGAAAATTGATTAGTATAAGAATGTTCGAAAATGAGAAGTCAGCCGACTATCTTAAAGGATAGAAAGGATTGTTAAATAAATAAGGTATCACAAAAAAATAGTTTAATATGAGAATTGGAGAATAGTTGAGTGATTTTAATGTCTTGAATAATACAATCTTTTGTCATTATTAGCTTATATTTCATGTATAATTTGTTAGTTTTTACTTTTGACATAATTGTTCAATTTTTTTTTCTTTGATTCTACTTTCATCATATGGCGTCTTTCTCTGATTTCTCAGCGCAGAAAAACCTTAAAATATGTTTTCTTCTAATGAAATATAGTGCTATTCGTGATGTTATGTTTATTAAATTGTTTTAAAAATATTTCCTTCCTTCAAATTTACGTAAAACTTCTATATAAAAAAATATAAATATAAGCATTTATACGCCATATAGTTGTTGGCTAATTAATATACTTACTTGGACTGATTATCCATCCAAATGCGTTTGCAACAAGGGCAGTATAAAACTTATTTATTCATCCTTAATTTATTTATCCTGAAAGGAATACCTCTACATTTTACGTACTTTTGAAAAACAGCTAAATCGCTTTAGAGAAAAGAGGGTCATTCTCAAATAAACTGTCACTTTCGAAATCTAGAAAAAAAAAAGTATAAGTAAACCAAGTTGAGGGGAACTAGCCTTGGATCTCATGCAAGTTTGCAGGTTTTACAATTTTCCCATTTTCTTGGCATTTTTAAAAATAAAAAAACCATTTAAGTCATGAGAGATAAACACAAAAAAAAAATGTCTTTATTTTCCCAAATTTTTTTTGCGTTTTTATGGAATAGAAATAGTTGCCGTTGTGCGACGAACCTCCAATAATCATGTTTAAAAATAAACATTAAATAGCTCAAAATTTACTCCGTTTTGAAACGACTGAATGCTGATTGAGAGGTTGGAAAAAAAAAAAATTAAAACCGAAAAAAAGAAACTAGGCATTTTCTTTTTTTCGAAAGAAATCCTCTGTGATAAGGAAAAAAGAATGTTCTCAATTATATTAATCATAATTAATGGCCTTAGGTTGCTACCTATCAGCCGATAGCTATCGGGTGTGGAAAGGCATTCACTACTCGAGAGATCTCGGCCCAACCGCTTGGCACTTAGTTCAGTAATATTGCCGCTATATATATAGCCCCGGACCTCGCCCCCGTTGAAGCAGGGGGTCTCTGGTTATTTCTGTCAACATGTGTTACCTTTTTATTTGTTTTTCTTCCTCTTCTGGTCTTAGTGCGGTCATGTTTATCTCGCAAGAAGTTGTGGTTTAATTGCCATAATATTTGTATAGTGGGTTGCGTCACTGTGAATTGAGCGAGAATTTTTACGTTGAATTCTTCGCGTAAGCGCTACAACCGAATGGTATTAATCTAATATCAATATCATAATATAGTATTAAGCATTTAAAAAAAAAATAATGTTCATATTTTTTTAGATTATTACATGAATATACTTTATGGAAATTCCATGTTGCAAAGTCTGATATTCTAGCATTGTAATGTCTGCATATGTATGATACATATAAATGAGGTAAAAGTAGAACGCTCATCATCGGATCAATATGACTGCATTGTTTGTGGATTTGCACAGCTTCAATTGCACAGAGAAAGCCATTTTTTTTTATTTATCTGCCTACCTATATGTTCCTTTAATTTCAACTCCTTTATGATAAAATATCCTAATTAGGGATTGATTCTTCTATACCATCATGTGGATGTCAACTAAAATATCCAGTTCTAGACATGGTTATTGGTGAATAATGATGATACTTTTCCAGCTGTCTTGAGGACATTTTTTAAATCATATAGAAAAACAAGCACAGGTATACCCCTCCCCTCTTCTCGCATGAGTGTTGGCGTCACTACATATCAACTATCTAACTTTTCGATCACGCCTGGTGAATATTTATATAAATACAAGGAGAGGTTATTGTTAATACATAATGCCTTATTAAACTTACTAAATGTTGATTTTATTGCTGCATTGAAAAATATTTATTTCTGTTTGCAATATTCCATATAATTTTGGAAAATTGGCATACTTTTTGGTTTTCTATCCTAGCTTTGTTGACAAAGACTCCCAACTTGATAAGCTTCCAATCTTAACTGATTTGTTTATATTTTCAGCTAGCTCGGCGAGCGGAAGCCGATCAATAATAATTTCATTGATCCTAATAAATCGGGTACTCTTAAAGAATAAAATTTCTCGAAAGTGATCCATTGTCTTACGTAACGTGTAAACACCGAAAATATACAGACTTATTTTCTTTTATTTGTTTTGGTGTGTAAATGAATTGTACAATTTTTGGTAATTTTGGGTATACTCCTTACCGAGATTTTTTGAGGATAATTTTTTTTGTTTTGCTCGTATAACTGTAGTTATGAAAATCTTTTCATAAACTTTCAGCTCAGTTCTTCCTTCAAGTTCAAATTCTATGTGGAAATAACGAAATGAAATGTGGTACCTTTCCTGATTTTGGCATAATATTATTCTTTTTCCAAAAAAAAAAAAAAAAAAAAAGATATGCACTGAGTTACAGTATTAACATAGTAGTTTATGATCAAAATTCATATTTTTTGCAATGGTTTCAACATTAAAACAATTTTACTAGATAATATTAACATTTTTAATTAAAACTTTGAAATGGCATTTAAAGGTCATCAAACTGCAATTAAAGAACATCAAATTCTAATGAGATTATTTGATATAGTATAGCTATCTTGATAGAATGCAGCTTTTAGGAATTATAGGAGAAAAACTCCTAAAAAGTTCTAAAATTTTGACTAAGTTTTTTGGATACCTTTATGTATTCCAGCGGCTATAAGTTGGCTGGCGATTTTTCATATCAGGCCTATGGAAATATTAATTTTCTATGCCCAAACATTTGTATGAAATGAGTAACTTTTCACTTGTCACGGGCTCCCGAACTAGTAGCAGTGTGGGACTGTCACAGTAAATCTTGATATACAAATTTTGTTATATTTTTGTTATTCATAGCAATAGATTTTTGAATGTCTGTCAAGGCCCGTTTACACAGTAAATGTCACTGTGTTAACTGTATGAAATTTTTCGTCATGACAGCATTTACAGTCGTGGTAGTGCTGTCGTCCTAACCTCGTAGTTGTCAGTAGCTGTCGCATCAGTGACTTATAGCCCTAACCTAACCTACTTATCAACTGTATGATTCGATTATTTCTGAACTTGAAATTGATATTATCCAACGTTTTTGGCGTTTAATCCTTGGAGGAGGAACAAAAACTATATTAGTAACATGGTTTTATGGCGATCTGCAAATCGTTAGAGTTCAGCCCGATGTTTTATACCCGCTGTTTTCTCAACTATCATAAGGTTTACTCTCAGCGTTTAGCGAAGAGCATTACTGCTACACTATCTCGCTGCCGGGACAGTACTACCAAGACAGAAAGCTGTCACTGTAAGTTTTTCTTCCTTTTATGATTCCAACTATATTAGGATACTTGGTATTAATGTATCCATTCTTGTTAGATTAATTACTCAACATTGTTGGACCGACAAATGATAAGTTAAAGCTTTTGCTCGCAGAGTAATATAGATGGCACTGAGGTTGCTTGCTCAGGGCATTGTGTATTCGTCTAGACAGGAGACAGGCACGCACGTTAGTTATGATCAATAATGCTTCCCCGAGGATTCGGTTCGATATGGTATTTCCGTACCCGTTTTAATTTTGGAACTACCTTGGTTATTGTGTAATATAATATCAGTTCTCGACTAATTTTCGAAAGCTCGGAGTTGGCTGGTTCTTAAAGACGATTCCCTCGAAGTACTAGGTCATGGTAGCTTGGACCGTTGTCAAGGTAGTATCACTTCGGGCCAATGAATCGCTCTGAAGGAATGGCTATTTTAAATATATATCTACAATATTTATAGATTCCGACATTCTCTAAAATTGTATCTATTCATATCACTATATCCTAAAAAGGACCCTATGAAAGTATAGTTTGGTATATCCATTTGCACATTTCCATAACATGTATAATGATCATGTACCCATACTGTATTTTAAAATTTATTTATTTAATGATGTAGTATGTTTTATAATAATAAAAATAATATATGTATTTTGGGTGAAATTCATTGATATTTGTATCTGAATAACTGCAGAAAATGTTGGCGCTGTGGTCAGTATTCTGATATATATATATATATATATATATATATATATATATATATATATATATATATATATATATATATATATATATATATATTCTATATATATATTCTATATTTCGACAACAGTAGTATTCATGGAAATATTCTTCATTATGTTTTAGCAAAAATAGATGACAAAAGAAAAACAACTTAAACAACTATAAATATATAAAATAAAATTTAAATTCAATTTTGAATAGTCACGATATTCTGTTTTCAATGGACACGTTTTAAGGTCGCCTGAGTGAGTACAAATAACTAAGTCTCAAAAAATGTTCTGTGTGTATATTTAGGCAAGTCTAGCTCAAAAATGAAAAGTTGTGCGAAACTGAAATTGCGTATTTAAGGTAGATATATGTCTGGGATGTTACAGCAACTTTTATATCATCGATTTTACCCATTTTAACAATTTTCTCGAAAAAGCTGATGATTTTGATCAAAATCGTTATATCAATGTAAAATTAAATGCTCTTTATCATCAGCTAAGTCTTATCCTCATTAAAATAGTCTGAAAGGGATTAAATGCCGAATTTTCTAAATAGCTTCCTCTAAAGAACCTTAGATTTTGTTAATTTGAAATAATTAACCGTCTCTCATTGTTAGTAATAATAAAAATGGGTAAGTATAAACAATGGAGGGACTGGATAATTAATTAAAGGAGAAATATTTTCTCAGTTTGAAAACAAATTTCTGGAAATAATAGTAGTAATATACATGTATAATTTACCGTTGGAAACCTAAAGATTTTATATAAAACAGGATATAACAAATAAAGCCTTAAAAAGCAACGGTGAGTGACGATAAACGCATGAATTTAAGTATTGTTGTAGTTAATAATTTTTACTTTTACAATATTTAATGATAATTAAATGTTTTCACGAAAACTTAATAGAAAAGTTAAAGATTTATTTCAAATAGTCTTGTAAATGAAAGTTGTGTGATGCGCGCGCCGCACAAGATTTTTTTTCAAATTCTTTAAGTTTTATTATATTCAATTAATCTTATACAATGTTCTAAAGTTGATTTTATTATCGTTGTGGAAAGATCTGCCTGCTAGTGTCATGCCGTGTTTAACCTTTGTCAGAGTAAATTTTTAATTAATTTATTTTATTATTTTCCTCCGTTTTCATTGCCAATGTATCTAATACTGCATTAAATCTTTATATTTTTTTCAAAATTTGGGTTTGTCCTGTCGCTATATGGAATGCTGCGTCAAATATTGGTATTTAAAGCATAGTAATAATACAGAAGCGATTAGTACCTTTATCTCAACTAATAACCGACCTTGACTGCTAGCATCGGCTGATCTTGGCTACCTATCGTGGTAGGCCTATATGTGTCCGCTTTCAAGGATCACAGTGGATCTTCGTTACGCTAATTATCTCGGGCTATTAATATTAATTAAATTAGATTCTAATAATAGAAAACAAGCGTTTGTAACCTAAACCCAGGTTCAAGTATATATCAATGGTTTTAAAATTAGTACCTAGCAAGGGAAGCCGAAGTGGATGGATCATCACTTATAAGTCTTTATTCAAACGGTGATTTTTTTTTTTTTTTTTTTTTTTTTGATGGGTTTGTCTCAGTGCCATGCGAAGAAATTTGGAATACCTTAGGAGCAAGAAATGTACCTACCTACCTTCTGGTTTGATATATAGAATACAATCAACTTACTAGACAAGAAAACGCACTTAGAATTAATGGCTAAGAGCCAAGGTACTTTCCGACAAAAGGAATTTCTTTTAAGTAACAGGAGGATCTTTTAAGTCCTCTTTGTTATCTTTTAAGATGAGATAATTAAAATATGCAAAAGAAGACTAGACCTTCAGGTTGTGTCTGGCTTAAGCTTCAAGTGTTATATCCTGATTAGCTTAAGTTTGGAGAAAGACTAAGAGAGTTATTTATTCAACAGCTCAACGTTGAAATACATGAAAGGGAAATCAAAGCAAAGATAAAGCAGCTAATAGATATTAAAAAGATATTTATATCCTATTTTATTGTCTATGAATACTTGTTATCATCTTCAGCTTTATAATGTCGCAATTTCTCAAAAATATCTCTAGGTTTCTAATACAGTTATATGTAATACTAATTACATAGTGATACTTTTATATTGTTTTTAATGTAATATGTTTGTTGTTTCGTTTTTTTATATTTTAACTAGCCGTCCCGGCTTCGGCCGGGATAAGATGGTTTTAACGTAAATTTCAATTCTCTACTGTAATTTTCTAATTAGCATTTTTCGGCCGATATGATTTTTGGCAAATGAATTTTATATTTATATAAATATTTGAATCACTGGAATGGTCCCATTTATGTTTTTAAAAATTATTACTAATACTTGTACAGTTTTTAGTTTGTAGAGTTTTTAGTAATGTTTGGTGAAAGGGGCATGCTTCCACTATCACTATAATGATTTTACAAAAATTATGTTGAGGATAAATAAAACTGACCTGATGGGGATCTTCAATTGGATTTTCAATGGATCTGGTGATGGATTCAATGCAGGCAATACAACTTTTCCTGCTACGCAACACATTCCAGCTGTTTCGTCTTTAATTTAAATGCAAGGCACTATTCACATACATTATTCATTTCTCCAATAATAATTTTAGTGTGTGATGAATATTCTTTATCTGGTTCAATATTCAAATGCAAGACGATTGAACGATGATCGCGTTAATGCACGTTGTATTCGCATCCACTTTCCATTTATTTAAAATGCAAAATGCTCACTAATAAACGCACTTAACTTGACAAGTATAGAATTTGTCAATAATTATCTCCATTTAGTTTTTAAATATAAAGAAATAATTGTTTTTTGAGATAAGAGCGGCTGGAGAGAGAGGCATTGTATGCCATGCCTGTGGGCGGCAGTATAACAAATCCGCTATTGATTCCTTCAATAAGTTGTTAAACTCATTGAAAGTTCTCTGATGCGAAAAAACGAAAAATGGGAGCACGTTATAAATTTTAAATTGTTTAAAATAAATTATTGCATTCTTCAATTGTTTTACTTTATAATTTCTTTTGCCTACTTTATTATTGTTTTTACTTTCTTTATTAATTTATTGTCGTTGTAAACGCAAAATTTTTGGTCGCGTAAATCATAATATAATATTTTTGTATTGTAAAACTGTTTCAAATTAGTGCTCAGGATTAACAATAAAACTGTTTAAAATTATATAGTAAGATAATACATAAAAAAAAAAATTAAATAACATTTTTTTGCTTACGTTTATTATGCTAGAACTGGTCAAATTTGACCAACCATTTCTTTCTATTAAAATAATTATAAATATAAAGTTACATTATAAGCAGTTAACGTAAAATTTTGTCAGATATATAGATTTTAGACCCATCGATCTTAGAAAAGAAACAAGTAGTGTTGCTGCTAAGATTTATAAAAAATAATGTAATTTAAGAAAAGAACTCAAACCAATCAATAGTACTGGATATTTTTATAGTAGCTCAGATAATACAATTTGATCTTTTGTAGGAATACTTACTTTCGTCAACCATTTTTCCTGTAAATATAATTTTCAAACCTCAACTGGCCGAAAATTGATTACTCTTTGATACCTTTTGAATTTTAAAATTTAATTTAAAATGAAGCTTTCTATTTGTTTACCAACATTTACAATACGGCTAAAAACTGGTAATTAAATACTTCGACTTTTGACTATTGAAGCCAAAGAGGGAGGGGGCATTACATCGTGGGAAATGTTGATTTGTTATTCTTTTTTTGTCTCCCTCTGAGATTTTTACAGTCCTTGATTTGTTAATAATATTCTATTCATTTTTGGAGAGATTTTTAACAACTTCTACAAGAATGGAACATTGCTGAAATATGTACCTCACTACTTTATTTTAAATTCAATGGCCCAATGCTTGTTAATTTTTTTTTTTTTTTTGTGTCGCTAATTAAAAATATAAAACGAATAGTGTCATTTTTTACCAATTATTTTATAATACCTAAATTCATAATTTTATTTTTCTATTAATTTTCACCATTATAAAATGATTTAATGAATTTATTTATAATCTATGAAATTTACTTTTTATAAGCGGTACATTATTTTATTTTTGTCTGGAGTAAAATGAACTAAAAACTTGCAGTTTACTTGTTCAAGGCCATAACATCATCTTCTACCTCTGGAGTTTGCGTAATAGAACAGAGGGAAAAGACTATATTCTGATTACGTGGTATAATCAAAATAAATAAATATTGTTTAGCATCCTATACAGCTCTCCATTGTAATAGTACAATAGCTTTATTGTGTGTAGAATAATTTTTTTGTAATTTAATTTAAAATTAAAATTGAATTTCATTCGGCTCCATAAAGTGCTCATTTCCCCTGAATGAGTGTAGTACAATTATCCTTATTTATTTTATTTATAAGGTTATCTGTATTATCAAATTATCTTTGTGAATAAGACTATTTTTTAAAGAAATGGTTCATTACCATGTGAATAATTACTTTAATATTAAAATTTCATTCAAATACCAAGTCTCAGAATTTTAATTTTGTGTTCAGTTATTGAATCTTGTTAATTCTCTCGACACCAACAGTTGTCAACTATTCTTAAGGTCATATCAGACACTTAGTTGCCTGAGTTAAGGTCGTTTGATATTGCCGGGTGAGTCACATGCCTTATCAAAGTTTACTACTGTCAAGTATAAATTAGCTGATGATTGAGGTTAAATTACTCGTCATTGGATTCGGTGATACCGGCATTGTTATGTTTTTGTGTATTGTTAACATTTTGATTGGTAACTTTGAATTAGTAAGGACTGTGAAAAACTTCCTCGTGTTTTTAATGTTTTTGTTTAGACCAATGGAATATAGTTCAAATATTGTAAATATTAGAAATTATCTTCTTTATTTTAGGATTATGTTCATTATTATAGTTTTTTTTTTGGACTCCTAGCCAATATGTCTATAGTATACCTGCAAAAGCTCCATCATTTCAGTCGCGTCTGGTATATAGTCGATATGTTCAATGCGAATATAATTTTTAAAAAAATTAATTTTTCACTTTTTAATGCGTAAGTCGTGTTAAATGACTTTTCCTGGATCATGCGTTAAATAATTTCTTAGTGACAAATTTAACTTGAAAAAAAAATTATAATTCCATATAGGATTTGTAATGATTATGTTATTTGGAAATAGTCAATGGCCAACTTTAAAACGAAGATTTGATATGTTTTTATTTTAATTTAATTTAATTTTTTGATCCTCAACAATACATAATGTTTGTAAACCAGTAATAATCTATAATTATAATATAGTAATTATACAATATTTATAAAACGATATATAATCTTTATAAATCACCTTCAACCACCTTTCACTACCGATTAGTGATATCGGCCTTTTGGAATGATAAGGTTCCAACTGACAAAATCAAAGAAAATGAGTTGTGAGTGAGACCAGACTATTTGACTTCTGATACAAGTAGACTTTGCAAAATGTGGGGAAATAGTCCAATCCAAAGAACGTAGGATCAGATACCAACTTACCAAAAACTCGCAATAAACATTTATTCTTTTTTTTCAGAACTACTTATCTAAATCGGCTGAAAATTATTGGATCATTTTTAATAAAATTGATTAATATCAAAATTATTAACAAAATTGTAGAAAAAATAATGTATTTAAATTTTGATTTTTAAAAAATGTTAGGTGATAATTTTTGAACATTTCTATCGGAATTGGTTGCTGTTTTAAAAAATATCAATACATTTGTTTAAACAGGAAATACATATTAAACAAATGAGTTTGCAAGGAATTATCATTGGAGTTGAGGAAGCCAGTACGGAATATTTCCCAACAGTCTTTTTTCTTAGAAAGTTATGGGAGTTCATTAATTTTTATTACTTACTATTTCTTCATGACAAAATTACTATTTAATAATTTTGATATAGATAATTCTTGAGGTTTTTATTCTGCTCCACTTACTAAGGGGACACATAATCTCATATTTTTTTATTTAAAAAGGAAAACTTATTTTTTCTTTTATATCGTGGGTATATTTACATTAAAAAAATAATTAATTATGAAAAATTTATTTATGTAAATATCTGGTAAAAGTATTTGTGTCAACCTCAAAAGCGTAAAGTATGCTCTTCCTAGATGAAGATAGTTGTTGGCTGGTGTGCAACAGATAAGTGGAACACACCATCACACGTCGTCGCTATAACGGAATAGCTATGAATGAATACATTGTCTTTACTTAGGAAAGAAAATTTTTTCGGATTAGGGAAAAAAGTTTATGACTATTCATTAATATCTATGTTAACTTTTTTACATAAAGACGATCGATTTATATATAATTATATACTTACTTATATATATATATATATATATATATATATATATATATATATATATATATATATATATATATATATATATATATATATATATTTATTTATATTATTATTTATATTTATTTATATTACTTATATATATATATATATATATATATATATATATATATATATATATATACATATATTTATAGGTAGCGAAAAAAAAGGTCCACCTGGTATTAATTAGGGTAAAAGATTTTTTTATATTGTAAGAGTAGTGTAAACTAAGTTTTCGAACTCGAAATAATTTTCAGTGAGAAAAATACTATGAAAGCTTCATATAATCAGGATGGTTTTATTTCACAAAAAAATGTTTTTATTTTGAGTTTATTACAACAATTGCTACATTATTAACATTATGATATATAGTGTTATATAGTATATAGTGAGAAACGTATGCATTGTATAAACATTGGACGTTCAATAGGTACAGGTACTGCTTCCGATGCGTTATCAAAGTCATATTCTTCTTCTTGTCAATCAAGGATTGACATTCTGTAACAGTTTCGGAAACATTATCATTTTCTTAAGGAGGCGTAGATACATGAAATCGCGAATTGTTGCAGTTCAACCCGGGTTTTCTCCATGCGCATGCATTATTGCAACATTTTTGCAGCTTCAGTGTATCAGTTGCAGCAAGGACTGATTTCAATAACAAAATGTTGTTAGGCGCATTCGCACTAAATAAGCAACTTCCTTAAGTTGTTGGCCTTTACCTTTTATACGATTTTTATTGAATTCACTAACTCAAGCTCCTCTGGGTTCTCGTCCATATCAATAAATATATCTTTTATTTAACATTTTCAATAATGCATTGCATTTTATTTAATATTTTAAATTATTTTAATGTTTCAAAATGTTTTTAAAGATCTTTTTAAAAAAAAAAAAATCAATTTTATAATAAAATCTGAGATTACCATCCAGCTGAGAATACACGTTCGGATCAACGTTTTATATTATTTATAAAAAAATATATAATAGTCCAAACTATAAAGTGATATATCGGAAATCGATTTTTTTCTGATTCTCTAACAAAAGTATCTCTGGATTCTCGTCGCAAACAGTTACTTATAAATTTAAGTAAGTGCCTCAAGACAAAGATGTATCTTTAACATTTAAATAATCTCCTCCCCTAACGAGCTCGTTCTGATTAGATAAACAACTAGTTCCGGGTTAGTGTCCTTTGCATAGCCTATCTCGAAGCAAACTGTACTAGTTCGGGAAAATCAAAATCAAAGTTCGGGCAACGAGGTAGGTTGGACTTGGAAAAAATTTGAAAAGAAAATTAATTCTGATAATGTATTCTTGAAGAATAACATAAACGTGCAAAGAAACATAAACCACTTCTGACCAAAAGACTATATATATATATATATATATATATATATATATATATATATATATATATATATACATATACATACATACATATAATTTTCTTGTTATCAATTATCTTGTCATTTATAATTTTACTTTATCATAGTAATTTTACGTTATCATAGGTGTTGAAAACCGAGGATTTAAGCAAAATGACTAATGACTGAATATAATTATATAATTAAAAAATCAAGGATACATAAATATTTGCCTTGTTCATACTCTGATATATAACAATATAATCTTGTATAGGATTTCCCTCTCTCTCCCAAGTACTTGAGAATCAGGTCAGTTCTGTTATTAATTTATGAGATTTTAATGTGCTCCCGATAATATCCGAGAAAACTGGTAATGGATTTCGTAGTCCGTCACGAATATTGCTTCCATTTCTGTTCCTTCGATCTTCTAGGTCTTATAATAATAAGTATTGGCCAACGCGGGCTGTAATAATTATTTAATTATTACCATTAATGAGGTTATTATTGGGTGATTCAAAAGTAAATACTATAGTCTCTCAAATCGTTTTTATTAGCTAACCTGTCAATGTTTTCGTCTATTTTTTGGCATCACGAGGGCTATGCAAAACAGCTGAATCGTTGAATTAAAGCCTTTAGAAATGTTTTCGGAGTGTCGATAGTTCAAACCACTATCTTATGGCATTTAGTTGTGTTTTTTATTTCTGGTGATACCTGAAATGACGAAACGTTGATCTGTTAGTTATTAACTGCTATTGGAGTAAAACTGAAAGCTTTGGTTTGGAACCTGCCGATTATAACATAATTATATTTGTCTTGTATTCATTTTATACTCTCATGGTTTATATTATTGTTAATATTATAATAATTAATAAATGAGCCAATAATTATAATAATTTGTTTTAAATATGCAACACGACACCATTAGATGCACTTCAGGGACCAAAAACAACGCAACAAAAGACATTTAAATACGTCCTTGGATTGAATACACCTGTGTCACTCAAACAGATTATTATTCAACATGTTTTTCAAAAGACATTGATTTTAACGAATATTCAAATTTTTAAGGTTTTAATTTATTGTAAATACATTGCTAAAGAAAAAAATAATATTGGTATTGCTTGAAACACGACATAAATATCCACCGAAAACATCTTCATTTACCCAAAAACAACGTCTCAAAATATTTTTCTAATTTCTATCAGCCGTATCAAGTATTTTTTTAGTGTTACCGAAAAAAAATGCTTTATAAACCTTTTCCTTTCCACCCTATAATAATAATAATAATATTTTTAACATAATTTTAAAGATAACAGGCGTGTTACCTACCTTGAATACTTATTTAATTTCTTACAGCTTTTCGTTTTTGAGCTAGGCTCAGTTCACATACACCCACAAACACTGACCATTTTGCGGGACTTGGTTATTTGGACCGAAGGGACCTTAAAACGTGTATTTCCGTTGAAAACTCGAATTCTAAAATACTCACGATCGCAATACTTCCCTTTACTATATATTTCATATATAGGTAAGGGAAAGTAAAATTGACCGTTGACAAAACGATTGATTTGTTCAGAACTAATGTACTCAAATCTCTAACTCCCTTTCTCCAGTTTACTTTTTTCTTTTACTTAACCTGCTTCTTCTTTCCCTCCCTTCTTCATAACCACTTTAGGAATCTTGAGAAAATTGCGATATTTATGAACCACCACCTCATTTTTAGATTTCTTCAGATCACAAACAATAAATATTTAAATTTTATTGAAGCTTTAATATTAATGAAGAGGAGGAACAATTGATATTTCAACCTAGCAAGATAGTGGGCTTTACCGTTAGAAATGGGTAAACAGTTCGGAAAGAATTTCTAAATAAATTTATTTTGTGTGCAGGAATAAAGAAAGGTCAATAGTTTATAGAATATCTATGATTAATTATGTTATAAGTAGGTAATATTCGTATTTCATGTATTTTGTGAAGGATTCAGGCTGATTACAAAATAGAAATATCTGGTTTGTCCACTCACGCGATGGTGTCTATTACAAAAATTGTTTGTTGTATCTTTTGCTATTAGTGGTCCGATAAAGATTTATTCATTAAAAAAAAAATAAGTTTAGCTTTATAAACCATTTAATCATATTTAAAATGATCATTTGGAAATATCCGGGAGATATACAGTTTTTAAGTAAGAAAAGTTAATGTAAGAATATACTCAGAATACTTTATAAACTTCACTGCAAAGTTCAATAGGTTCTATCTTTGCTAATATCTCTCCGATTTCGATTTTTTTTTTTTTTTTTTTTTTTTAAGACAATTTCATTATATTTCAAACGTTTACACATACTATCCACCAAAAAAGTACACTTTTCGAGTAATTCAAAAATTTTTTTTTTTTTTATTCGTTATTTTTTTCGGACCAAATCCAGAAGTTCGGTCCAGCCATTGAAGAGATAATCGTGGCACAGATATACAGAGAATGACTGGAAAAGCCTTTTTTGGACTCGGAGGGTTCTGGAACACCCAATGATGTGAAGTTTTCAATGGATCTTTATCCATTAAAAACTGCACATCAAAATTTTGACCCGATTAGAAAAAAAAATGTTGACCTAGATGGTAAATAAAGTAAAAAGTGGTGGTTGCAGATTCTGAAAAGAAGATGGTCCCAATGGATATCCTTACATAGAACTGTCAAGTCATTTTAACATGTCAACTTGTTGTATGTTTTATTTAGTTATAAATCTCGATAAAATAATTTAATCAATAATTAATGTGCTTTTTATTATTTGTTTCAGGTGAGTTATTGCTGACTATCTGATTCGTTTTAGGATATGTTCACACCGTATGTAAGGTCTTAATTTTTATTTTATTTATTTATTTTCAACTTGCAACACTTCTCTGTCTGGAAAATGCTACAAAACTCATGCAATCTTTCTGTCATCGTTATCCATTGTCACAAGACGACTTGGAACTGAAGCGAAGGCTAGGTCATCATATTCCATTGCTCATAATTTTATTTCCACGAACACGGCCTGTTATCGGTATCATTGCAGTCCATCTGTTCCATGGACTCAAGGACTTTGATAATACCCGTCGTATTTGTGATTTATAATATCCTTATCAGACTGATTTGATATTGAGCGATTGTGAAATAAGGAATTTTCTATAGAACTTAACAGTTTTCATATTCAGAGAACTATTGCCATTATCTTTGCATAGAAACTTCGTCATGAATTATTTATTAAGTTCAATAGAGATGATCTATAATATCTGATATTTTATTTTAATGGTTATTCACACGTATACAGTTAAGCTTTAACTACTTTTATTCTATTATTTTTATTATTATAAATGTTTTTAATTAGAGATTGATAAATTATTTGCCACTGTAATTTTGTTTTTATTGAAAACTAGTTTAAAATGTTATACATTCATCTTCAGTTCTAAAAACAGACAAAAATTCAAAAATAAGCACTTCAAAATAGAGTTTGGTATTATTATACATATTAAATTAAATGTAATATAAATTAGTATTATAAAACATTTATGAATTATGAATTTAATTAAGACAAGAAATCAAATACATGTTGGTACTCACAAAAGTTTAAATAGATTATATCAAACAGAAAAGGTTGCATTGGTTTGTTCTCGCACTAAACTAGTAATGGATTATCACTATCACTACTATATATTATTACGGTAGTATAGATCCCTTTTCCGGCTCTCAGGAGCGATGGATTTTGATGAATGAGGTATCAAAAGAAAGGGAATTTCATAAAGAAGTGACGAATTCCAATTTTGTTTCTTAAATTCTTACTAGGGCTTAAATAAAAGTGAAGAAAAAACTGGAAGGTTTCAAAGATTTGATGACTGAGAGTCTGCGGATCGAGACGGGATAAGTTGGGTTTTAAAGATTTTGACGCGGGCATCAAGATCATTTACGCTCCCGTGGAGCGTATTGGTCCAGCGTTTTAAAGCTTAAAACCTACCGTTTTTGAGATAACGCACGATATAGTTCCGCCCGGGCCTCATGCCATCATGCGTACGTGTCGTTGTCATGACAACTTTATATCAATTTGAGTCTGTTTACAAACACTTTTAATGAGTTTAATATGTTGTTTCCCATGTCCATCCCCAAAGGACACTGTTAAATATGAATACTACATATAGAAAATGTCATAGCTAGATCTAATTGCCTAACTGCTAAATTGAAGAGATGTTTTCCGGTGGGGTGAGCTAATTACTTATTAAGTATGAATTGTAACTTCAACATAATCATTACAATCTATATAGTTTCACTAAATCTGTATGTTAAATAAACGTTTTTGGTAATATTATATTGTTTCTCTAATATCACTTACGCCTCGAATGTATTAGGGATTAGAATAAGCATTGATATCTAATGCGAGAGTACTCGCCCGTGTGTACTAGTTATAATGTATTACTGTAATGGAAGAAAGGTGGGGTGTTTGTAGTTAAATGGTACATAGGGGTCGGGGTTTTTTCAGTAATTCCGGTGAGTAATTGTTTTTTCCGTTATGGATGGGAATAAATTTAAGATTGGACTATTGGAGATAATTATTTGGTCATTTAAGCAAAAATCTGGACGTCAACTGATAAATTTTTTTTATCGAAAAAAATAATTCTAGCTGCATACTCAAGAGAATAAAGAATAATAATTAAAATAATAATGAAAATAAGTAATATAATATGTATACATCACAAATAAAAATAAATTTAACAATAACAATAAGTATTATATAATAATAAGTATTATTATATGATAAGTATTATATAAAGAAAATTATAGTTAAGTAAAAATTATCTTGAACATATTCTTAACTATGTACAATATTTACATTCTGCCCTCGGGAACTCGGAACCAAGCTTTGCCTCCCGTATATGGACGGTAAAGCAATACTTGAGGATGCCAGCACTACTCTCCTAGCTGGGTCACTGGTATTTAAAGCTAGTTTTGTTCTGTTAGTATTCTTTCTATTCTCTTTAGATAACCAATAAATTTTAACCAATATAGATTTTAACATTTTAGGAGACAAACAAATAAAAAAAATCTTGAATTTTCTATCCCCGACTTTCTCATATACACTACGTCTCCTATCTTGTCAAGTCCAAACGGATGGTGCTGATGGGTTTCAGTTACTAAATATTCCCGAAAAAAGTTTTTTGAATGCAGGTCAGATATCGAATCTCCTTGCATTTTGGATTCCGACAAAAGGCGGAAATTTAGTTTTTGTTAATTATTAATTTTATAACTTTATAATATAGTTTAAAATTCATAATTGAAATGTAGTTTAAGTAAAATATGTTAATTTGGAGTTCAGTGATATTGGCTCGTCAGTTGGTGTTTTAATCTGTAAAGTTTTGAATTTCTAATTTATTTTTTCTTATTTACTTTTTTTTGTTGTTTTTTTGGCACTTTATCTTATGTAATGCTACGGCAAAATACTTATTTTTTTTTTATGTGAAAACTTAAGACTATTGAAAGGATATTATATTTCTAATTGAACCAAAAAAACATTTCTATAATTTCTTTATTGGAGTTAGGAGGTAACTTCAGAAGTTTTTTTTTTCCTCCTGTGTCCAGATGAAGATCCTATTCAATCGTGAAGAATGTGGCTCCATCGCTCATGCCTCAATCCCAAGACCTCTCCTGTCACTAAGTTATTTGGCTTATTACCACTATTATTGAAGCTTTCTCTGTAACCGTGTACTCATTTTATTCATAATTATTAATTCAATACAATGAAAAGAAAGAGAAATTTATTTTTTGCTAATTATCTTGTGAACATTCATGTAAGAGAAAGTAGGTCGTCCAAGTAATATTTACTAATAACTGATATTGTTCAAATAATTGCTTTACTTTCTTGTTATTAATCGAATTAGGTACATTATATAGTGATTTTTTTAAATTTATTTATTCAAAAGAAAAAAATAACAATTTTTTTAATTAATTTAAATAAAAAAAATCCATTTATATTCATCATCCTTAGCGCGACAATCCATTACTGAATCTTGGCTGCCTCAAGAATCTTCTTCCATCTCTCCCTATCTCGTGCGTCCTTCCACCAACTCTGGATTCCCAGAGCTCTGGCATCACCACTCACACAATCGAGCCATCTCAGTTTTGGTCTTCCGATTTTCCTCTTACCAATTGGTTCGACATTGAATGCTTTTTTCGGGACTACATTATCATCCATCCGTAAGACATGACCCGCCCATCTAAGCCTAGTTATTCTTATATATTTGACAACATCGGGTTCTTTATAGAGGTCAGAAAGTTCACTGTTGTGTCTGATTCTCCATTCGTTGTTTTCCTTAACGGGGCCATATATCTTCCTGAGAATTTTCCTCTCGAACACCAACAGTTTTCGCTCTATGGCCCTAGTCATTGTCCATGTTTCTGACGCATATGTCAGTACAGGGCGTATTAGTACCTTGTATATGTTCACCTTTGTGGATCTAGACAGCGATCTGCTTTTCATATACTGCAGGAGTCCATAGTAGCACCTATTCGCAGCAACGAGCCTCTGTGTTATTTCCTGATTAATATCGTTGTCCGCTGTTACTACTGAACCTAGATACTTAAAGCTATTTACCTTTTCGAAGTTCCAAGCGCCAATTTTGATGGTTGGGTCAGTCTGTCGGTTATCTGTCGTCATATATTTTGTTTTTTCTTCATTTATTTGAAGTCCAATTTTTCTTGCCGCTGTCTCAAGGGAAGTAAACGCGCCCCTCATTGCTGCCGATGATCTTCCAACAATACATATATCATCAGCGTATGCTAAGATTTGGACGCTTTTTGTATATATAGTGCCTGTGGTCTGTACTCGTGCGTCTCTTACTGCATTTTCAACCGCTAGGTTAAACAGGATGCATGCTAGCGTGTCTCCCTGTCTTAATCCTCTTTCGCAACAAAATTTATTAGACAGATCTCCCTGTATTCTAACACAGCAGCTGGCATTTGTCATCGTCATTCTGACCAGTCGTATTAGTTTTCCCAGCCTCTTCATAGCTATGTATAACTTGTCCCGATACACACTGTCATATGCTGTTTTGAAGTCTATAAAGAGGAGATGGAGGTATGTATTGAATTCATTCATCTTTTCAAGTATCTGTCGCAGAGTAAACAGTTGATCAATGGTGGACTTTCCCTTCCTGAAACCACACTGATATTGCCCCACCACTTTATCAGTGTAAGGTCTTATTTTAGCATTGAGGACGTTTGAAAATATCTTGTACGCCGTGGGGAGCAAGGTAATAGCCCTGTAGTTGTTACAGTCGAGGACATCATTCTTCTTGTGTATCGGGCGTATTACTCCTGTCCTCCATTCTTCCGGCATAACTTCTTCTATCCATATCTTTAACAGGATATCATGCAAACGCTTCAGAGTTTCTGGTCCTCCCTGTTTCAAAAGTTCAGCCTGCAGACCATCGATTCCGGGGGCCTTATTATTCTTAAGTTGCATAATGGCATCAAGTACGTCATCCTCGTCAGGAGGTTCCACATCCTGCTCCTCAGCTAATTGGTATGGGGTGGCGTCTTCATCATCCACCTTAAAGTGTTCCTTATAATGCTCTTCCCACCTATTTAATATTTCAGATTTATCTGAAATTAGTTTTCCTTTAATATTTCGGATCTGGCTATTTCTGGGCACGTACGCTTTTCTTCCTTCGTTAATGCTTTTGTAAAACTTTTTCACATCCCTCTGTTCCTTCAGTGTCTCTATTTCCTCTATCTTCTTTTTCTCCCACTCTCTCTTCCTCTTCCTGAGGATCTTCTTTTCTTCTCTTCGTCGCCTTCTATATTCTTCCACCAGATTCCTGGTTCTTCTTCCGGTAATCATTCGTCTATAGGCCTCGTTTTTCCCATTGGTGGCTCTTTTACACTCTTCGTCGTACCAACTAGGTTTAATGTTTTTTTCTTCTAAGCCTAGTGTTTCTTTAGCAACTAGTTTTATGTCTTGTTTACAAACTTCCCAGATCTGATCAATGCTGTTCTCTTTTGGGAATTTCGCTCTCTGCATTTGCTCGCTAATGTTGCGCTCAAATTCTTCCATGCAACGGGGGTCTTTGAGTTATGCAATGTTATACTTGGTAACTTTGTCCGTTCTAACTTTCCTTGTATTTGATATGCGTGCTCGGAGGGTTGCCACGACCAGGTAGTGGTCTGAATCCACATTAGCGCCCCTGTAGGTTCTCACATTAAGTAGATTGCCTTTATGTCTGGAGCTTATAAGCACATGATCAATCTGGTTTGTGGTCTTTTTATCTGGAGATGTCCACGTTGCTTTATGAATTCGTTTTGACTTAAAGAGCGTGCTTCCTACAATCAGTCCTAAGGATGCTGCGAATGTGACAAGCCTAAGCCCGTTATCATTGGTTATGTCGTGTAGGCTGTGGCCTCTTATTGCTGGGAACAGTGAATTCTCTTTGCCAATTTGAGCGTTAAAGTCACCTAGGAATAGTTTTATGTCGTGACGAGGGCAGTTATCTGATGCTTTTTCCAGTTCATCATAAAAGGAATCTTTGTCATTATCTTCGGCAGCTTCTGTAGGTGCATACACACTAAAAATGCTATAGTTAAAAAACTTCCCTCTGAGACGAATGTAGCAGAGTCTGGGACCATAAGGTTTGAAGTCGATCACCAGGTGTCTAAGTCTTTTACTTACTACTATACCAGTACCCAGTATGTGTTGCTTTGCATGACAGCTATAATAAATAGTTTCTTCTCTCTTCTCCAATATACCATTTCCTATCCATCTCACTTCCTGAATAGCTGTTATATCAGTCCGATATTTTTTAAGTTGTTCAAGGAGCATATTCAAAGCTCCCGGTCTGTGAAGTGATAAGACATTCCATGTCGCAATCCGGAGGTCTTTAGTCAAGATACGTTTGCCGAGTCGTAGCCATTTAGACAGTCCAGCTTTTCTTGATTCATCCTGAGGTTTCGTAATCGGGTAGTTTAAGGCGTGTGGGTGATTGGGCCACAGCACCCGAGTATAGTGGGGGGGCTGCCCCCTTAAAGCATCTATACGTGCTCCCCCGGTCTCTTCAAGGGAGGATAAAAACGCACCTCTAATTCCTGAGACGTCCTAGGACCTCAGGTTGACCAGGGATCCCTCCTCCTTTATCCGGGCTTGGGACCGGCAGCTGACAGGCCGAAGTCTATCAACAGGCGGAGTTCCATTTATATTAAGGAATATAAGTTAAATTTACTGGGTGTATTATGTCCAGACATGCTCTGATGTCTTGCCTGAAACGCAATGATTTTTATCTTTGTTTTCACTCCATTTTAGGTTAACACCTGCTGAAAATATTTAGCGTATGCTTATACTTCGTATAAGAACAGCCAATGTCAAAATTTCTATCGATCGATAAGAATTAATTTTCATTTTCGCTTTATTATTTAATCTGTACCTGAGACTATTGTATAATATTCAAAGGGAAGATAGATGAGCGGAGGGTGGGCTACAAAAAGAACATAATAAAATATAATATTAAATAAATTATAAAATAAAAGTAATTATTTAAAAGACAATAAGAAAACTTCAAAATTAAATAAATAAAGTATTTAATAAAGTATTGATTTTGTGAACGGCAGAGTGAATAAGTTAAATTGATTAAGCCACAAATTATAGGTACGAATAAGTGATTGAGCCATATGTCAAAAAAATTTTAAATAATTTATAGATGTAATATGGTCATAGTTATGCAAAAAAAATCCAACCCATAATTTTCCAAATCTGTCCAAACTGCTTGGATCACTTTTGTAATACATAAAATATGTTAAAACCTTACCAATATCATAGAAAACAGACAAATCAAAAATTGTGGGTTGGATCTTTATTGCTATGGCCATATATCGAGAGGTATGTGCATGAACAAAGCAGAATTATTCGATGAGCGTTTAAATGCGCTTGTGTGGTTCTATAGTGAAGAAACTAGACCAAATATTAAACAGAACCTCTCATCTCTAATTCGACAACAAACTTCTAATTTATAAGAATATTCTATCTGAACTTACAAGCTTGAACGATAGGAAACAGGGAAACATTCGAATATCAAACAAATCTAATCATTTTAATCCAAAATCCTGAGGATCATAATTAACGCTCCATATCACAAATCTAATTATAATCTACATCCCTTATGTCCTTGATCTTTTCCGACCGAATTTTCAAAATTTCATTTAATAAACCTTTCTAATCATCCAAATCCTCCTTATCCAGCTCACTCATCCCTACAATGTCCCTACCTGGAAGGTTAAAATGGCAATGGCCACGAGATCTATTATAAAATATATTTGGCAACTAGAGTTCTGGCAGTGGCCAGATCCTCCATTGTTTTCCATTGTGCTGGCTGCTTTAGCCCTCCTAAGCTATGTCCACACTGGTAGATTTTGTAATTCGCTTTCGTTTTCGACATCGCCGTCTAACCCTCATACCTTGAAAATTTGAGTTCCTTTTATAAATCACCCATTTCTTTATTTCCTTATTATCACTATCAATTTCATTCGTCACATTTTTTTTTTTTAAATAATTCTTTTGTATTCCGAAACTATCCCAAAACAATATATTGTTTTCTTTTTTTTATTTGAGATAATATTTCAGTCATATATAGGGTATTTTTAATTAACTAATATTAATTATTAATTAAAAAATAAAATTTTGGTTATAGTGTTATTTTCATTAGAGAATTAATATATTTAGCATTACTTTCTAATTTTAACTGACCAAATTTATTAATTAATGAGATTTTAAAAAAAGATAAAATCTATTAGATTTATATTTAAAAAAAAAAAACTTGTATTTAAATAGCAGCTGTTAGCTAACTAGTGTTTTATGTTATTATTATATTTTAGTTCGACTTATTACAATTTTTTCTCTAATATTTTATGTATTTGGATTGTTGTTTTTTTTTGTGATTTTGCTGCACAGTCATCACTATTAAATTATGCCCGAGATTGTGACAAATCGTAATAGTGAAGAGGGTTGAGGAAGTTATGTAAATAATAAATAGCTTATGTAAATTAAAATTATTTAATCTTTTAACAATTTGTTGATTCAATATAGCTTTTGTAAAAAGATAATTTTTCGGTCATGCAAATGTATCATTGCTATTCTAACCTTCGGATCAACAGTTCCCTTCCCACTAACGTAATAGCAGTGTATTATATTCATTTTATTTAATTCCACTGTAGTAAAATATCTAGTAAATCGTATCAATTTCCAAACGTTTCCTGGAGTAAATTACTCCTTTCCGTATTAATCTGATGAAATAACTTCTGAGATTGGATTGAAAATTGCATCTTCAACTGTGCGATGGTTTTCACGGAATCAACGAACAATGGTTCACAATAACATCCATTATGGATAGGAAATCTATTTTGATTGCTCATCTTGATAATCGATTTCGGACAGGAATCATTTGCCGACTATTGTTTAACGAATACAATGCCCTGAGAAATGCCTTAGGATCATGTTCCTAGTTCCCCTGTCTCCGTAATGGAGTATGTAACTGTCTAGAGAATATTGATCTCAGAGTAGCCTTCCAAATCCATTTTAGGAGCTTTAAAAATTTTAGGACTTCGTGAACCCGATAGCTTGATGCCGATAATGCCATCTTGTAGTTTAACCCAATATCGGACTTCGCTGTCGTCTTCCTTGGATTAATCCTAGAACTTCGAGTCTTCCTTTTAGGATTCAGTGACAGGAAAATCCATTGTGGATTTTATCACTAAGGAAAATTCAGACTATATTCAAAACATTTTGGTCCTTATTATAGCATGGATGCATAAAGAAATATTTACTGTTGCCCTTATCTGCTACATTTATAAATATCGTTCTTTAGAATTGGAAAACATTTTGGCAGATGTATCGGATATGAATTTATAGTTGTTTTCTCTTGTGGTTAAAAGGGAATGAAAGCTAGCGGGAGCTTTCCTATATTTAGTCTCTCTAGATTTTGATTGGTTACGTTTCGCATATGTTAATAGGATCCAAGCCAATAATATTTATTTTCAGAAAAACGTCATTAAATCATTCGCTGGTTAGTTATGATTTTTTTAAAAGTACTTTATGTCTCTTTATCTTATGGGAACTTGATTCGACTTCCTCATATTTGCAAGATTTCTCTCTCTCTCTCTCTCTCTCTATATATATATATATATATATATATATATATATATATATATATATATATATATATATATATATATATATATATATATATATAAAGTCCGGTACAAAAACATAGCCCACTCTGGGTTTTTTCCGTTTATTAAGCAATAAGCATTGTTATTATTTTTTTTTTTACCATATATAGCTCCTATTACTTAAATTTACTTGTACTTTGCCCAATAGGTGAACAATGAAAATAATTTGTATGAATAAACAATTAATATTGTATTTTAGGTGGAACAAAATGATAGCACAGTTATAAATATTAAATACATTTATTAAGTTGTATACAATAATAGCTTTTTATAATGGTATTTATTAAGCAATTAGTAACCCGTGAATGCACCACCTTTCTCCAATGCAGCAATCATCCGATCGGGAAGTGATTCGAAATGGCGGCGAATCAGTTCTTGAGGGATTTTGGTCCATTCCTACCGCATTGTTCTTTATAACTCCTCGGCGCATAAAAACTGACGGCTACCACTATACACATTCATGGCAAGGTGTCCCCAGATATTTTCAATAATATTTAAGTCTTGGGATCTTGCAGGCCAATCCATTCTATATAGAATGGAGCTTAGGGTTCTTTGCCTTTCTTTATGGTAATTAAACTTTCACTCCAAGCGGTGGTTGAATCATCCGGCAACAAGGGTCATTCAACTACCCTCAGAATTCTTATTCCCTCCTCCCCTCCCTCCCCCATCCCCTATAGTAGCTGATCGGATCTTGAAATGTACAAAACTTGTTTCGGCCTGATAATGATAATGGCTATTTTTAATGTTCTATAAAATTTCAATTTTATGTAACTAGCACGAAATAGCGCATCATTGTTAATGTGAAACAATCAATTCCTACTAAGCTTGAACGAGTGAAAGAAAATGGGGAATGAATCACCATTTTGTCTAAGCATTCTAATCCCTGCTATGCTAATACCTGCTTTATTATCAGATTTTTGTGATCATATTGGAATCTTAAATTGAGTATGTTTACACTTTCTTATTTAGAAAAGCGTAAAATTACAGAATATTATAGGTTTGTTTTGCGGGCTATCGATTTGAAAGTTGCTAAATTGAATTAGGTAATTGCATTAGTTCTCCCCTATTGTCTACTAAGCGGTCGGTGAGCCGATTTGTTCCAACTCCGTCTCTTTACAAAATGACTCACTACCTTCCAGTTATTTCTTTTTTCTACTTTATTTGTACTCATACAGATATTTTAATTTTTCTGGTGCTTAAAATTAAATAGATTGTTAGCCAAGTCTTTACGAGTAGTAACGCCATTTGAATAAACTTTAAAAAATTAAATCTTAGGTTTATATAGATGGCCTTTTTCGTGAAGGGTGCCTATTGGATTCAATTTGCCGATAGAATTAACATTTCTGATTAACTTCTATCATTTATTAAAATTATTTGGTCTATCAATTGCAATCAGTTATTTTTTATCTGTTTGTATACATGAATATGCTTGCAAAATAAAACAACACTTTTTCTTCTTATAATTTATTCATATTACTACTGTTTCGAGACTCCAACTTTTCATCATTTAAGTTTAAATCCTTATTTATAAGTTAAAACCAAGAATTTTTCTCCGAAAAATGTAAATAACACGTGATATTTAAATTTTTATTAGATATCTATTAATTAGCGATGTGATTATTTCGACAATGTACTTGCAAGTACTACTGAAATAACTAGGATTTATGAGGTTTTGCTTGTATATTGTCGATTCTTCTAGTTATCTGTTATAAAACTCAATGTTGTTTTTCTTTGGTAATCAAAGACCTTCTAAGTTAATAATTGTTTAGTAATGGATTGGAAAAAGAAATTCCTCTCTTTCTAACGAGTCCAATATCATCGAAATCGGATAAGCTGATTACGAGATGCAGAGCTTTATAACGTATCGTTATTTCATGGCTTAAAAATGTAATACCTCCGCAGAGGTGAAGAAGATTTTCGGTTCTATTTTCAAGTTTTTTTTTGGTGAACCGAATCAAAATCTTCCACCATTTTTGATGTGAAAAAAATCCATAACGCTAGTTTGCTTAGTGATTTAAATATTTAAAAAAAAAAATTGACAAAAAAGCAATTCTTTTTTAAAGTTTATATTTTTCCTTTATTATGCTCTGAAGAACCACGCCGATGTCATTTTCCTAACTCGAGATATTGAATAAAGCAGTTTCAGCATGTTTTATTTATTTTGTCTCAGCTCCTATGGACCAATTGGTCTAAACGGTTGAGCACGTCGATTTTTTTCAATGTAAAATCTCCAAAAAAATTTTGATTAAAATCGGTGACGGACACATTGTACACACTCCCCTTGTGGTAAAATCGTCCCCTATCTCCTTGAAGGAGAAGAGGTAGTTAGTGTCCGACTTAGATTCAATACAGCTGCGGTAATTTTGATTAAACCTGATCAGCTAGAAAAATCTTGGGTGATGATCTAGCCATTGTGCCTGTTTTGGGTTTGCGATATTAGAATTTTGTGAGTCTTAGAAGTCGAGGAAAAAGAAGCGTTCTAGTATTGAAAAATTAAGGGATTGATATAATATAATCCTTGAGAATGGATGGGATTCATTAATGCCAAAATCCAATCTGAATTTTTGTGCTAACTGCAAATTCTCGCCTGATTAATTGGCTTAATTTTTTATTAGAAGGCATATTTTCATTATTACAGGGCCATTGACACTTTCTCGAGGGAAAAACCGGTTCATCCATTCATGTTCCCACGGCTGGCTACTTTTGAAAGGCAAGAAATTTGTTTTCGTTTTTTATTGTACATAATGCTATTATTGGTTCTGAAAATTTACACGGTCGCAAAGCTATTCATTCCAATTATTTTTTTTATGAACTAGACTGTTCCAGAATATATATATCATTATTCAAAAAAAAAAATTTATTACAAATCAAATAATGAAAAAAATAATTTAAAAATAAATCATCTAGTTTTCTCAGTGATTCATTCTTGTTTTGCAACAATGTTTCAAGCTGGAGTACTCAACTTAAAATGGTGGTGAATTATAGCCCACGCAAGGGCCCTTCAGGTAAGGAGTACTCAGAACTTGTACTTGTCCCGTCCCTCCTACTTCAAGTTGTTAGTACTTGCTACATTCACTGAGTATAGAATTAACTAATTATTTCTATTTATATACTCAGTGGCTACATTCTGGTCACAATTCAGGTAAACAATGGTCACCCCTTATTCACGTTTATTTCCAAAGTGCTTCCGGCTGAGTTATTTTATTATTTATTTTTTTGTTTTTAGTTAGCAATATGGTACTCTAATTCATTATTATTTCTATAAAATTATTTATTTTTTATGTATATTATAAAATAACAATTGCTAATACAGCAGCATTTAATTTATTCTTTTTCCCTCATTTTTATATTTAAACATTTTTAAAGGTCCTTCACATAAAATATTGTATAGCTGCGCCCAAAACAATGTAACTATCCAAAATTATTTGCAAAATAAATTAAAATATTTTTTAAAGGTTTAAAATCTTTTTATTTAATTAATTCATCGTTATATTGATGAATATTCCAATTTTTTTTTTTTTTTTTTTTTTTTTCCAGAAGTAGCTTCACAACATATGTACTATATCCAGGACCCTCCTAAGATGTTCGGTGCCAGTGGGCTTTTATATATATATATATATATATATATATATATATATATATATATATATATATATATATATATGTATTATAAATTATTGGGTAACAAGAGTTATAATCCCTGCATCATACTAGTAGATAGTTAAAGAAGTTATATATTCCAACATGAAATTCCAAGAATATTCCAACATGAAAATAGTATTCTTCTAGGTGTTTTTCGCATTTTCAAGTATTTATTTATCATCGTTTTATTAAAAAACTCGTTCCTTGATATTTTTTAGTCTTCATTCCTGGTAAC
The DNA here is from genome assembly GCA_948150685.1 of Rhaphigaster nebulosa. Classification (NCBI taxonomy): domain Eukaryota; kingdom Metazoa; phylum Arthropoda; class Insecta; order Hemiptera; family Pentatomidae; genus Rhaphigaster; species Rhaphigaster nebulosa. The sequence goes on from OX411310.1 coordinate 77,408,190, forward strand.
ATCGGTTGCTCAGTCAATCATATGTATCTTGCATGGCTATTTCTCGGTGACTGCGTTGGGGCCAAAGCCAGAATGTGAATTAATTATAATATAATTATTTGGAATTAATTAACCATAATATAATAGTTTGTAGCGTTCCATTAATATTTTGCTGCATTGACAACAGTTCCATTTATTTGTTTTCATTTTTATTTTTTCAATTATAAAATAAATATTCTGTGCTATAGTTTTAGCTTAAGATACTGGATGATTTAACTTTCTCTGCCCATCCCAATTTCATTTCATTTTTCATTTCAGAAACTTTTAAATAGTCCCTCTCCAACGTTTGTAAATACGAGTATTTTATCAGTATCCAGCCAATCTAATGCTTTCTACGTACTGTGTAATGGTTTATTTTAGTATCAAGAGAGATTTTTGTTACATTTATATTTATTCTTCTTGAGAAATATTCACTAAAGCAGAATCTAATGTTACTGGATTCAATCTTGTTGGTCTAATTTTCCGAACATATCCTGCGTTTTATATTGCTCAAATGTGTCAGATTTACTTTTAATGTAAAATTCATTGCTGAATTAGGAAAAAAAAATTTTTTATTCTGTATAGTATTATTAATCGAAATACTATAAGTAAGCTAGTAAGTGGTATAGTGCTTAGTAAACACCCCAGTGGGATACAATTTTCAATAAACATGATAGCCTTTCTACAAGTTTAATTTGAAAACAACAAACTGTTTAGATAAAACATGTTTAGATAAAACGCCAATAATTTAAGAAAAATAGAGCTTAAATATCCGATTTTTGGCTAACGTGGGAGAGGGCCAACAGGAAAGTTTTATAGGTTTAAGTTCTAAGGCTCGGAGAACTTGGCCAGAATGAAATATTATTAATCCGAATAAATTTTCCTTCTAAAAAAATTTTAATTTATCAACTATAATTCTCTAATCTAAGAACTTTATTATTTTGAATTTCCTCCCTACTCTGTCATACGCTTTTCCCAATTAAAAATAAATATTAAGATTTAATTACATGAACTATTGCCGAACGGTTTTTTATAAAACCATCCTATTTTTTAACAATTATACTTTTTTAGTGCTGCGTATGTTTCAGTCATTGGGTGATACTTTGTCTATAATTTTTGGAGTGCCGCGAGGGATTGGACTGAATTATTATTTATTTTTATATTTGACTGAATCCAGAAGACAGTTTCATGCATTGTAAAAATATTTCAAAAGACTCATTTCAGTCGGGGCTAGACCCTAAAATCCTTCTGCTCTGATGGTAATTAATAATGTAATATCTTCTGATTAATATATATAATTTAAACTTTTCATTCATCTTATGCGAATACTCACCGCTTAACCTCATAAATTATCTTAGTAACTGCTACAGTTTCCTTTCAAGTTGAGTTGCCACTCCCCAGGAACATTCTTTTGCGGTAGGAGTTTCTTACCGACCGGAATTTCTTACATCGTTGTAGATAAGAGCCCAGCTCCTTTTCTGCACGGTTGACCTCGATACCAGTTGCCAAAGGAAACCTAACTATGGCTATGTGAAACGTGTTAATCACAATTCATTCGCTTTGATTACCTGAAGAATTTCTTTGAGAAACAAATACCATTGTGCGGAATTCGAAGTGGCAGTCTAAGTACAGAACTTTGCATAATAAAAACTTTGTAGGTACTACTTTTTATAATAAGAATATATGTATGTATATATATATATATATATATATATATATATATATATATATATATAAAGCAATAAAACTACTTTACTAAATTAAGGCAACACTTTTTTTTTTTTTTTTTGTTTTAGATTTAGACTCCTTCCCAAAATAATATTTTATTAAAAAAACAAAATATTTTTCACTTTTTTTGTTAGAAAATGCTTTTTATTAGTTTTTCGAATGACCATAAAACTATAAATTTCCCGAAACATTTCAGATGTCCATTTGAAAGATAAATAAATTGTTTACAAAAACTTAAAAAAAAAAAAATGGACTTGAAAACTTGTGAGTGGACACATCATATATTTTCAATAAATTTCTTACTCCTAAATACTGTATTTTCATTGCTGAAATTCGTTGAATTATTGATCTTTGTTTGGGTTGTTATCAGTTGATTGTCATTATTTGTCTGCATGATTGAAAAATATTTGATCACTCATGTTTCGATACATTTCTTAAGTAGTGAAATTTATTTTTCACACTTTTTCTTTCACGATTTTATATCATAATATTTATCATAAATATTTTTTATATTTACTATCTTACTGTTGTCACTGTTCGCTATACCGAAATAGTCTGCTTATCGTTCGGTTTAATTTTTGAAACAGTATTTGCAAAACGTGTTTTTTAATCAAATATCTGAAGCAGTCGCAGATTTATACTACCCTTTAATGTTTACATGGGATACTCTTCAGATATTGGGAACAACAAAAATAATTTGACATTGCTCTTTCTACCTCGACAAATAAAACTCTATCTACTTATCTATCATCCCTATCTGTCATATCCAACTCTGGTATATAATTAGAAATATTTTGAAATTTCGCGGAAAGGCTGCTATGGGTATCAAATTACACCAAGCACGTTTGTGAGCCAAAATAGCATATGAGTTTTTTTTTTTCTGGAATGTCTTGACACATATTGCCTGATATAAATCTTAAAATAGATGTGATTCCTTGGGATGCCTGGTAGTAATCGGAAATTTTGGGTGAGTTATAGGTTGTATTATTAGCATTTTTAATTTATAATTTTGTAGAACCATAGCAATTGATCGGATGTATTATAAATGATTATGACTCGTTTCCAGGCTCGAGGGTTATGTTTTATCATTTATATAGTACTATGAATGATTGGTTGATGGGATTTTCAGCTAATTTTTTCATGTACATTATTTTCATTGAGATTCAAACTGCAGGGAAAAGTATTGATGTATATATTTAGTGATTTACAGTAAAAACAAAAAAAAAACAAACAATAAAAATTGATAAAGCTACCAGAAAAAAAAACAAAAACATTAAGAATATGCAACTGGCTTATCTTTTTCTCTATATTCTATTTTTTTTTTTTTTTTTTTTTTTTAACCAAGATTAAGAGAAGCCCTGTTTCAACTTGACCGTTTGGTATTTCATCTGTCTATTTCGCAATTCCGACCAAACGCGTCATTCGGTTTTCTTCAACTTGCCATATATGTTCCTTGAAGTCAGGAATTTTTAATTCCGATACAAGATTCTGTTTAATGGCCCCGTAGTATAAAAAATCTTTTTTTTTTTCGCAGTCACGACCAAATGCATTGTTCAATTTTCTTCAAATTTTGAAATATTCCTTAAAGGCTAATTTTTGAATGAAAAAATTGATCAATTCAATAATGGATTCTGTGATTATTTATGAATTGTCATTGATATCTCGAGCTTGAATCTTGTATTGTAGAATCCTGGAGATTTTTTTGGCATTGAAAATTGAAATTCTATTGCATATGTCGTCGATATTGCAAGAGAAAAATGTAAACTGAGGTGAATGTGGTTTATCCCTAGTCACATTCGTATTCAGCAGACTTGCGTTGTGATTGGAATAGATGGATGCAAAATATATTGACTGTACAATTATCTATATCTATTATTTACTTCTGCTTATTGAGTATTACTCTATCTATATTGGGTTGGTAGAGTGTTTGAATACTTCGAACTCTCTTTATCTAAGTACGAAAGAGCCTGCACGTTTCGTCAGCGCGGAAATTATTCAGTTTGTATTGGCTATCTGCTATCGTTTCTCGCTATCCTTTATTTATTTATAGGAATCTATTTTAGTACATTCCTTTCTTTATTTATGCCCATTCAATGGCTATCAATCTTGTTTTTCTATCCTTTGATCATTAATGTAATCAGTAACATGTTTGTGCGATGTATCCCGGTTTATATCTGCTCTATTTTTTTTTTATCATGTGTTTGATGGATTGACCATGTTATTTTGAACACAGTGAAGATTGTTCTCCTTCCAATTTATGACAGCTCTAAGCCGATAAGTACAGTTTCTCATTGTGTTGATTATGTGATTAAATGAATTTTTATTTCTATTCTATATCCAAAAGGAAATAAACAACCCAAATGAAATTGCTAGTATTAATTCTTATATCTAAGAACATGGCCTGATATTCTTGTAAGCTATATATTTATCATGTTACCCACGAAGATCCCTTATCCAAATCCTCTTCATCCTTCTGCGGGTATTGTATGGCATGTGGGTTGCAGCCATGTCTTGAGTCTTCTATTATGTGGCCTTCTAATATGTCGTAGAATCCTTTTGTAGTGGGCACTTATGTTATTATTTTGCCAAGTGTGGTATTAAAACAATATACTTTCTTTGTCTTTGTAATCTGTCCACTGCGAAATTTATTTATTTGAATTTTTTTTTTTGTATTTATCTATATAAATAACGACTTGTACGCAGATGTAGAAGCCAGCATTTAAAACCCAGTGGTGGATCTAACTCATTTTCGTCATGATTCGAGCTAAATACTTACTCACAAATATTTGTATCGATTCTGGACAATAGGAAATTATGATTCCTGGAGAGATAGGAGTTGAAAAAGGAGACGGGATATAAAAGTTGAAAGAGCATTGCGGACTAGCGTTGGAATGGAGTTTCATAAGGATATAACCCAGTTAATGAAGGATTTGTCAAATATGGGAAAGGGGATATAGATTTCGGAAGGACGGTATGGTGTGTTGTTGGAGTGAATTTATGGTTGGAACTGAATGAATTGGAAGATGTAAGAAGGTCGATAAGATTGGTTAATGAAATATCTAAAGAAAGCAAGACAGTGCTTTCGGAGGTTGTCAGTGAAAAGCCACTTCAAGTTGGTGTATTCTTGTTAAAATGCAAAGTAGATACTTTAGTAGAGGTCGAGGAATCCTGAAAAAAAATCTTATATATAACTATTCATTTATATTTTAAGTCTACTTTCTGTAATATTAATGAATAAAATATTTCTAAATACAACAATATTTTGTTTGAATCTTAGGAAATGTCCAGATTATCCTTGTTTTCTTAAAAATACAAATTAAGTCAGTATTAAAATATTTAGTTGCTAAATATTTCAAACATAAATTAACACAATTAAATTAAAATAAAACCTAGTTTTAAATGAGGTCTTTTTATAAATTAGTTAATAAATTTATCATTTTTATCAACAGTAGATCTTAAACCAACCTTATCCTAATAATCTAGTGTACAGTTGAAACATTAGACAGCTTTGTTCAAACATAGAGATTCCAAATTATTTTTAGCCTCTTTGTTCCTAGACCGATGTTTTATAGCCTTTGTATTAAACTCTGCAGTGTTATTTAAAAAAAAAAATCAACAAATTTCCAGTTACAAAACCTTTATTTGAAAGTTATCGAAAAATAAATCAATGCATTTTTTATTTTTTAATTTAGAAACACTTCATTTCTATGAATTATTTACAAATCCAAACAAAGATAACGGTTTTGTTACTAAAACAACTTGTAATCTATCAAAATACCAAAAATTGTCAAAAGGAATGAATTCAGAAATATATATTTAAAAGAAACAAGTTCCGAATGAGTTTTTGTTTGGTTTTAATTTGTTTTTGGAGTATTTTTAATAAAGTTTATGATGTAACATGAAATTTTTTTGAATTGAAATAAGACTGCTAGATGAACAAAAAATAAGTCGATGTTTAAATTTTTTAAAAATAGTTGTAAAAAGTTTCCTAAATTAATTTGGTTGGATTAAACAAAAAAACATCCACGTTTTTATGATGTATCGATGTTTGAATTTTCATGTTTAATTTTTTATTTATTTTTTGTGATCACTATTCATATCCCCTCCCCTCCCTCCAAATAGAGAGTTAAATAATCAAAATCATGTAATTTTGAGGCGATTTAAGACATCTCTAATAGATTGTCGAATTGATGAAGTTTGTTATATGAATAATATTGCTCCTTCTGTAGAAATTCCGTTTAATAAGTAGTGAAACCGATTTGTATGCGATCCGTTGTGATGGTGAGATCGTCATTAGCCGTAAACTAGCTAATCATTACTATTAAAATTATTCTCTTAATGGTGCAAGTATATTCTTAACGAGCCGGAGCCATCACCAGATCTATTTGTGAATGCTAATAGCTATGGAAACAGAAATAACTGCTGGCCTTACTGCGAAGTTACCAGCTGTCACTTGGTTGATTGATACATAGCTAAACTTGACCCAGCCAAACTTACCAGTCGTAGCTATCGCAGTTAGCAGAAGATAAATAAATCTATTTGGAATCGTAGTACAGATAGTATTATTATAACAATTCAAAACTACAACACCTTCTAACATTCTACTCCATAGCCTAAGGTTAAATTTTATTAAACTATTTCACTATCACCACATTATTATTATAATCCATCCTTCGTGTTTAGTTAGAGAATATACGTATTCTAATCTTTAAACATAACAGTATCCATTCTGCTAACACAGTACTTCGTGGGCACCAAGGACTTTCCTTGTCATGAACTCATGCCACGCCACACACGTTACTTAACGCAACCTACGCTACTCAGTTGTATTGTCGTTAGTGATTTAGAAGTGACATCTTGTTTCATGTCATCTCGATGACAGTTTTATCACGCGAGATGAATTTTATTGATCCTGAGTGACATTTGATGCATAAGTTTTCAGTGTAAAATAAATTTAAAATATCCAGTAGGTCACCAAGATTTTATTTCTTCATATTTAACTCGACGTTTCGGGTACTCGAGTCATTTTCAAGTATTTATTTTTCATCGTTTTATTAAATTACTCGTTCCTCGATATTTTTTAGTTTCCATTTCTAGTTGCATCACCAGTCACCGAGAATTTTTTTTTTTCTTATTCTCCATTTATTTCATGTTTAATTTACATACATTATAAGCAATAATGGTGTACTATATATAATATATACAATAATTCCTTTCATTACCCGAGGGTATTCCGAGGTTATTAATATTAAAATGTCCGCTGTGTGGAGAGGTTTCACATTCTGGCTTTGGCCCCAACGCAGTCACCGAGAAATAGCCATGCAAGATACATATGATTGACTGAGCAACCGATGTTACCAGGAATGAAGACTAAAAAATATCAAGGAACGAGTTTTTTAATAAAACGATAATAAATAAATACTTGAAAATGCGAAAAACACCTAGAAGAATACTATTTTCATGTTGGAATTCGCAACTTCTTTAACTCTCTACTAGTATGATGCAGGGATTATAACTCTTGTTACCCAATTATTTATAACAAATATATGTATGTGTATATCATTTTTTGTTGTTATACAATGCATATTTTTGAAAATGTTAAGTAAAAAATGGAAAAATAATTGATCTTTTGTGTTGATTTATTGTAACCATGGGTCATTCTCTTGAACACCGAATTTTATGTAATTGGTATTTTAAGAAGTGTCAATAATAAGAAATATTTACATGTCGACGTTTTTTGAAAAAGGATTAAGCGCCAAAAATTCGAAATTTAGGTTTCAATTTATTATGGGACGTAAACGACCATCTCTATCGATTATCGCTCGCGATAAATCGAATAAAAATAGTAATTGGTCTAAAAATCTATTGATGACGTAAGCGCCTAATACAGACGATTATCAGTGGTCACTGCCTTTGACGAGTGCTAGAAGCCTATCGTTAAAAAAAAAAAATTGTAATTATAAAGCTTTTACCACCTTAATAAACTCGTATTGTGTACAATGTACTATCTCCAGTCAGCATTAGTGTCATTTTATAGTTTTCAGACCTGATGAGGCCTGAATTGGAGAAACGTTGACTGATTTGAAACCTTTCAATATTATTCTAGTGAAAATTAAATATAAAATGGAAATGGCGAGTTGAGGAAGCATGTGCTTAATTATATAATTGGCAAACTTTTCCTTTTTGATGGTTGCGATTAAATGTAAATCTTTTTTATATACATAGTAACAATTTCATAAAAAAGATTCGTAAGTTTCATATTCTTTTGGAGTGTAGTAGAATCCATGGATCTGAAGTTTGTTTATTGTTAATTAGTAATATAAACTCTTATTCTTAGTACTTAAATTTGCTTCGGAAACTTTTAAAGCACTTCATAAATGAATTGGCCTTCATTGAATCGATTTCTCCGGCCAATCGTCGCTATCGAACTTATTCTTTATAAGTTCTGTTTAGGAATGATGCCTCTCTCCGAAACTGCTAGACTGTTGTAGACTGATGGAGTAGTTATTTTATTAAGTGGACCTTGAAGGACAAGAGCCAGAGGGCCCGCATTATCTGAACAGACTACGTGATCGGGGTGTCCAATGCGACGCTTCCTATAGAAAGGCTGGTTCGTCTCCCATGTACTCTGTTAGAACCTGTCCCATTGGACGTTCAAAGCTGTTGATTGCTGCATATTGACCGCTTGTGATGCTGTATTGGTCAATGGAGTCAGTAATGAGGTAACAATAGCCACATGGGTGTCGCTCAGGCACAATTGATCGATGCAGTGAAGTGTTTTTATATTAATCTTCTTAGATTGAAAGATTGTGATGTGAGAATGGCCCAAAATTGTGCTAGTGGAAATATGTTCTTAATCTAAAAGGTCTAGTAGAAATAACTTAAGAAAGGTTTTTTGTGATCGCATTCTTGTGCACTCAGCATTGAGGTCATGAAAAGTACTTTCTACCTTATCTACAGGGAAGTGTCTATAGATGGATCCGTTGCGGCTCAACATTTATTTTAATGCTCTTGCATTATATTGTCTCCCGTTTTATCTTTTTTAAATGCTATATCCACGCAATTAAAACAACATTTGTTACCATAAGTGTATCTGTGGTAAAACATATTTGTGTTATGAGGTTTACAATATGATTAATAGGAAACTCCCTCTTGAGTAAAATCAAGTGTTTATTTTGTATGTGGATTTGAATCAACATGTTTTCAACTTAACAGTCATGTTTCATCGTCTGTCATATTAAGTCGTACTAGTCTTATCAGTTTAGGCGAGATGATTAACTCATGGAGTGCCTTATAATACTGTTCGCGGTCAATACCATCATAAGCTGATTTAAAAATACACATACTTGAGTCTTGTGTTATATTTCCTCTCTTTCTCAAGAATAGTTCGAAGGCTGAAGATTTAGTCGGTGGTGAGTTTTCTGAATTCACATATATATTATTTCATAGTTGTACATAATTTAATATTTCTATTTGATTTTCAAAAATGATTTATTTTTTTTTAACTATTAGGAAACGGAATGGCTCAGTGGGTAAGGCGATTGGATTCCTAACTCTCTGACCCAGATTTCAGCCTGGCTTGTTTAAAAATTAATATTGATTCTATCAGGCCATAGATCAACTCTCTGGGCACACCCAGCGAGGACATCTAAACCTTCAATAGTATGCTGGCAATATCACCTCCCTGTGTAATAGTTTATTATGCGCCAACTGAAATTACCCTCAACTATACGCAGTTGTCCACACCCTTCAAGTTGCGAACTATTCTTCCCTATGACGCAACTATCTATTCTGAGTGCAAGGGGTCCCTAGACTTCCAGATCCGCACCAACTCTTGCATAATCATATCCGTTCTATGCTTTGATGAAGAACTACGGTAGTCATCAGCTAGGACTAAACTTCCGAAAATTAAAGTTGTCTCCAACGAATTTTTCAACCAAATTGGTTTTCTGGGATTCATAGTCCTATGGAAGTTTGATATTGTTTCTAACAACTGACACTGGAGTTCCAGTATTAAATCTTGTGAACTATTCATAATGCAATGTAGAAAAGGGTTTACCTGTCTTCCTAAATTTTAGTTTCTAATTTTAGCATTCTAGCTTCTAGGAAAGATTTTTACATGTAACAAGAAAATGTTACAGGAACCTATGACACATATAAATAATGTCGCTCTATTGCCACGAGAAATTTTATTAAATTTACAATAGGTTGCACCATAGTCTTCGACGACAATCGGCATGAGGCAAGCAACCAGTTATAGCTGTTTTTGGATTGTAGTGTACTTGATATTAAATGATTAGCACCGTTATCTTTTTCTTTTTAAATCTTAAATAAGATAACGGTGTAGATTATTTTCGCCTAATATTGTGATAACTCCAGATTAATTAAATTATAATATACATTAATATTGCAATAATAAATTAAATCTTTCTGCCCACTTCTGCCTCCCATATTCTGTATAGCAGAATAATTATACGTTTGAGAACCATTCTTACAGATCTCTCTGTACAAATGAAATCTCTTGTTACTTAGCATCTAATAATAAAGCTTAGCGTTATTGGTTTCTGTAATATAGAACAAAATGGCGGATGACCACGTGATATAGTTGGTTTCCTCCCCTGGTATAGTGCGCTATTGGCTATAGCTGATTACACTGTGTTTCGTTCTTTTTTAAATTATTTTCTAGTCTGCGAAACCGTATGCGGTTGCAATTTTTATAAACTCTGCTACATCCCCAAATATATGATTACACATGTTAGTCTAAACAATTAAAAAAATAATTAATAAACCTCAATTTCATTCACTTGTTAAAAGATGAAAAATCTCAAACTAGGACCAGGAATACGCTTATTTGTAATATGATTTCACCCTTCGAGGATGCTGAATCAGGGCAATTTTATGAAATGTAATTCAATATAATGTATGTAATGTAATGTAATGAAATTTTATGAAATGTAATGTAATGTAAGAGAAATGTAATTAAAGTTATCATCAGATGTATATATGGAGTTTGAAAATTGGATCCCCATGTCTCTAAGAAATATTTCGATTGAAAAACCATTATTACAAAAAAAAAAAAAAAACAATTATTAATATGAATATAAATGTAGAAATAAATAATCTATCATAAATTGTAAATAAATAATTTTCATACTTTTTGGGTATGCTTAAATTATCCTTTATGCCAATTACTTATTTTTTTCAACTTAGAAAAATTGTTTTACTAATAAATATTCTTAATCTAAAGGTTTCTTTAATTATAAAAATTTTTAATGTTATTGAAATTCATCCTCTCATTACAAATTCCATTTCTAAATATAAAATTTCATATTTTATATTTCAATAATTGATAGTCTTTTATCGTACACTCTATACTGCACATAAATTACTAGAACATAAATCAAGATTTGGTCAGCTTTTGTTATGTTACGAAACTTAAGGCTGAAAAGAAATTAGGATAAGTGACCTTATTCTAAATCATATTCTTAAATCATTATATCAGTGAAGGGATATATTTCTAGAAATACATTTCATACTACGAATTATTATTATTATCACTTTAAATAATTATACCACTTTAAATACGTCAGTATTAATTCCTCTTGATGTTTTTAAACATAATTATTTGAATGCGAAGAAATGCAATCAAGAAGTTGGCAGACTTTATGACAAGAGACAGCTTAGAAGGCATATTCTTAACTTTATTTTGGGAGGAATGAAGTCTTTTTTTTATTCACTTCGTTGTCGCTATAGAAATTTTTATATTTTATCTTAATAATATTTTTTGTTTAGATGTTTCAAATTTATTTTGGCATTGGGCAGTGTTCTCAGAGTTGCGACATTAGGCATATGCTTCACTATAAATTATTATAAAGATAAAAACAATATATATGCACAAACACACACATATCTCCATATTATATTAAATTATTTGTATATATTATATTTTTTATGATAGGATATTAACTGATTACATAATATGAGATATTTCAAATTATTGAACAATTTATTTTTATTTGTAGTAACATTTGGGAAAAGAGCCAACGACAAATGATATAATATATTATTATTATTATATCATATATGATACTGATGGCTTGATATTCGCATTTTGAGAGAACTTTGTCTCAAAAATAAATTAATATAAATAAATACAACATAAAATGATACTTTCGGTTGGCACTAAAAGGATTAAATTACATATTTAAAAATATTATTTTCGATAATATTTCTTAGCTTCTGATCATTAATCCTTTTGTTATAAATCATATTATACGCTATTTAAACAATTTGAAAATTTTCACCTTTGCAGCAACGACATAATTATTATGTGTTAAATTATATTGGTTATGGATAGGATAGTATAAATAAATTAAAATTGAACTGTCTAAGAGTGAAGTATTATCTCTATTCAGTTATTTTTTTTAATTTGTCTATGTGAGATGTACTATCACTCGTCTGAAGTTATGCAATATATTATTTTTTTTCTGTCCTGCTGATGCTTGATTTGGCGAAACGTCGTGACATGCTATATTTTCATTGATTTTGAGAAATTTAAGAATCTTGTAATATCTGAGAAGGAATATCTATGCATATTCTGTATCATCTTTATCTTTGATAATTTCAAGACTTTGAAGTCTCTTCCTGTAGCAGTCATTGCTGGTAAATATTTAATAGTCTAGGATAAACGATCGATATTGGCTAGGTCAGGCCACAATCATTTATTTAGTATAACAGTCTTTGAATATGATCAAATTGCTTATTTCCCTTCGGAATTTTTAATTTTAGATTTATTAACAGCTTATTCTCTGTGATGGACTTATGTTTATTGTTGTTATGTTTCATTTTATTATTCTCGAACAATGATTTTGATTATCTAATCTAATTTCTAACTTAGTAAGTTGAAATTTAAATAAATTAATAGGATATTCACAATGTTTTTTGTTCATAGTTTTATGATTTTAATCTGTTTTGTTTTAACGTTATCTTATTAAATTGAAGTGTACAATCTTGTTTAATTAGTTATAATGTTTATTAAAAATCATAAAAAAAAAATATAAAACCAATCCGATACTCCGGAATAGTTTTGTTCAAGCATTTATTAGCTAATTCAAATATTAAAGCAGACAAAAAGCAATATCACTTGCTACATCTTTACATCTGAGATAAACTGTCGTAACATTTTTAAAGTCTGGCGAACCCATATATATGGGTCATTCTTTGAAAATAGGAGGATTATATATATATATATATATATATATATATATATGGGTCATTCTTTGAAAATAGGAGGATTTTCTTGTGACTTAAGATAGATATTTCTTATTAAGTTTATTTGCATCCCAGATACTGCATATATATTATATATATATATATATATATATATGGGTCATTCTTTGAAAATAGGAGGATTTTCTTGTGACTTAAGATAGATATTTCTTATTGAGTTTATTTGCATCCCAGATACTATTGTCTAAATATCCCATCGTAATCGTTTTTAGAACGGAAGATAAATCAAAATATTCCAATTTTCAAAAGTGAGGGGATGTGTGAGAGAGTGTGAGATTGAGGATGTTATAAGGAAATAATATCAATAAAATAAAATGAAATATAGTTTTTTTGAAATGTCTTTAGTTTCAAAAATGTTTAGTTGAATTACAATATTTTATTATTATTATTAAATTATTACAAAGCAACTGATTTCGAAAAATATTGAATGAAATACAATTTTTATGATACATTAAAAGTGAGTGGGTGAGGTTTTTCATTTTTTGCAGATTAGACCTTAACTTTATAGCCTCCATACTTAAACAACACCAAATCTCATGAAGGCTTGATGAACTACAATAGAAATTCATCAAATATTTATCTTATTTTTTCTATTCTATGAGCTGGTGATGTAATTGAGGATCACCACACCCGCAGCATGTTTTTTAACTTAACATCTCATAGTCGCATAATGCCAATGGAGGTTTCTCTCCACATTGGTTACAATTTGGTTTTAAGAGAACTAGTAAGGCTTGCCAACTGTTTTCTCAACTGTAGAAGGCTGTGAATTTACTTGGCGAGTTTACAGGACATGGGGACGAGCAATTAATTCAAGTAATTGTCGATTTAATTATTGTATGACGAATTTGTTTTTCTTTTCTAAAAATACTGAGTTTGTTTTCACATGTAGTTTATTTTGATTGCGGTAAGTTAGGTCTTCTGGCATCTAAACAAAGACAATGTTAAAAAAGCAATGGGATATGTGAGGGAGTGAGGATTTTAATGTTTAAAACATGTTTTCGTATGTAAAATTATTATTAATATGAAACCTAGTCCCTCATAAAAACAAATTGGTTAATTGGTCGTTCTATTAAATGGTACAAAGCATAGTGGTAAACAGTATCGGGTGCAGCCGAAAAAAATAAAATAAATAATAATATTAATAAATAATTAATAATAAAAAAATAATAATTAATAATTACTTGTTTTGGTAGATTTTTTTTTACTTTATTTTCGACTTGATTTTTATTTATTTACTCTTACAGATCTTTTGGCCTGAAATGGTATTTGTTTTGTCATACATGTATGTCGTTCTTAAGGGACTTAGTCCCATTAAATGTTTTTTATATTTATGTTTCTATTTCTGAATTGATATCACTATTCGCAATAATTTGCATCAGACGTTCCAAGCTCGTGTATAATTCACGCTTTTATTTTATTTTATTTGTTTGAGGATTGTGGGAGGAAGAATCCGAACATATCACCCCACCACCTTGCGTTTGTTGACAGCAGTTTGTTAAGAAACAGTAATTCTTTATCTCTTTCACAAGATTATTTAATATTAACAATAAATGATGATGTAGTTTTTTTTTCCAATTTTTATCGTGTAATATTTTTGCAGCTCATATTTTTCATTCAATTTATTATTTTTTTTTTTTCTGGCCACAGCTTATGAAACTTCCTTCTTTATGGAAGTTTTTTTATTTTTTTTTTTTTATAGAAATATCAAGGAAAAATATTTATCCTGTTTTGTTGGAAATTTCAAGTCAAACACAATCGTCATGGGAATCTGATTTAATCGTTGGAGGAAGTAATTACGTATTCTATTCTAAATGGCCTGGGGTTTGTTTAGTAGCCAATAGGTATGGATCTAACCTTAAGTAACAGAGCTTCTATGCTAATTGTCAAAAAATATTTCATTCTGGAAATCAAATAGTTTATAAACTGTATTATTACGTCCATTCTTCAAATTAAAATAAAGTGCTGTTTGAAGACACGGATACTTATTTCTGTCCTAGGATACGATGTCTCTACCGCACATCGACGTGTATGGTAGATAGAAAAATTTGAGTAGATTCAATTATTTATACTTGTTTACTTTGTCAATAAACTTATCCATAGTAAAATCTATGGTAAAAAAACATTAATTAAATTTTGATCAAACTACCCATTTCCTTCTCGGTATACTCTAGAAAATTGAAAAGAGTCTATCACTTTAACTACTCTAAAATTTGTTGTAATATATTCCTATGACGTTCTTCTCAACCAATCAAATTCAATTGTATACGATAAAGTTATTGTGTTTTAATTTTCGATTTTCTAAAACCATAATATTTGAGACGTTCTTCGTATTCAAATTTTTAGATTTCTTGGTTCATTTTTATGAATTGTTTCTTCCTTTCATCCCAGTAGTCCCGCAAAGACCATTTAGACCATTGTTCCCTTTCGATGTCATTATTCTCATCTTCTGCGTAATACTTCCTCTTTCGTCTTTATTTACTATCTTCAAGAATATTTATTAGTTGGTGGCGTTTCAGTAACTTGGAACAGGTTCTTCCAACTTTCGGGTTTCTAGGCCTAACGATATCCTCGGAAACATAACGAGGTTCTGGGTATTTATCTACGTACACGAACGGGTTTCCAGAACGTGTTCTGTTAACTACCTTCGAGGAGATCAACCTACTGTGTCGGATCCTGCGGCTATTTATGACGTGTTTTTTCCAAACGATTTTGTGGTAGGTCATATTAGTTGCTGGTCTTCACGAGTGTTTTTCATTTTATTACCTTCTGAAATTACCTTCTATAGACTCATTGAAGTAGGACCATTGAAATATCCATGACCATGTTTATATTAGATAGAGATTAGTGGCAGATCTAGACATGGCGAGGCCTTAGGCGATATGGCATTGAGGGGCCGTGGGTGATACGGTACATCGGAGCCCCCCTTGGTTGTGGGGGGAGGGAGAATTTGGTGGGTAATAGTAATGATAGGAAGAACGAGTACGACCAATTGCCTCTATATGATAACTCGCAAGTAAATGTGATGGTCTGAGGAACCTCCTCGGGAATGATTTGAAAATTTTAAGACAAAATGGCGGATTTTTTGTCATTTAAGAGTTTTAAATTTACTCTAAAAACTCATGTATTCAGCTTATAATTTTGTATTTTAGTTCCAATTTTTATGATATTTTTGTTTATAAGAAACTTTGTATAGTTCAAATTTTATTTTTGTTGTCAGACAGTTAAATCTTATGACGGCTCTACCATGTAAAGTGCATTCGTCCGTATTTTATAATTGTGTTATTTAATTTTTTAATGTGGCATGGGGCCTCTCGGACAATCTTAAATTTGAATTATAAATTCTTCTGTAATTTAAATTTCCTGGGATATGTCCCCCTTCCCTCTCCTGGATCCGCTACTGGTAGAGGGAGTATGATTTTACCTTCATTAGCACATGTATCTGCTATTCCAACATGAAACGGGTACAAGAAAAAGTTTATTTAAAAATTTAAAAAAATTACTTTACGATTGTGAGAGGATTGATTTTTTTATTGCCTCGAAGGGCATATTTAAGTCACTGCTGTTTATGTATTTAATAATATATATGTAAAGTACAAGCTATAAAAGGAATCATATTTTATATGACTAATGACATGACTAGTAATATTATTTTTACACTCATTTAAGTCAACTAACTCGATTCTAAACATTAAATTTCTATATTGAAACATTTATTTGGATAGGTTTTTTTTTTATTAAAACAATAATTGTTATTACTAATTGTGTTCATCATTTAAAAATGTGATCTTATTTATCAGTTTATAGTATAAATATATTAGGCTTTCCTAAAATTTACCTTAATTTTTTTTTCGTTAGATTAAAATTTCTTTTAAATCCTAAGTTCATTATTTAAGTTTGTTTATACATACTTTATTAACAAGAAGGGAAACTTGACTATTTTTTTGTGTATGTTAATTATTCAAAACAAACTTATATTACTCTATATATTTTTATGATTATTACTTATTGTTAAACAATTACCAGCTTACAAATAAGCATCAACAGACCCTCGAGCAAGCTGCTACCGATCAATATCCTCTCCCCTCTTTCCTTCCCCTTCGTCGAAATCTCCCTCACTCTGGTCGAATCCTTTTGACAGTGTATTTTGACCTATTATTTTGTCATTTTACTGTATTTTATTCATTGCTTAAGTGGCATTGAAGTGAAAGCCTTTAATTTATTTTTCCACTAAAATCTTATTTTTTAAAAAAGGAATTATTATTTTAGCTATTTCTAAATTATTTCCAAAATCTTCTTTTATATTTTTGTCCCTTTTATTTTAAAAATTTTAGTTTCTATTGCTCAATATAAATTAGTGAATTTAATTTATTATTAATTACCTCCTTGTTAACCGTAAGATATAATATCTTCAACTATGTGCCATGTTTAAAATATTTTGGTTGTCTCAGCAAAGAACCGAATGGTCCAATGCAATACATTGGTATTGTATTATAAAAAATTAAAGGTGTTTATTTTGAATTCTTTTGAAGTTCCCGTGAAGTATTTGTTTTATTAAATATTACATACAAATGAATTTACTTTGTCATTATTAACTTTATAGCTTTAGGTTTTATCTAAATTGTATAAATTTCAAAATCAAAATTAATACCCTTTCCCTTCCCTCCAGTGGGAATATTTATTGTCAAATTATGTATATTTTTCCTACATTAAAATATTTTTGTTTGTGCATTAAAAACTAGTATTATATGATAATACGCTTATTATTTGGAATAAGTGCTATATAGAGATATTAAAAATTAATTACAGAAATATTATAAAATTGTCTGAAATTGTTAAAGCTTTGGTCACTTATTAAATGACGTGTTGAATTCATATTCCTTTTTCATTGCATTAATGACGTAAGGACGCAGACTATCTCGCAACCCTTATCTTTTCAGAGGCTAGTAAGTCAGTAGGTTACATCCCTTACGTTGGATACTAAAATCATGATCTATGATCTCCGACGATGATGTGTTCGGAAACCTTATGGTTATCATGTATGGTCTATATTTTATTTATATAATATAGTTTTAACCTGATTATATAAAGAAAGATACTTTATTACATTGTCATGTGTTTATTTTGTTGTCATCGAAGAAATTGCCTTAATCAACAATATTTCTTTGTTACTTTTTTAAGCATATTTACAAGGCAATAAACTTTATAATAATAAAACTTTTAATTATTAAAGGTAAATAAAAATAAAATTAATAATGCCTGCAAATGCGATTATTGAGATAAATTTCTATTAACCATTAATAACAATATATATTTTGGTTCAGATTCAGTCCAAAAATTATTAGTTGATTTAATTTGAAATTATTTATTTAATTTATTTATCTAAAATTAAAAGTATTATTAAAAATTAGTTGTTTGGTTTAAATACAGTTCAAAAATTATTTTTAAAATATTTCAGTTCTATTTAAGTATGTTTAGCATATTGCCAATCACAATGTGAAACCACGTAAGTACAAAATATTTTGATTTCGGGTTATTTTATAATTTTATTTTTGCTTAATTTTTACACACAACTATTAATTGTTAATTTTTTCTGTTCGATAACATATTATTTGCTGGTACGTATTATTTAAAACAAATCTCAATATGATGAAAATTTCATTTTTAAACGTTTTTTTTTTTTTTATCTGCGGAAACATTTGGATTTGACAATTACATGTTTTTATACTGTATCAATCGTATGTTTTTATACGATATGTTCTGGTATACAATAATCACATGACTCATGATTTTGTAGGTATTAAAATAAAACAATAAATAATCTCATTCGTTTTCTATACCTCCAAATAAAACATACTCTATAATTTCTTCATCCATAAGGTTGCTGATGATACCCAACTCTTCTTCATCTGGCATACATTTTCTTTCCGGTTGATATTGAGTACCTTTCTGAATAGAGACTTAGTTGTTAAAAATAATAATTAAAATTGTAATAAAGTAATAAGATAATCTTCTGTTTCTTGTTCCGTTTTTATAAATCGGTTTTCCGTTAAACGAATGAGAACATTTGGAATCTTACTAAATCTTTTGTTTTTAGCATTTCGGTTTTATTATTAACTACATATAGAGCCCTCTCTTGGTATTCACTGGCTTTCCAGTGACGCGGCTGAAAGAGAAGCGCTGAGATCTCTTGGAGTCCTGCTTTGTCCTCCATAAAAGGAAGGTTGACAGTTACATGAAGTTTCTTAGGCTGTTTGGAGTTTCTCAGGCTGAGTGTAAATATTTTGCATAAGTATGAATGTACTCCTATTTACGAAGTTTTATTTTATTTCAGCTTTAATTTTCTTTATCTTGGATATTTACTTATTTGGTTGTTATTTATTTTATTTTTATTATTTATAATTTATTTTTTTATATTTTATTATTTTATCTTTAAGTCTGGTAGATTGTAATATTTGACTGTGAAGAAACAATTAATCTCTTACTATAAAACTAAACGATTCGAATACTTGACCCAAATGAAGAAATATATTTTTATGATTATCAACAAAAGTAATAATAAAGGTTGGTAAATAGAATTTATACATATATTGTATATAATATTTCGTGGTATTATGATTTTTTACATCTAAGTATAACATGAATTAGAGAGTTCTATGACATAAATACTGAAAAAGTACTAGTTCTAAATAACTGCTAGGCGATGTAAATAGACCGAGTTGCCATCAACTACTAGCTGCCGGAGGTTCATGTGTACCGAAGTGGAAAACTATTTTAGAGACTTCCTACATCCCGTAGTTATCGTTAAATCTATCTTGGAGTTGATTGCACTTAACTGTGAATTTACTTCGCTTATTTCCTTCTCTTTCTGAAGATAAATCTTCAAACTGTGAAAAAGTATTTTGAACTGTTCTAAAAATGATCTGGTAGTTGCTTCATACTCTGGAAAAGTATATATATATATTTTTTTTTTAAATTATACGTTCATATCATAGTAAAACATAATTAGGGATTGATAAATTATTTGCCACTTCTTTAATTTTGTTTTTATTGAAAACTAGTTTCGAAATAATTTATCAATCCCTAAAATTAGATTGATCCTTCTATACCATCTTGCGGATGCCATCTAGTTAAACATAAATTTGGCTGGTGCTACATAAGTCTCATTAGATTTTCATTGTCATGTATTTTCTACTGAGCGAAAATATTTATTTTATTCATTTACCTCTTTTATAGTCAGAAACATACAGAAGGGGTTGGCTTAATAGTGAATAAGTTGAATAACAAAATATATAAGTACAAGTAAAAAAAAAAACTGTATACAATAAAGAATAAAATATATATTGGTATTTGGGGAAAAAACGTTTCATGTTTTCCCTGTAAAGTTTGCTAAAAGCACTTACGCCTTTTTCAAAAAACTATAGATTGAATAGATTATTTAAAATTTTCACAAAAATCTATTCTGAATTAACATAAATATAAATGCATGTATACAAGTGAGAGAAAGCTGAGGATGATATGGCAATAGTCTAAATATAACAATTAACAAAGTAAAATAATCAAACAGATGGAACAACTATATAAAGATAAAGATTGAATTAAACAAGACGAAAATAAAAATAATAGATTAATTTCTAAGAAAACAATTCTCACCCGGAAGTGGGTAAAACAAAATATTTCACAGGAACTGAGAGCCAACCAATATTTTATATTCTCATTTCCTGCTTTTTTCTTTCTTTTTTTTTTTCTACCATTTATAGTATAGATCAGGGGTACAACGTATTAAATTTCTGATCTATTTTAGCCCTGAGGATGGGCCATATGTTTGGGCCGAAATGTCGGATTGTAATAAAAACTTGGACTATTGTGTTGTTTTCTTACGTCTAGTCTATTTATTACTTAACGACCTGTAATCGTGTTATTCTAATCAGAGTGAAAAGTTCATTCCGTAAATCAGTGATGAAAGTTTGATTGTGAAATTGTTAGAATAGAGAAACTTTTTTTTTTTTTCTGTTTTCATATCCATCAATTGTAATAACGATAATGTGTTCCGTCCCTTAATAATGATTGCCTGTCTCATGTAGATGATTATGGCCAAAATAAACAATTAACAAATGATTCTGTAGAGATGTTGATGACATCTGGTAAATTGATTTAATTTTGTCTGTTATGGTTAATGGAGGTTTAAGGATCACAGCTCTATGATTTTTGTTTTAATACCAACTGTTAATTATTATGAGAATGAAGTCGAAATAATTATCATTAAGTAATTATAAATATCACTGAGGAAAAATTATGGTAAACGAAAATTTTAAAATGAAATATAAGTTACATGAATCATCTCCTGAAGATCCTATTCATTAATTAAGCAATTAGCCTAAGTTTTATAGAAAACAAATCTGATGCGGTGCGCATCTCACAAATTTCCCTTACTGTCCTATAATAATTATCTTTTTAATATAATTTTAAAGAGTTCACATAAAAAATACTTGAAATAAACTCAGCAGCATTCACTTCTTCTTCCACTTAAGTACAATAAAAGATTTTTTTAAACAATTTTAGTACAATTATGTAAACTACCTATATTTTTTAACTTTGTCAAGTTGAAAATATATTTTAAAAGTTTCTGGTTTAGTTTCCATGGAAACATTTTCTTTCCATTAAATAATGTGAAAGTAGAAATTATTAAGTTAATTTCCGCTTTTGTATTCTTAAATTACTTTGTTACAGAGCGTTTTACAACAGACTGGCGGATTGGTGGGAGGGAGGTTCGGTTTTATCCATCTCCTTTCGGATGAACTCGGTTATCCATCTATTTTATGCTACTCATAAAATACACTGTATCTTTGCTAATATTTTTATGATTCTTTTTTTTTTTTTTTTAGATACTTTAATAACCTTTCCTATAATTCTGTACATAATTTACTATAAATTGCATTCTTTTTAATTTAAATAAAATAAAATAAAATATTCTTTTCGTCATAACTTTATTCTCTGCAATTCCTCGGCGATTTACTACATAAATGGAAAGTTAAAGATCTTTCTGAAGAATAATTTAGGCAAGTTTCATCAAAATCGTTAGAGCCGTTTTGGAGAAAAATGTGTAAAATCGATTATATAAAGTGGCACTTCCGGTTAGTCGATTATGACGAAAATGTTGCAGTAACATCACATGCATGTGCCAACCTTAAATACGTAATTTCAGTATCGTATAGCTTTCCGTTTTGAGCTAGACTGATCACATGCACACAGGACACACAGACCATTTTGCGAGACTTGGTCATTTGGACTCTGGGGACCTTAAAACGTGTATTTCCGTCGAAAACTCGAATTCGAAAATTTTCACGATCGCAATACTCCCCCTTACTATATACTTCGTATATAGGTAAGGGAAAGTAATAAGAGTTTATTATTATACTACAACCTGGCGTATGTATTAATGTCCGACCAAACATGATATTTAATCGATGTATTAAACCCTGAAATCTCGAATCGCATTAAGATATTGCTTTCTTATCTGGGTCGATGTGTATAAAGATGAACTGTCAACGAGTCGGGATGGTTGATGAGTTGATCCTTGAGTTCATTAATTGAAGGAGGCAACACCAGCTGGCTGATAAAGCTTATCAAACCATGCCGCGCTTCATTAGTTTGATTGCTTTCATGCTTTTTAAGTTTATCGTCTTATTAGGATACAATTTTTAAAAGTTATTGATTATGTAATCACTTTTTCAAAAAAGAAGATTGCACATATTCTACGGGCTGTAGTTTTTATTTTTTATATGTCGCATTGATTGATAATTTTCTTTATATAATATTCATCTGGAGTTCATTTTTAAATTGTACTCTTATTTTGTTCAAATCAAATCTACTCGATTGCATCCGAACCCAATCTGAAAAATAAAAAAATTTCAGTCTAAAAGGTTCCTTTTTATTAGTTAACTAGTTTTGTCAATAAAGATGAAAAGTATCTTTAAATATAGTATTGAATTTTTATCATGTGTGTAAAATAATTTTGATTAATAATTGATGATAGAAATGGAAATATTTATTTGTTTGCGAATGTGATAGTTTTAATCTTCGATGGGATGAAGTGAATATTCTAAAATAGTAGTTGGTATAATAATAATAATAATAATAATAATAATAATAAATTCTTTATTTATTCCTGGACAGATTCCTTTAGAATAATATTACATGTAAAATCAGTAGAGATTTAGAGCCTTAGAGTAGAACAAAAAAGAATATAATATTGAGTAAATAATAGCATGAATAAACAAATAAGAAAACAAAATTAAATTATAATAAATAATAATGACATGACTTCTAAACCTTTAAGGAAAAATAAACTTGCAATATTAATACTTTAAAAAATAAAGCCAGAAAAAAAAAAAGATACAATGAAAGAGAATGAATTTATATTAATAATAAAAGTAAAAATAATGCATTAATACATAAATGGGTGCAAATTTACTTGAAAATAATGAGTACCTATTTTAAATCTTTTGGAACTGCATGAGCATGAACTGACTGAATAGACGGGATTTAAAGGTGGGAAGAGTATTGGAGCAACGGATGGAAGAAGGAATGGAAGGATGCCAGGAAGTACTTACGACGGTAGGAAGGGTACAGCCACTTTAACCCTTCATAGAATCGGGAGACAGAGGCGTCCCTCGGGACCCCGAAGATAAATAGGTATGGTTATTCCGATATTCTTCAGCACAAGGTCATGATAAAAAATTTCCATAGGCATTTAACTCTTTAATTGCTATATTGACCCTTTGGAATGACAAGAATTCTGCTGACAAAATAGAAGAAAATGAGTTGTGTGACAATATTCTATCTTTTTCTACTAGAACTAGAACTTACTCGTACTGCAATATATCGACGTCGTTTTTTTGTTTTTTTAAAAAAAGGCTTAAGAGCCATTAAGTCAAAATTTGGGTTTCATTTTCTTATGGAACCTAAACACATCCTCGGCCGATTCTTGCTGACTATATATCGAAAAAAAAAATTCGAAATGGTCTAAAAATCGGCTCAAGATAAATTGTAATTTTAAAAATTTGACCACCTTAATAAACTCCCACTGATAACAAATAGCAAATACTTTTTTTTTTTAAATGTATTGTTATTTGTGGAAAAAAAGTTTTTTGTGTTTCGTGTAAAGTTTGCTAAATGGCCCTTACGCCTTTTTAAAAAAACGATCTTGATATGGCGAAATAGCCGTTACAAGAACGTATGACCAAACCGTAAACCAAAATGTATACCAATTTTTTGTAGTTTTCAAAGGTTTTTTGCAGCAGCAGTTTTCTAAGAATGACGGAGGGGGTAAGGTTAAGTTATGTTGGCATTGTATTCCAGTGTTTTTATAAATGTTCTTTACAGCTCATTGTGACAAGCATCGATTAATACCTTATCAAAAAATCACTGCTGTAGGTGGAGGATAACTGAATAATGAGTTAGTGAAACTTTGACATCAATTTACACGAAACATATGAAATGCAAGTTGAAACCTTGTCATTTCAAGGGGTCCGTATATGTAGTATTTATTCATATCGGCAGTAAAAAGGCCAGTGGGAATACTCCATTTTCTCCCTTCTTTGGCAAACAGAGGTGAATTTATTATTACTTTAAACTTTAAAATTAATTCGAGAAAATACCAGGTTTTAAATTTTTTTTTTGCGTCTCTTATAAAGTTTTCATTTTGAGTCTTATGCCATTGACCTTTTTACCGTCCACATGTATACTAAAAAAATTCTATAATGTCTTATATTTGTTTTCTTTACATTTATCAAAATCTAAAAGTATCATTTCAATAGTCATTCATTTTTCGAAAAATGCTTAATAATAAGATATACCTAATGTATTAATCTAGGTCGATTACAGAGGTTCATTATTGAAAATATAAACCAATAACTGATTGAATTTATTTCAATTTTTTTTTTTTAATAAAACATTGAAACGTTTTTAAATTTGATATTAATTCAATAGGTTTAACCAATTTTATTTTAAAAAAAGAAACGTATTTATTATAATTTTACTACTTATATTTATCCATCCGTCATGGTAGATTTTTTCTCGAACTATCTCCCCCTCAGCCATTAAGATTTTTCTCGAACTTAAGTTCTTCACGACTATAAATTATCGATTAAAGTCTTCTGTTCCTAGGCGCGCATAGATCTCAGTAGCTACTCCCCTTCTATGAGACAGAAAGCGTATTAAGTTTCATTTAAATCGGTTTAGTACTAGTTTAGTAGAACGAGAGATGCCTAGAAATAGAGAGTGTTAGCATCAACAAAGCACCATTTTTAAAACATGGTGACTTGTGAAGTGGATAAATAAATTAATATCTCGATTTTTTAAATAAAATTATTATAAATTATATTCGTTTATCGAAGGGGATTATGTTTGCTTTTCAAAAATTTACCATTAGCTATTGCTTGTTGTAAGAATTTTCATTATTATGTGTCCTGATTCTTTTAATATTCTTCACTAAAAACGACAGCCAACCTTTTGTGACTAAGAGTCTGATCAATGGTTAAACGGTTCGTCAGTTGATGGATAAATTGCCTCATAGCCCTGGACAATCTGGAATGAATTGGATGAGTCAACCGGGCGACGAACCCCTTTGCCTCCTGATACACTGGTAATTTTAGAATTCTCAGTATACTCAAATGGAATCATAGTATACTATTCTGTTTACTCTGTGTCGTTGAGAGAGAATTTCCGAAAATATTTTTTAGATATTTCGTCCTTCGGTTGTATAAGATCTTATTATTATTATTATTACTAATCATATCCTATTACCTATTATATGGCTAGGCATTTACATAAACTTTGCCTCGCTGCGGATACTTCAGGGGAAGCAATCAGCTCCCTTTTATTCAAATTGGCCCTTGACTCCGCGCAATGTAGAACGAAGAGGGAATCAGTAACTTCCAGCCAGGAACCTGGTATATGTTGCCCATTCTGTATCCCGTGCTGCATTTAAATAAAGCTTGTTAACTTTAGTAACTTTTTGTCAAACATATTAATCATTTCCTTGCTCATGATGAACCGCGAAGGAGTTGCAAGAATGACTTCCTAGACTCGAGTGAATGGAAGGAGGTTTAGGTGAAGACGCAGAATCACGTGGAAGTAATGAATGTTGCCTGAAGATTGAGGAGCAGACAGATAACAATTTACTTGTGCCATTTTATTTATAAATAGTGAAATATATGTGATATTTTATAAATAAAATAACACAAAAAAAAGACCATATACAATATGCAAGCGAGTTCAGTAATTACAACCCTCCAGGTGGTATTGAAATAGGGAACCATATGCTACTATCGTAATTTTACACTCGACACGTGCTCTCTATCTTCCTGCCAGTTTATATTTATCAGCAGACGAAGCGAAGGCTCATGCCTGAGTGGAGTTATACTCTCTTAACAAGTCCCATGTGAAAGGAAAGGGTTTGGCTTAGATGGAATTGGTATTTCGTAAAACACTAGCTGATTTCTTTAATGATTGATTGATGTGATTAATAAACCCAATAAAATTTAAAAACTGTTGTTAGACTGCTACGTGTATAAAAAATCTTCTTAGATAAGTGCATGTCTTGAGACGTCTAGCAACAGTTGGTCCAAAAGACAAACACCAACCATTGGACATCTGCTGGGCGTGGCACTGTAAAAACACACAATGTGGTCTTGTGTGGGGAGCGTGTATACATACTGTGGGTAGCACAAGCCTCTGGAGGTTCAACCAAAGGGGAAGGGTTCATAATGGATTAGGAGCCTATAAATCTTTTAAAACATTAATGGTAGCGGGGGGGAAGGGGCAATAATCCTGATATCTGAGGGTGTTTGAAGATAAAAATATTAAACGTTGATAACGACATTCCATCAATTGTTTGAGTAGAAAACTATTTCTCTATTGTTTGTAACTGTGTTGGTAGTGACATCAACATGTTCAAAACCTTGGCGAAGGCTGAAGAGGTGTTGGATGAGATACCTCCTAATCTGACAATATAAATATGCTGAATGTCAGGAGGATACAACACTGGGTCCTATCTCTCTCATAGGGTTGTGAATGTCGATATATATCGCTTCAATATTTTTTTAATATATCGAAATAGTAGTTCGATAAATCAAACAAATATATCGATATTTTGATTTATCGAGCCTCGGTATTTTTTTAACCTTTTAAAGGGGGCTTAGGGATTTAAACTTTGATATATACATATATAGTATCGATAATTTTTCAACTACATCGCAGTAGAAATTCGACATTTCAATAAAAATATCAAAAAGGGAAAAAGGGTTTATATTGTATTGCACTTTAGGTAGAGGTAATCTGCATACGGACTGTGGTATATTTGAATTAATTGTGTTACCTGTTCCGATTCCTTCTTGTTTTTATATATAAATGTGATATACTAAGTCATCTTTGATGATTAACATGTTTTTATTATTTTCCATTATTACCATCAACCTCTTCTTCTCATCTAGAGTTTGTAATTTAATTTGTGCTGGAGATTTCTTTTTTTTTCAGCTTGTACGAATTTATCATCTGTCAAAGTAGAAAGGTCATGACCTATAGATTCCTGCAGTCCTCATTGAAAGAGGTTTCATTTTCTTCGTGCTTGCTCTCACCCTATTCGTAAAATTGATATTGATACTGATAAAGCTTGTTAACTTTAGTAACTTGTTTCAAACATATTAACCATTTTCTTTACTCTTAGTAATGTCTGGTCTTATTGAAGTACCTAAATCCTGGATGTGATCAACACTTCATAGAACTTATGATTATGACATTATATTAGTGTACCTTCATTAATATCATTAGTAAGAGTGACGTATCATTATCTTCAGGTACTTTATATTTTAAAATTTAGATCATTATTATTTTTTTTAACCAATTGATTAGGATATATGTTGATCATATAATTGCCGAGCTGCGAATTGATCCGTACCATTATATAAAGCTGAAGAGTCAGTGTGTTTGAACTCGCTAATTTCAGCGACTAACGGGTCCGATTTGAAAAATTCTTTTCTCGTTAGACAGACCGTTTATTGAGGAATGTTCTAGGCTTTATAATATCACGCTACGATCAATTAGAACGCATCAGTAACCTTAAATAAATTGTTAAGTGAAAAAGGGTTCAACTTGCGTACGTATCGTCATGACAACTTCATATCCGTGGAAACAAGTTGACTGCATGCACTTTCTAATAAGTCTGAAATTGTTTGAAAACGTTATTTTGTAAATAAAATTGAAGGGCATGGGGAGAAAAAAAGTGTGAAAAGGTAAAACTTGCCTTTTATAAAAAATTATAGTCGTTTCGACCTTGTTCCTTGAAAATATCTTTAACAAATGAGTCTGAACAACAAACTATAGGTTATTATCATTAAGGTTATTTTGTTTTTAAGGGGTTAATACAAATTTATTGCGAACAATACCGCCGTGCACAATTAGTTTTATAAATTTTTACTAAAACTATTATACCCATCTTTATTAAAGGACGCATTTTCGATTTTCTCTTAGAGAAAATTTTTCTTCAATATTGCTTCCTGTTACAGTGTGCCATTGAATTAATAAAAACGTTTTTTCAAGTCATATTAAATGCCGTAATCAATAAATATTGTCCTGACCTATATTGCATATTAACTTGCGGCCCGTTCAGACGTCAAGGTTGTAACGGCTTTATCGATCGACCTTACCTGTCTCAGTTGATGAATATTTAATTTAGAACATTAAGGTAGTAAAGAATTCATTTATAATTATCATTCAGATTTATTTGTTTCAAATTATTAAAATATATAAAAAGGTACATTTTGGTATTTATAAAAGAATAATGCAAATACCTACAACTTTGTATGCGTTTTCTCAAAAATTCAATAATTATTGAGTATGGTATAAATTAAAATCTACAACACACCCGCCATGTTTTAAAGGCGTAGAATTATTTGTATTTCGAGCGCAAGTAATGAGTATTGCAAAGAAGTGCCAGTCTTATGTTGCAAATTATATCGACGTCGTTTTTTGAAAAAGGCGTAAGCGCCATTTAGCAAACTTTACAGGAAACACATGATACGTTTTTCCCGATTTTATCTTTTTTTTTTTTATTGTTTCTTGTTTACAGAATGAGTTTATTATGGGGCAAACCTTTATAATTACAATCTATTGTTAAGACTTTAGTATTAGTCAAGGCCAGAGTGAAGACTAAGAGTCATCATTAGTTGGTATTCACCTCATAAGTAATCAATTTTTAGACCATGCACAATTTTTTTTCTCGATATATCGTGAGTTGGAATCGACAGAGTAAATTTCGAATTTTTGGCGCTTAAGCCTTTTTCAAAAATCTAGGTCGGTATTGTTTTGTGCGATGACGCCATCAACTCAACTCTCAAAATTGGTTAACGTTTACTATTGCTTTAAGTCTAAATCCAAAAATTCCGTTTCCAATATCTAATGGCACATTTTTTTCTGTTAAACAATACTAATTATTACTTTATAGCATTCATAGAAGCGGAGCTATGAGCGTTTAAATATGATACCAAAAGCGTTTTAATTTGTTTCTGTCCTAATACTCCTGATAGGAGGATCGTAATTCTACGTTTAAAAAAAAAATCTAATTATCGCTTAATTTACACGTTTTAGTTTCTCTTGAGCTCAAAAAATTCATTTGAAAAATATCCTTTTATCGTCCTTCTCAATTTTTAAGGGCTACTGTTTTTCCTTAAGTGTTAAAACTTTTTAAATGGAACTTTAGGGGTTTGTTGAGTGATGTAGAATGGAACGCGTTTTGTTTAGTTAATCACCGATGACACAAGTGCAAGAGCGAAATAAGGTTCGATGTTCATAGACCTGACGACATATACGCTGTAGACATTTTCCTAACTAGTGAAAAAAAGAAGATTCTTTTTAGATTGATATAGATGGCTGTGCCTTTTTGGTTATATGGTTAAAATGTGCGTTATTCCAGTTTTGGAAGTAAATTTCATTGCATTTTCATTTTCAACTCGCCCAATTTCCAAATGATTTAGCATTCTTTTTCTTTATTTGTATTAATTGTATAAATGTTATTATTTGTATTAATGTATAAATCCAGTAAAATCGAACAGATCTGTGTAGTTTTTTTTGTTTTGGTACGCTAATATTCGGTTCATTAGCGATTTTTTAAAAAAAATTATTTTATTTTTCTAAGTACGTCTCTGCTCGAATCATGTCACAAAGCCAGATTCAAGAGGAAATAAGTTTAAATCAATGGGATGAAATACCTATGAAATCCTTCGTGTTTTGGATTGTTTTGAAAATTGATGTAAACATTTATTTTTTATGCTTTCAATATAAGATTAGTTTAGTTTTTCCATTTTTTTTTATATAAGAAGCTCATTAAAGAAAATGAGAGTTTCGTTAATTATGTATGAATTCGGTATTACCAGATTTTTTAAGTTGTACTGATACTTGTAAATATTTACCTATATCTAATTTGTTTTCAGGAGTAGTTCAATATTAATATATTTTATTAGTATAATGTATTGTTATGGTACTATTATAATTTTAATAATGAGGGAAAAAAAATACGAGATCTCATTTTATTATGTTTTTAGATCCCTTTACCATAAAAAAGAAAATTAATTTTAAAAATTATAACCTTAGCTTATAACTAACGAATGTGAAAAATCGCATTTTTGGATTTCCTTTGTTTTATTAATTTTCCAGAAGCATATTTGCATATAGGAAATTAAAGGAAGCATAGAGGAAAATTAAATCTTATAAAAAAAAATCTAGGGCTCAGAGAAGTTGAAAGATCTAGAAATGACGAAATTATTCGCAATGGAGAATTCAAAAGTTAGCACTTTCAAGTTCTTTTTTGGTCTCTTGTAAAGTAGCTATATTTATATATTATTTATACGTAGTGGCCAGGAAGCAATCCTAGTTAGAAAGAATCCTAAATATTTATTATAAATTATAATTATAATTATGGATAGCAACTTAATCAGGATAAAAGATAATAATTATATATATATATATATATATATATATAGAGAGAGAGAGAGAGAGAGAGAGAGAGAGAGAAATAGAAAAAAGGAATATTGAATATATTCAAAATTTATTTATTTATAGATTATTAACAACTAAATTCAGTTTATTATTTAAAACCTCGATGTACATTTTTCGTAAGATTTTTTTGTCTGTAAGACCTCGCCGTAACCTTGAGTGAACGATTTTGACTTTAATAACATGTTTAATTTTAATTGCTTGTTAAATATTTTTACGGGTCGTCTATCTTGGATGGCCTTGGTATTAAATTGCTTCCTTAAATAATTATTATAATAATAATTTTCCTTAAATAATGCTTCCTTCTATTTACTTCGGTAGGCCAAACTTTGTTTCTGAGAAAGCATTTTAACAGCCGTCTTAGAATAAACGGATAAAACCTTTTTAACATTTATTTACTGGCCAGTGCCCGAGTAAATAGTTTGTATATAATGTAAATTTCGCCTTTGTTATTTATAACTGAACTAGTATTGAAATAAAGCAATTATTGGTAAACAAGTCAGTTTATCGGAAAGATCTTTTGAACAGTCCGTTGTTAGGGCGAGAAAAATTTCTTCGTTGGCCTAATTTTTCAGAATATCTTGTCCTGACTTAATTTTTTCGTACTACTTATATAATGAAAAGGATAATTTGAAAAAAATAATTAATTTTATTTATTTATTACGATTTACGGCAGTTTACCTTTCGCAAGCAACGGCTTATACACGATTAATTCCATATCTTTTTAAGGTAATGGAAAAATAACCTGAAATGTTTTGATGAAACGTTATGGTTTTTTAATATGCAGTGGCATGTGCTGGCTTATTTATATTTATAGAGTAGTTTGGACGAATGTATTTAATAATTAAAAGCTAACTTAATTAACTTTCAATTTTTTTTTTTCATAGTCCCTTATTTTTCTTGTTGAACTTAACATTCATCTGAAAATTCTATTTTTTCTGTAATTCTCTCTCTTTTAATGGAGGAATATTGTGATTATTGTTATTCTTATTCATTTATAATAATTTTTAAGTAAGTAATAGTTAGTTGATAAAACTCACTTTTTTTTCTTATTATTAACTAATATAATAAAACTAAAATTAAATTTCTGGGAGTTCTGTTAGATTTTTGCCATTCTGTCACAAAGATTTCTTGATCATTTAGTGTACTTGCTAAGACAAATCCATTTACTGAGAACTCTTTTGAATCAAAAGGAAATATTCCAGCTGTGTTAAACCCGGAAATAGCGTTTTTCATAGTAGCCGTCATCATAAAAGCTTTTTTTAAAAGAGCTCAGCTATATCGTATTCAGTTATTTTTTGTTGGCATGGTGTTGTAATGCAGCAATTGTATTCACGGTACAAGACGTTATTTAAGGAACCAAGAAATGTCAAATCTAAAAGTTGTAATCGATTTACCCTCACAGCATCCCCTGTATTCTCGTACAACTTATGGTTTTTTTGTGGCTCCTATAAAATTTCATAATTTTCAGTAGAGTAATTGTTCTTCCGGAGCGGCGATATTGCTCTCAGATCATTGAACACGTATGTAAATTCAATAAATTTTCTCAGAGGTTACTGTGAGAGAGAAGGAGAAAAAAATAGACTGGATAAGAAAGATATCATTGAACTAACTGTGGAAAATTTAGGAAAAACTGGATAGGGCTTGCAAAGACTGCAAACGATCTATAAGGTATGTAAAGACA
The DNA here is from genome assembly GCA_948150685.1 of Rhaphigaster nebulosa. Classification (NCBI taxonomy): domain Eukaryota; kingdom Metazoa; phylum Arthropoda; class Insecta; order Hemiptera; family Pentatomidae; genus Rhaphigaster; species Rhaphigaster nebulosa. Next base: position 77,440,957 of record OX411310.1, read on the forward strand.
ACAGGATTTTTTTAATTTTTTTTAAGAAATTCTATTCCGATGGTGCGTTCTAGGAAATAAATAATAAGCTCTTGTTAGCATTTGTTTAATATTGAACAAATTTCAACATCGATAATATCTGCAAATATTCTTGTGGCAATGACCGAGTTATCACTGTTATGACTTCCACTCCGGTGAGCATTATGTAATGGGGCTTCCATTCTGTCAATAATCCAATGGAGCTTGTCATTGACATTGACATCCTTTCCTCGATAAGATGGAACTGACACGGTTTAGTGAGTGGTTTCGGTATTTACCTATTTAAACAATTTATTGTAAAATCAGTCTATCAGTTTAACGCCCACTTTCCTTTTTTTTTGTAATAACTTTGAAGTAGTTCTTTGAGGTTTAGATAGTGAAACATATATAGTCGACTGTGTGTTATTATCTTAATTTCTCTTTAACGAACCCGGTTGCAGAGACTCCTATCCCATCGCAACGAATGAGGACAAGTTGATCCAAACTAATTATTTAATATTGCTGCCCACTCACTTTGAGATTAAGCGAAGCCGAGAAGTTGTTGAAGGCTTGTAGGACTTGCTTATCGACTAAGTAATTACTGTCTTCAATAATTTGCATTCCTCCAACTCCTTATTGAATCTTGGCCTCCAGGAGCAGCGAGAATGATCCGATTTTGGTTTAACCTTCGATCGGCTTTGGCAGGAGCTTTGACCTCTTGTCATTTATCATCGGCCAAGGTGCTCCTACACTGTTTGCCTTCGTGTTAGATTTATCTCACATTTCTTTCTTTATTTATTGACGCGTTAAAAAAAAAAATAAATAATAATATAAACGCTGATATTTATTTTATCTTTAGTGCGACAAAATATTTTTTTGCTTGAAAAACAATATTGCGCTTTTTATCTTATAAAAATTTAAGTCAGAAGTGGAGATTCTTATGTGTTCCTCTAACATTTATGACTGATATAATCACCTAAAAAAGTTAAAACTTTTCTGAGATCTACATTTTACGATCTTCAGTGACGTGTAAGTGGTATGTGCAACATGATTGACAAAACATATTGAAAAAAAAAGAACTTTAATTTAATTTATGCGCCAATCCGCTGTTGCTCCGGCAAAAAATGATAGGGTAAGTGTATACCACATGAACATGGTACACATGGTATACCACACGAACATGGTACAAATGGTATACCACATGAACATGGTACACATGGTATACCACATGAACTTGTCGCACAACGGAGCTTGCCTCCCTTCTATACCGATTTACCGTGACAACTATGGACTAGCACTAAAATACTCGAAAACTGTCATGGAGAAATGTAAATCACGAAGTATTTTGAAGAAGAGGTTCTAAAGGTTTCTCTTACTACAATAATTAAAAGTAACAAACAGGCTTAGTGATGGATAAACACCGATATAGCTGTACAGCAGAAGTTGAAAGATCCAACTTGATCAACAGCTTGGAAATGATGAATTACCTTGCTTTATGAAGAAAATTTTATATTTTCAACATATACTTCCAAGAGTTTTATTAATTTATTTGCAGACTATATTGTTCACATTTTATGAATATAAATAAAATGCAAAGGTTTGAAAATGTCGAAAAATCAAAAAGCCGAAACGTCCCATTGTGTTTTTTAAAATGCACATAATGCAATGACATTTATTAAAATTTTATTAATAAAATTGTTTTGGGGACTTATAGTGGTCCTTTTTTATAATCTTATTAATTATAATGATTATTAATTTTCAATATTTTAATATCCCAATGATTTTAATGAACAACTTAAAAAAATGTGTAAATTACAAATAATAAAATAATTTTCTGCAATATATATACATATATACATATATATATATATATATATATATATATATATATATATATATATATATATATATATATATATATATATATGTTTTATATATACCAATTAAAACAGGATATAAGTACATTTAATTTTTTCAAATTAATGTTTTATGGCAACAACTTTTTTGGAATCAGCAGTTCTTCTCCCATACGACTGATTTTTATTATATTAATATTTCTGGAGCCATTTTTAATAAAACAAGACAAATTATAAAAGATTATGGAAATTAAATTTTAATTGGAAATTTAAAATTCTTGAATGATTTACAGAACTTCGCAGGTTGATATCGAAGTCCGTTGAATATACTGGTTCAAATTAAAAAAAAATTCCGGAATCATTGGAATTCCGGGAAGTTATGATAGGCCATAAGACCAACTCTTTGTCTTGCTGGTTGAATTTGAATTTATTCGCTTGTTTGGCTGAAAAATCCACTTACGCATATATACCAAATTATTATTCAGCGCGGGATTCGTATCAGTATACTATATCTTAACTCTTGATCTTGTAATGCTAACACTTCAAACAGCTATTCTCTGGAATATCAGCCGTTATTAGTTACCCTTGCGAAGGCTCTTAATGCTGTAGTAGAATCTAATAGTGGAACATGGATAACCTTTTTGCGACTCTTGTATCGATTCCAAGCTTCAAGCACGACCTGTGATGATGGCATAGGAAACGAATAGGTGGCCGACATGCTATCCAAGAGGTCAGGGAAGCATGATATGCAATTCTATATTGCACATAATGTTAGCGAGGTGCATTACAGAACGTTTTGCTTAGTTGCCACTTATAAGATAAGTGTTTGAAACTGGTTATTGAAGTTTATTGGTACTTTTGTCTTCTCCTTTCTGAATAATCTTACAGACTGAAAAGTCGGGCACTAAAACATTTTATTGATTATAACAACTTCAATAGACATATGGCCATGGTTTTCTCATTTAATGCCAGGCGGAAGAAGTGTAGATAAAAAATAGGGCGTAGTTGTATCATAGATAACGAAGAGCAACGGAGAGCATGTTTACATAATTTTTGGCCTTTAATGGTATACTTTCCTCTTTATTAGCTATATATTGTTTGTTGTTTCTTTTTACTAATTTTTTTTTTGTATATATTTTGTAAGCATCAGGAAATCATGGTCATACTTAGCTCTTCTACAGTTTAGCATATTTATTTATTTTTATTTAAATCAATTTTATTTTATAAGAGTTAAGGACCATTTAATATAAAATTCCCAACATTTCAATTTCCTAAATCTTAATTATGACAACATTTCGGTATTTCTTAGCCATTCTCAAGTATAATTCAAACATTATTTCAGCAAATAATATTTCAAATGTTACAATATATTATCCATTACTGGAAACATTTTCGATTCCCATTTGTATGCTAACATAAAATAGTGACTAGAATATTAATGTTAATATTTTTTTATTTATTTCATAATGGATATAAAATTTTATAGTCTAAATTTAATTACTATTTGTAATATTTTTAAAGAAAACTGTGTAACAAAACTTTGTTATTTCTTACTTATTTTTTTAAATTTAGTTTTCTCTTTAAAAACGGTATTGAATTCCAATTATAAATGTTTAAAACTTACAAAATATAATTTTATGTAAAACTCACCTATTCCCAAATGCACTCGACTTTTATAAAAACATAAAAATAGTATGATCTCCATTTCCTGCTATCAAATTACCAGTTAACACTTAAAAGAAAATTAAATTAAATATATGTACAACAATTTATTAATCTTATTGTTATTAGTCTTATTCAAGTTATCTTTTACCTCCACCTATTGGATTATAGCATCAATAGAAGGTTATTATGAAGCATGTTTATTATATGATATATTCAAATTATTTATCAGTACAATGTTTTTTTTTTCTTTTACAGGTAAGTTTAGATGACATCTGTGATTCAGATCCAGATCAAAGATAAGTGCATAAAGTTGTTTACTCCTAGGTTTGACTCAAGTTAATGTTAGCTTTTTTCCCTGTTTTTTTTTTTTTTGCTCTTTGTGGTCGTTGGTTATTTATAACAGTTTAAATGGGCGACGCGCTCATGCACGGATTCAAAGAGCTAAGCTCTTTTCACTGATTGAGTTAAAAGTAAGTGTATCATGAAAAAAGTGAGGCTCTTTTAAGTCACCCACCGCATCGTCTTTGAATGGCATAACTTCTCTTCAGAATATTTATTTCAAAATTATAGTTTAATAAAGGAAACCATTTATTGCTTTACCCGAGATTTTATTCAGACGAAATTTTGTATTTAAGTCCAAAATATTTCCTATTAACTTAAATTATCCTTCTATTGATTTATGAGGTGAGCTCATTTCTAGTAATAACTAGTAAAATTTGAGTAATAGCTCAACGAGCCTGGGTTGAGTAACTAAACCACGAAATATTTCGGTCATTGTTTGTTCTCAATTTAGTCAGGAAACTCTGGCTCGCAAACAATTTACTTAATAATATGAGATGGTCCGGGAGGCAGTCAAAAAAGTTAAACGTTTCCAAGACGTTTCGTCGGTTCCACGTCAAGAAGACTCCTCAACCTCTCTTTGAGCTTTAAGCTCTGAAGAAGACCTGCAATGTGGGTCGAAACGTCGGTTCCTAATAAATAGTTTTTATAGATTTATTTTGCATTGCATTTTTGTATTACAAATTTTGGTGTTGTTTTTGTTTATATTTATTCCTATATTCTTTTTTTACATTTCTATATTAATTTGTAATTTTAAGTAGGAAACTGAGGAAAAAAAAAGAAAGACTTGGATTAGCTATGGAAGTAAAGAAAGAAAATTGCATTCAAAATAACCTATGTGAACAAAAGTAGAATAAATTTTTCTTCATTTAATGCTGTTTAATTTTTTAGTGACTAAGTTAATTTGAAATAAGACTAATTAAGAATGAACTATTTTTTTTTCCCAATCCCTATTTTAGCCTTCTTCTTGATCAATTTTTTGCTAGTTGCTAATTTCTTGTCTTTGATCCTTCTTCTGTATCTTGGATACATTTTAAGGTAGTGTTGATGTGCCTAAATATTATTGATATTATATAAAAATGTCTTCATACCGTTGACGGGACTCACTTGTGATTGCGAAATTACCTTATAATTATGCCTTAGTTCTAACTTGGAACACAAATAGTAAAAACTATTTATTAGGAACCGACTTCTTTCTAAGAAGTTTCGTCGGTTCCACGGCAAGAGGACTCCTCAACCTCTCTTTGAGCTTTTTCTTTACCAATATTGTGAAACATTTAATTAAGACAAATATTCGTGAAATAACTATTTTCGAATCAAAATTTGTTGTATAAATTGTTTATTAGTTATTCTTAAATAAAAAAAGAACAAAATAAAAGCTCTGTGTCTATTAATTTCAAAATATGGAGTAAGGAATATATTTATTATTCACTAATAAAAAGTAACCTAATCTTTATTCCAAATTTGCCTCAGCCTGTTCTGAATACTTGCCACCGGTGTTCCTTTTAAGAACAGTACGGTTACCGTAGAGGATATATGGACGGCCACCCATAGGCGTAAATATTGCCTAGGCAACCGAAGTAATGCTTTGGGGCGTCGGACGTCCAGGGAACGTCGCAAGACCTGAATTGAAAAAACAAATATTTAAAAATTATTTAAGCTATTGAAAACTTCCTTAAATAAACTTGATATTAAGAGTAATTTTATATAGAAATTAATTTCTTCTAGTATTACAATTTCCCTTACATTTTTTTGCCAACGTTCCGGCCTTTATCCTCTTCTTTATGGCCAACTCCTTATATCCAAAATTTCTAGTCCATTTTACGATATTGACTCTCATTGTCATGATAATATCCATGAACTCAATTATTTCTTTTTAATTTTTCCACTATTAAAGCCATATTTTTTCATTATAAACTGGTAATGAGAGCATATTCTTATATCAATTTCATTGTCACAGTGTATCTACTTCCTAGGATTTAAACTCTTTTTCTTATCTGTGCATTTTTAATGTTTTTGACTCTACCTGTTACCTGTAAATAGTAAAGAAAGATCACTTTCAAAATTAAAAATTACAAAAAAATACTTGAGAAGTACTATTCGTTCACATCTAAGCATTTTAAGTATTGAAAATGAAAGAGCCCGAACGTTAAATTTAGAAAAAAATAGTGGGGAAATTTTTCTAAACGAAGAGAGCGGAAATAAGAATAGGATAGTTTCGCACAATAATTTATATAATAATATAGTCTTCGATTTTAATTTATTGTAATAAAAAAATTTTCTTAATGAAAATTGTTATATTTTAATTTTTTTTTTTTATTTATGAGTGTGTTTTTCTGCCTTTATAATTAGCATAAATATCGGATAACAAATATTTTGTGATCAGTATTTCTATTGTAAAACATCTCGAATCTGGGTGGGAGGGAGGAGAGAGAGGGGAAGTGCTTATGAATTGAATTAGGGCGTCCTCTGGATTTTGGCTTTGGGGTATATTCGACCTTAGCTAAGCAACATCAAACACCTCGCCATAGATTGGTTATAAATCAGTCTCTTTCATCCCAAAGGATAAGCTTGTTCCAACGACCATGTTGCCTAAAATAGACATATTACTTCCTCCAAGACCTTGGTTGAAGGCAGTATGCTAATCAGATTAATATAATGTAAAAATCTATATTAATTAACACAGATAAATACAATTAAATTATGTTTTCACCTTCTATTAATTCCATCTGTAAACAAACTTATAATTAATTAATGATAGCAAAAACTCAATAAAAGAAACGTAAATTAAATTATCATTAAAAGATTACAAAAAAAAGTCTCAAGTCACTCAAATACCAGTAAATAACTTCAATTTTTGATGGTTTTTGGTTGACACCTTGCCAACATTTTATTTTAAAAAATCAATTAAAAAGATGGAGTGTGTTTCCTAGCTTTATTTTCTTATATATTCATTAATTAATGAGAGCATTAATTAGAAACAATAAGAAGAGAAAAAAACATTATCTAAGTGTTTATTGTGTGGAAGATTCCAAAACAAAGCCTCGAGTTTCTCAAATAGCTGTAAATCACTAATGAATTCAAGGAGGTGGCTTACAGGCTGAGGTCTCCTCCCCCCAAAAAAAATTTTTGTTTACACTGATCCATTTTAGTTTCTATGAGTTATCTGAGCCAAATAATTAAACGATTACAATATGTCCTCTTTTTAAATCATAACCATAATAGCTTTGTTAATATTGGACTCCAATTAAATTTTATTTCTCGTGTTGTAACATTCAAGTTAGCTACTTGATGATTTTGCATAAAATATTCGCTTTCCTTACTCGTCGACGTCTCGCACGGTAAAAGTAAACACATTGTTGTAAATAAATTGTTTTCTTTAAGGGCTCCATTGTTCAGCATTTTCTTCACAATACTTTGCTTAAAACTATATAAATTTTTTATAGTACAAAGAATAATGAAATATAATTGAGGGAATGGCGTCTAACTGAATGATGGACTAAAAACTTCTTCAGCTACTAAATGTGAATATGTGTCAAGAAAAAATAGAATTTACAAATATGCAAATATATTTAATTATATATATATATATATATATATATATATATATATATATATATATATATATATATATATATATATATATATATACGCTTGTCATCGTCATCTATGATATGTCTAAAAGTTTCGATTTATAATTGTCTTTCAAGGAAGTTAATTATGATACGTTATTGTTTTAATTTTCTGTCTCATTTTTTTATATTTTTCATTTAATCTCGAATTACTTCATTTTACGGAAATAGATAGAGAAGATTTCTTTTATATAGTATAATGTCGACATTCATACGCTATTGTCTCGGTTGTACTCTAAACTGACAGAAATTATCTGAAAAGATGTATGATCCATTAGCAAATAAAACCTGAAAATGCAAGCAAATATTTGCTAATCGGATTGAAGTGTATTTTTCAAAAAACACAGCTAAATTGGTTCCCCGGAGATAAGGCAATAAATTCGATGAATTTCACTGTCATTATTTTTTCCTTTCCTTTGGGTGTAATTTATTTTTCTTCTATTTGTATTAATTTAAACTCTCTCTCTCTCTTTGAGGAGATGTCTCCAAACTTTTTAGCCCAAGGGACGTATTGAATCCCAAGGGCCAAGCCCCCAGCTCTTCGAGCAATTATTTTTTCATGCCACTCAGGGTGGCCATTAACGAGGGAGATTTTTACTTCCAAGCCATGCTGCCAAAATACATTAGGTTGCTATATACACAGCATACTTATCATTCTATAGTTGGGCATAATACTCGTATAAAAACATGTTGTTTTTTTTAATTTAACTATTTTCAAAAATAAGTGATTATTATTATAATTTACCTCAAGTCATTATTATTATTATCACTTAACTGGGTGTATTACTTTTTTAAAATTATTATTATTATTGATTTATTTATTTTTTTGACATCTCTATTACATCCTCACTCATTTTAGATATATTTCTCTATTCTTGTATACCCTTCATAATTTCGTAAAAACTTGCTAAAAGCTAAAATTTAAATTCGCAAACGCTTTAAGACCTAAATAAATACTATAAAAGAACTACTTAATACTGTAATCAATACTGTAAAATCAATTATCTTGATGGAGATATTTTTACCAAATTGCCCAGTTAACTTATATATTTTGACGACTAAATAAATGAAAGTTAAAAAACATCTGGCTAGTTTAATTCGTTCTCAAATTTTGTGAAATTGTATATTAAGTATTAATGAGCAACACCTATATAGTTGCTTTATGCAGTGCCGTAACTAGGGGGAGGATATCAGACTTTAGAGTCTAAGATTTTTATTACGTCAAATTTATTTATTTATTTTCATTTTTATTTTTTTTTTATACAAGTGACCTTCAAAATTTGCCACTAAATCCTATTTGGTCCAAGCGAAATTTTATTTCTAGACTGAATAAAAAAATATTTGTTCCTGTTAACTATATATACTTATTTGTTGTTACTTACTTGGTTGTTTTGAGCTTAAATCGGTCAATATAATTATGATATTTATTTTTAAATATATTAACTAAAATACTAGTTTAAAACTATTGGCTTTTATTTGGGGAAGGGCTGGCAAAATTTAGCTTCCTATTCTGGCAAAAATTCTATTTCCGGTCCGGGCTTTATGAAATTTATTAACAGTTTGCCATGATTTTGTGCTTTGGTTGTGCTGGAGAAGTTAATGTATGGAATAATTTTAATTTTAATAATTGAATTTCATAGAAAAAAATATGAATTTTACAATTTACATTTCATACATCACAAATATTTCTTTGTTCTTTATTTTTTTTGTCACATATTGTATGATTCATTTTTGGGTGTTCCTTTTATTTCGATTCCCCAGTCGAAAATTTAAATAGCTAAGAATTGATGGCATGCTTCTATTTAAAAATATTTTTTTATTCGTTCCTCAATGATTTACCACAGGTTTTCGTTAAACAATTAGTAAATGAGAGGTGAAAAAATATAACAACAATTCGGTTAAGAAATTAGCCGAGTTAAGTTTTTGGTTTTCGTGCAAAAGTTAGATAGGGCAAGTTTCCAAGTGATTGTTCAGTAAGAAAACTACTCTATATATTTTTATTTTCTGTCGATTAATATATTTTTCTAAATTCAATTAAGAAATTAACACAATGTTTTTAATATAAAATAGGAATATATTATAATAGATTTTTTAATCATCGATTGGTATCTATACTATCTCATGTTTAAAAGCTACACTTAAAGATATCAGAAAAAAATTAATTAAATCGAATCCGTCTGATGTAGGTTCTTCAAAAGAGTATAAAAATCTTTACTAACGATTTTATGTTTCAATGGTTATACTCAGTAGAAAAAATAGTAGTATTAAGTAAATTACAATTTATTATGTAAGAATATAGTATAATAATTATACATAGTTATTATTATTATAGTATAATAAATCATAATTATTATGATAGTTTATATATTATGTATTTATATATTATATAAATATATTTTCGTTTTTTCGTTATATATTCTAATAAAGGCGTTTATTTTTTTTTAACGCTTGTATTTAAAAACAACATTCGAGGATTTGAGAATAAAATATTATAATTATATTATCTAAAATGTGCGTACTGGTGGATAAAATGCTATTGTAACACGAGAAGAAATGGTATCTCTATTGTTCTTTCTGACTTGCTTTCTCTGAATAAAACTCAACATTACTTTTCTAAACTGGAATTATTTTAAAATAAATTATATTTTAGTCATTGGAATATCACTGATTTCTGTCTTTTCTCACATAGTTGCAGTACATAAGGACGTAAATCCCAATAAATAACAAATATATTATTTATATATATATATAAAACTGCCAAACCATTTAATTTATTTAAATTAATTAAATTCTATCTTCATCAAGGTATATCAAGTAATTTAATTAAATCTAAGAGTTAAATTTAAAAAAAAAAAATACTATATCGTGTCTTAAAATGAGCAAGTTTCTTTGCTGAGTGTACACCTAAAATATTAAATAAAAAATGTTACATTAGATAAAAAAATATCACCAGAAGGGCTTGTTGAGAATTACAATAATTTTAAAAACATCTTTAATATAAATATTTTATTTTAGCATTTGAATAATATTTTATACATAAAACGTATAAGAAATAACTTATTGAATACTTTCTGTTGTTATCAATTTATGAAATATTATTAGCGTTATCAGTTAGCTCATTCCTATAAATATACTGACTGCAACCGCACACTTTTATAAAAGGTATTGATGATGAGAAGGTGTGAATTTGAGAGTTATATGTGCTTGAATATCTACCCATTTTGAAACTTAAATGAATACATGATCAATCAATGGGACACGGAAATTGTTTTTCCGTGTTTGTGCTAAATTGTTTTTTATTTCTTTCCTGTAAGACAAGTGTTTGAATAAATTTTTTGCAATCAATTCAAAAAATGCAAATTCATTATTTTATATAAATGTAGTTTGTGTGTATCTACAATATTTTAATATTAGCTTATTCAAGTATTAATATACATTTATTTTGTTACTCGAATAAACTTGTTTACTTTTAATTCTAAGTTACCTCGCACTTCCGGGTGACATATTCTGTTCGTTTGTTGTTCTTAATATGATGGTTATTTGTATCTTTATCCATAAATTATTTATAGGTTGTAAGCTACAATAAATCCTTACATTATATTCGTGTATCAAATTATGCTTCTGATATAAACGCCTTTAATTATATGTAATCGTGAACAAAAAAAAAACACTTTATCTGTTAAAAAAAAACTATGCAAATTATTACACAATAGCTTATTCCAAATTTCCAAATAATTGTATATAAGAAAACAATTTTTTTTTTAGCATTTCGTATTATAATTCCGGAATACTTTATATTTGTCATCTATCTTCCTACATGAGATATGGAATTTAGAACCTGTAATAAAACCATTTCGGGACAAAACAGTTGATAGTAATGAAAGGGATTGAGTGACCTGTGACTATCTTGCCAAAATAAAAATTAAAAAATCAACTTCTTAGTCTTGAAGAAAACCGCTTTTCAAAAACCTTTTTTTTTTGTTTTTGTTTTTTTTAGTTCGATTTTTGGATTATACGTATCTTGAAACGTAAAAACTCAAAATTTGTGAAGGGTTAACATATATTTTTTCTTGGTCGATTACAAAGGTTTATTATGGAAAATAATTAGATAATTATCTGCTTACTTGATATGTATATCAGTTGAAAACTGAAAGCTTATTTATGTAATAAAACATAGTAGAGGCGCTTAATTGATTTTAACCAATTGCGTTAACAGAGTATGATGAAGTCAAACGAGTTGTAAAAAAAAAAAAAAGAATAGTTTACGAACTTCCCCACTCTACAAACGTTTTTGGATTTTCCTTTGAGGAATTTCATTTTTTTATTTTCATTCAAGAGTAATTCCATAACAATGTTTTACCTTGGCATCTTTTTTTCAAGTTTTATAAAAATATAATATTTGGGATTAGTTTTTTTAATAAAAAAATTTATAGATTTATTTTACATTGCATTTTTTTTATTACATATTTTGGTGTTAACTGTTTGTTGATATTTATTCCTGTAGTCTCTTTTTGCATTTCTATATTAATTTGGAATTTTAAGTAGTAAACTGAGTAAAAAAAAAAGAACTTAGATTAGCTATCGAAGTAAAAGAAAGAAAATTGCATTCAAAATAACCTACGTGAACAAAATTAGAACACATTTTTATTCATTTAATGCTGTTTAATTTTAGTTACTTGTTGTTTAATTAATTTTTTAGTGACTAAGTTAATTTGAAATAAGACTCATTGAGAATGAACTAATTTTTTTTTCCAATCCCCATTTTGGCCTACTTCTTGATCAATTTTTCGCTAATTGCTAATTTCTTGTATTTGATCGTTCTTCTGTATCTTGGATGCATTTTAAGGTAGTGTTGATGTGCCTAAATATGATTGATATTATACAAAAATGTCATCATACCGTTGACGGGACTCACTTGTAATTGCGAAATTACCTTATAATTATGCCTTAATTCTAACTTAAATGTACTATTAGATCTATCTATTATCTATGATCTATCTACTAGATGCTCCAGTATCTTGCCATAGTTTCGGAGCTGGTAGAGGTACAATGCTATCAAATAGCGGATTGCTGACACGATTTAAAGAATTGAAAAACTTGACATGGCGTCGCATTATGAATTGGTTTACAGCTTTTTCTTTCCAAAGGGAAGTATGCATGCATATTTTTCTAATTAAAATTAGAAATTCTCCGTTCTGAAATCGTTGCAGAACTTTAGCTGTATGAGGGGAAATGTTTTCGAACATTGGAGCACCATACAAAAGAGCTGGCCGAATGAAACTGTTGTAACTCTTTAGTCGTAGACTTAAGTGTGGAGAGGTAAGGAGGTGAGCCCATTTATGCTTTTTTGTTCTGACAGCGGCCAGCTTTTTCCGAAAGTGGCTTGCAAAAATTAAGTGACTATCGATGTTTATACCGAGATATACAATATTTCTTGAAATCGATCTCTGTACGCTGTCTACTGTAAACTGGGTAGGTAATTTTTTTTTATTCTTCTGAAACGAGAAGATTATACCATCCGTTTTCCCCGGGTTTACCATTATATTTAAGTGCCAAAGCTTGTTTACTATTTTGTTACAAGTGTTCTCCGCTTGCTTGAGAATGAACTAAACCATATTTTGGATATATATATATATATATATATATATATATATATATATATATATATATATATATATATATAATGTTTTAGGTTATAAATATATATGTGTGTATATATATTTATAACCTAAAACATATCTTATTTTCTTAGTCCTGATGATTGCTAAAATCTTAGGCCGAAACGTCGGCACACAATATAATAAGTATTTTTTTATTTGTGTATTTATTCATTTACCGCACCCCCAACCAAGTTTCTCCTTTTTCCACGGTCAATCATACTCTCACCATTATAAAACATATTTACTATTCAGAAAACTAAAACATTGACCTAATTATTGTAAAACTTGAAAAATGTCAATAGGTTAAACTGTTTTTTGAGTCTACTAAAAAGTAAGGTTACGTCATATAGGATATTTTCTCATGGCAACGACGATATATCTCTGATAGCCGAAACAGTGACCGGTTATTAATTAATGCTATTTGGGAGACTAAACACTTTGTTTTCGGAATTTTCTAAATAATTCTAACATTAATCCATATTGCCTTTTTCTCACAGTAGGCGTGCCATTTCTACTAATTAATGATTTATCATTCTTCCAGATACCTCTGATGCATAATGTCCTACTGATTGCAATCTGACTCATGAAGACGCTATACGTATGTCGACTTAATAGATATACGCAATCGTCCTTGCTAAATTCATAAAATTTCCACAGCCATGTCTGACCTTGGCCATGACGATGTGTGGACTCGCTGTTCCACCAGGGCCTAGGCCTTCTAGATATAAAAAAAGATCGAGACATCTCCGATAAATTACCGCCCTCGAATTAACTAACGATTCAATCTACTCGAGGAAGTTGGTCCACTCTTCTAATTGAATACATCAATCACCGATATTTACGGAACCGGAACTGGGGAACAACAAGGCCTCATTTAGTAATTCCAATAACTCGAGTTATTTCCCTCAAAAGTTATGTTGAGTTTCATTGTTTTATGGTTTATGGCTATACTATACCTTTATGGCTAGATAGTGTTTCATTACTTTATTATTATCGTTAGGTATTATGTGTTAATTATTTTTTATTATTAGCCATTATTATATACTAGCCAGGCACAATATAGTGTTGGAATAAATTAAAAAAATATATATATATTAAAAATAAAATGGGATATTTAACCACATTGTCTGTAATTTCGTTAAATTTGTTTTTTTATTTGGTTTAACGCCCTTAGTTAAAAATTTGAAACAGTTAAAAAACTCTCTGACTCTTCATCTCCTGTCCATTCCCATCTCTTCAAGAATCTATATATCTTATTTAAATCGAAATACAAATACAGTTATAAATATACTAAATAATGATAAATTTTCATTATGTATAAAGAAAATAATTTCTGCAATGCATCAAGGTCTTAAATAAAAATTTGTAGAAAATTGCATATCTTTATTGATATTACGAATTGATAATATCCAGTCATTTTAGAAAAAACCTATTTCTTCATAACACTGCTTTGCAATTTGAAAAAAATTTCGTGATGTTTTGGTTTTTAATGTCTTTTCCCCATAATTTTAGTATGCTGATTCCAAATATGTAAACAGTTTTCTATCACATAATTTTTTTTTTTTAAATTGAAAACAAAAATTTCATATTCACCCGTTAACGGTATGTATATATATATATATATATATATATATATATAGATAATTAAATATATTTGCATATTTATAAATTCTATTTTTTCTTGACACATATTCACATTTAGTAGCTGAAGAAGTTTTTAGTCCATCATTCAGTTAGACGCCATTCCCTAAATTATATTTCATTATTCTTTGTACTATAAAAAATTTATATAATTTTAAGCAAGGTATTGTGAAGAAAATGCTGAACAATGGAGCCCTTAAAGAAAACAATTTATTTACAACAATGTGTTTACTTTTACCATGCGAGAGGTCAACGTGTAAGGAAAGCGAATATTTGATACAAAATCATCAAGTAGCTAACTTGAATGTTACAACACGAGAAATAAAATTTATATATATGATATATATATATATATATATTTATAAAATAAAATATATATATATTTCACAAGAATTACGAACAATAATTGTCAATCAATCAGTTATTGATATAATTTACAGTGGCCTTACTAGGCAGACATTTTGTTATTATTGCACTTCTTCCATGTGTGTGGAAAGTGCTTTCACTTTTCAGGTATCAACCAGGATGGTACCTTCTGTCAATGCCTTTCAAATCATGATGGAAACATCCACCGTGTTATCCTCAGTGTAAAATCCAAGACAGCAATCTGAAAAATTGTCAATTGGAGCGTGTAGGATATAAAACTTCAAACTCATGTTTCAACTAGTTTTCTCAACTTTTCCTACACAGTGTCCACAACAGTTTTGTAATCTGGGCTCCCTTTGTTTTCTGGGAAGTTATTTACAACTTCTTTGCACCTACGCCCGGCTTCCTTTTCTGTTTGGCTCATTGTTTCCTCAAAGTTTGGGTCACACTTAAATTTCCTAATCTGAGATCCAGTAATAACCCTCCTCCCTTCAGCTTAACTAGAAGCATTCCGTCATAAATGCATATGTACTTAATGCACTTTCCTTGTCTAGGGCACGTACAAACTAGCTCATGATACCCAATTTAATGTGTAGAGAAGGGAGAAGAACTTTTATGAGTTTCTGAAGAGGCACATGCATAGCATTCTTTGTTCCGGGCGTCTAAGTCCTCTAGTTGGCCACTCCCGCTTTTGTCAGATTAATAGACTGTCAGATTTCGACTGTTTAACGCTGAAGCTAGATACTTTCCATGTCCTACTATGGTACATAAACGGGACTATTATGTAACTCAAATCCTTGGTTTTCTCGAAAACCTGACTTGATAGGAATAATCGGATTGCACCATTCAACTCAACGCCAAAAATCCGTTTAAGAACACTCACGCATTCGAAACATCATTTTTAGTGCAGAGCAGTGTAATGAAATAGCCATTTTAGCTTGTTTGTAAATGATAAATTTTAGGATGTTATACAGTATATTAAGTTGTGTTTTAAATATTGTATTAATCACAAATTGGGGTATGTTCCATTATTTTCGGACAGTGAATCTAAAAAAAAATATTATAATAATAAATGAGTTACTGAAAAGGTAAAAAAATCTAATAATTTTAATCAATTTTGATTTTTTAAAAAACGTTTGAAACGTCAAAAAAATAAATAAACATGTGCAATTTTTAAAAAAACAAATATTTAAAACCTGGAGACCTTCATTTATAAGAAATCATTATCTTTATCCACAATGCAAATTAAAGGTCTTATTTGTTTTAATAAAAGAATTTTCCTAACATATAGCAATTAATTTTCAATTTTTTTATTTATTTATCTTTATTTTTATGTTACAAGAAATGTCGTTATGTTTGGAGAAGGAAATTGTTATTTTTTATTGTTAATTGTATTGGTTGTGTTTCATGATTTTGTCCTAATTTTTTGGGCCACTGCACCTTTTTCCTGTAAATTGTTCTAATGGGACGTCAGTCCCAAGACAAATAAATTTATTTCAATTTTTCAAAAAAATTTATAATTTAAACTTCTAAATAAATAAGAAAAATGTGAATATTTGAAAAATCTATTAAATTCTATTAAAAAGGGTCTGAATCCCTTCGAATCGAAAAATCGAATTTCAGTCGGCATTTGTTTCAAATTTTTATTGTAATAAAAACCTCTTCCCACTCTTCCCAATTCTTTATTGTAATAAGAAACATGATTTAGAACTGTTATTCTTTAAGGCATTTAGACTAAAATTAGTACCAATTAAGTTGACAGGTTTTTATTGGCCTTTTAACTGGCTTTGCAACAATAATTAGCTACGTAGGATTATATCATGGCCGAGTTATATTTCTCTTCTTAATTCTTAATCTATGTTTAACGGCCGTCGTTAAAAAATAATTTTTCCTTTGGAATTTTAATGAAGAAAATGTAATTAATTCAGATTGTAATAGCTGAATGTCTTCATTTATTCATGAATAGATGCCTGTAATTATTTCTTTTATTTTTTAGTTTAAAACTGCTTTACGGTGGTGCTCATAGATTTCATGGTTGATCAATTTGGATGGTGTTTCTTATTAAGATTACAAAACGTGTTTGAGTTAGTTATTCATGGTAAGGTTAAATTAGCAGTTATAAAATTATTTTTGTGAGACATTTAGATATAAATTGTGCTCATCACCAACCTGTAATTTTTAAGAAACTGTTAGTCGAAACGAGCATTCAATAATTAATTGTTCGAAACTCTATTTTATAGACATATCTAATCTTTTCTATTACAATCAGCTTCATTTGGAGAAAGAGTACTGAGTTGTAAAATTCATGCTATTGACGAACTTGCTATCAAAAGTGGACATTTCCGCGTCCGACCAAAACAGATTTCGATGAATTATGGTGGGTATTCCAAAGTTTTGCTCGATGCTCTTTTTATATCAAATGTGTTTTTACCGCAGAGAAAAGTGAATGGAAAGTATGTTTTTTCAAGCCAAAGTGAAGCTCAGAATGGCCTTTAAGTAAGGTCACGGAATAAATACCAATGGATAGTTTTTCATTCTTTGTTTAATTCATAGTGTTTGCGCTCTGCAAATCCATTTGTCATTATGGAATACAGTTACAAATTTTCATAAATAATGTATTTCATAATGTTGATAGTCTGTATGATCTGCTTACTGGTCGTGTCTGGTTCATTCATATGAAATATCCATTTCAAAATGTTATTAATATGGTATGAGCAAATTAAAATTATCAATAAATAAATTATTCAATTAGTAACTACAGCATGATTTGAATTTTTACACAAATATGGGCGATTTTTCCCTTTTGTACTTTTTTCCGATTTTCTTACTATATTAAAATTGACCATTTCAAAGTCTTACCTCCAAAACATGAAAATTTTAGTTCTTCGATTCTGCTTATACGCCAATTTTGGGATATAAACTTTGGGATATTTTCTTTAAAAAAATGAACTTTTAAAACTGGTGATGCAATATAAAATGCCATCCGGAAATTTATTATCTTTCAATATCCGAGCTTTTATGGAGCGATATTTTAAAATTGTATTCACTGGAAGAACAATATGGAAACAAGGCAGTAATTAGAAAGGAATGGGTTAGCTCGCTGAATCTGGCATCTGGACTCTTTACTCCAGGGTTAATTTTGCTGGAAGCATTTTGATTGGCATAGTATGATTTACATTGGTCTACATGTATTTTATTATTGTTTTACAAAAAATCTACCATTCATGTTACACAACCAAATACGTTTTATAAAGTTTTAAAAGATTATTACCAACTTTAAAGGTTTATCGCTGTTAATATTTCTCGTATAATTGGCTTGTAAGCTTCTATTTACGGGCTTGATCTCTAGTACGTGGCGGATAGTTAAGTGAAATTATGCCCGAATAAGGTCCTCCATCGTAAGACCTCATGGACACCCATTAACTTTCCCCCCGAAGGACTATGACTTATGGAAATCGTAGAAGGCTGGCTTAGAAGAAGTCTACTGAGATTTGTTACTTTCGCACTAACGACCGAACATTAGCAACTCGAACCATGGCCTCAACATCTCTCCCCCGCTGACTCTCACTTTCACCTCGGCACAGCATATCCCTGGCTGGTTGTCTCTTTAATGATTACTACCACTATTTTTCTCCATTTCTCCATCATCGAGATAATAACTCGGGCCTTTAGGCTTTACTGGGTTGTTTACGTGAGAGAATCGAACAAATCATATTGGACAGGAAGTAAATAATATAACTATCGTCAGCTACTCTAGAATATAAAGCAATGTTCATCCAGCCTCATCAGCAATATATTCGAAACTTAGCATTCCGCTTCCGAAAACCAAAATTAACTTTTGACTTATTTCTGAATGTTTTTACTTTTTATTTTCGTTATTTACAATTAAATAATTATTTCGTATTTTTTTTTACGTTATTGGCTTATTGAGCCATTTGTTCCCTTTTGCCAAATATAATTTAGACATTCTGACACGTATACTGTCTTTATCTTCTAAGTGTTTCCGTAAGTCCTCAAGGGCATGAGTCGAGATGTTCTCCAATCAATCATCTCTCTATTGTTGCAAAGAGGACAGTCTGAAGAATCTGTAGTCCCAATCCGACCCTAGTGTCTGCACGTAATCGTGGCTCGTTGTGACTCGGAAGCTGGGCAACCGCTTGTCCTCAAGTGAGGTTAGGAGAGATATGTCCTTCTTCCTCTAATATCATACCCCACCTCTTCCTTCCACCATTTTTGAATATTCCTTCCTGTCAATATTCATTCCGCAATAATTTTGGTAGATTCGAAACTGAGAGTTCGGCAAGGTTGGTCTATCAGCGATCCCTTTTTTGTGGATTTGTAGGGCTTCTCATTCCAATGAATTCCATAGTGCCCCGGAACCCGTGGGTGTTCTAATTTTAATATTAGTTAAGGAGTCCTATTTAATATTAGTGGGCAAGGTAAACAATCAAATTATTTAAATTATGTTTTTCACAAAGTACTACCAAACTTGATCAGTAAACGGAGTAATTTCTGTTTACAGGTTTAGAATGCTTTGACAGGCCGGATAGAAGTCTCTATATACCGCTCTATTTGATTATGAGGTAACGACAGTTAGTTCACATGATATGAACACTGAATGATTGTGGCAGCAGAAATGAAATACTTGAATACGTTGGTTGAAAGACACATGTTGGTCAGGGCAAGAATGGGTAGGATGAGACGATGAGGGGTGAACTCGAGGTTGGTTCCAAAATTGCCCCAGAAGCTAAACCAATAAGTAGTAGACCGCGTTTTAGAAAAAGAATTTTTGAATTTTCATTGCATGTTTGAAATGAATCCAGAGAGTATGAGTATGAGAGTATGACATCAAATACTCATATTAGAATATGAGAGTATGACATCAGAAGGAAAACCCTTGGAGAGTTGAGATCAGGCTCGTATGCAGAATTTTTTTTCGGAGGATAGATTTAATGAGAAGGCAGGTAATCATTAAGTGTCTATAATCGCCAAGTAGGGCTTAAATCTTAATGATAAGAATGAAAATTGATCAATAATTATTACTCAAAATAAAAAAGTTATATGAAAATAATATTTTTTCAATAATTTCGGGATGGAGGATAGATATATCCTGATCCCCTCCCCCAATGTTTGCGTACGCCATTGGCAGAGATAATGGCGTTAGCGAACCAAAATCTAATCTAGTTGTAGTTGTCAATTTTCACTTTACTCGGTTAGTATCTTTTTTCTCTCTAGAATCAACTTCATCAGTATTTATTTATAAGCTTATGTCGAATATCAGTTTTTAATAAGAAATTAGTGTAATGTAACCTTTGGTAAACCAACTGAACACCCAACGTTAGTTCCTATATACAATTATAATGTTCTACATAAATGAACCTTGTTTCTGACTTCCAAAAACCAAGGATTTACGGGATAGATCAACCATTAAAACGCAATTAATTCTATAATAACTGTGTTCTTAATAATTCGTTCACCCCTTTGGATTATTAAAATTTTGCAATTGAAAAACACTATAGTTATGTAGTTGGAATCGGTTCAATTTTACGTTAAGTAATCAGTGGGCCGTTTCTAATTTTCGGCATTACATCGAATTTCTGTGAATGGTGTGGAATTCCCATGATCAACATAATCGTGGGATTTCTCAACTTGAATGGTCTGTTGTATTCATTGGCTGCTAAACAGGGAGCTAACAGTTTGAGGTTAATCAATTAAAATTAATGTGGGAACAAATATTATTTTGGAGGATTTATATTTTTCAAAATGCTGTAACAAAGAAATTATTGCGCTGGTTACATTGTATAATTATTAGGAACGTTTTAGAACTTCTGAGATGGAAATCCTTTATGATAGTATGAGTATTAAGTATTTTATATGATCATTTTTTTACCAATTAGAATATAACTTTCTTCACGTGAATCCTATTTAAATTATCCAATTTTTAGCAGAAAATGTCCGAATGCCAGTAATTTTGGACTTCGCTTTTACAATTGTCAAAATTTAAAAATTTATGGTGTAGACCAATAAGTAAGCACTAGACCCCGGGTTCGAGTCCGGCTGAGTAAGAAAATTTATTTTCTTTTATATCAACCGTGGATCTACTTAGGAGGTCAGTTGATCCCGCCTGCATAAAGTGGTTGTATGTCCTTTTATTAGGGTTTGGGTACTAACCTGGCGTTTAAGCGTGCATGCTGGCCACATCATACAAGTAGGGACTTCAATAACGGAGTGTATTATCCACGCTAGCCGCTATATTTCAGCGCGTTCGGCACCGTTTTACCGGGCAGAGTCATTTGTGCACTTCGGTTGCGTACCATGCCAGCTTTCGGTCAATGGAGAAAGATTTGAGGCTTTCCAATTTCTATTTACAAAAAATATTACATATACGATCCAATATCCTCCTTTGCCAATCATAATGTTGTTTAACTTCGGTAATCAGAACTCTCGTAATAGATTTTCTCAATGGTTAGTGGCCTGTTGCTGAGGAATGCTGCATTGTGTAATGGCTACGATTTCATCGTCACTTTCATCTGTACTGAGCGACCGACATCCATCGGTCAGTTTTTTCACTCGGAAAGTACTTGAGGACAGGCTCGATGCATACGGTGGTAGGAAATGGCAAATGCGTGTGAAATTTTCCACTTTTACTGAAAAACGAAACATTATATCATCTTATTAGTCTTATACTAATTTCACACATTAGCCTTATCACTCCCAATCAATATAAATTAGTATCATTAAATTTACACACAGGCAGACAAGGCATTTGCCTGGAGCGGCAAGTTTAGGGTAGCGGCAAAATTTGAGTGAAATTATATTTTAGATTCAAACGAATTTGTAAGTATATAAAACAGCTCAATTAAGCACATATGAATATAAAAATTATCTCTACTTACTTTTAGTATAGCCCCATTTCAATTTTCATGAATTATAACAGACTGTCTTAGAATCTTTTCGCTCGTGTCATGGGATTCAGCCCACTCTGATTTTTGGGAACTGGGATCAGTGGTGGTCTAAAAGAGGGTAGAAAACGTAACTAAATCATTATAATCCGAACCTTCTGACCACGAATCATTTAAATGAGGTCTCTTTCTCCTTTACACTGGAGTTTGGAAGAAAGAGAAGGATATTACGGAACATACTCAAACAAAAGACAAAATTCGGAAGCCAGGAAATTTCGTTTTCCTGGGAGAAAAAAAAACTCGACGATATGTGAAAAAAGATTATGATAACTCGAAAAATGACTACTTTACAGGGGAGCCAATTGAAGTTTTGCAAATCTATCTAGTTTTAATACTGAGCATAGCCACAGGACGCTATAATTATGTTTAATACAGAAGTATTAAAACTAAATTGATTTTCAAAAGTTCAGTTGGATCCCCTGTAAAGAAATATTTTTTCGAGTTATAGTTATTGTCTATTTCTTATTCAAATATCCTGTTTGGTATTTTTATGTATATTTGTATAACATTATTTATTCAGTTTTTTGTGGAGAATCTGCTCCACGGTTGCACCACAATCGTGTTAACGCTTGCATTGTTATAGAATGGTTGGTATGTCGCTTATAAATAAATACTCATTGTGCTTAAAAATTGATATAATAAACTTAATTTTTTTTTCACTCTGATGTAGTTGATTTAATTTTGTGAGATAGAATATTGGGAATTTTAAGCTGTCGGAGTCCTCGCTGTGTTCTATGAATATGAATTGTGTGTAATCATTTTGGAAAGAGTATGGAGATTTTTGTGATATCATAAAACGATAATATTGGATTCAATTTTCGGGCCAATAATCTTAAACTTTGCGTGCTTGTTATTTAAGACTGTAAGTTCTGTTTGAATTTAGATTTACGAAATTATTGACTCTAGAATTGCACCTTTCAGATGAATCAGGAATGCGAAGTTCGTTAAAAGACTCTCCTTGTGGTCTAATGACACCATTGAGATAAAAATATGTGTGAGACATGGAGTACAAGGACTAACCTAAGCATTAGTATAATCAGATTCAGCATACTGGTTTTTTCTTTACTCGAGAGCCGAATTTCATATTCACTTCCGGGGCCGCATTTTAACAAGTTGTCAGCCTAAAAAATATTTATTTTGTTACCGCTAGCATTAATAAATACAAGAGGTGAAGTTGGTGTCTAGTGAAAACTATCTCTGTAATGACCTCGTGTAAGCTGGCTTAACTTCTAGCGTTCTCCTATATACTATATATTCAAGTTATATTAGAACATAGTTTTATTAGTATATGTATATTAATATTTAACCATCTCATTACCCTATCTCTTGTTAAAGAATAAATACTTTATCACT
Organism: Rhaphigaster nebulosa; assembly: GCA_948150685.1. Lineage (NCBI taxonomy): Eukaryota > Metazoa > Arthropoda > Insecta > Hemiptera > Pentatomidae > Rhaphigaster > Rhaphigaster nebulosa. The sequence continues at coordinate 77,464,428 of OX411310.1, forward strand.
ACTAAAGGACCTCCACTGGTTTTCATTACTAGTAACGCGGTTGGTAAAGAAGCTGTTTGATCTCCTGTAGTCTTGCTTTTCCTTCCGCTAGAGCAACAAGCTTGGTTGGCATTCCTCAGGTTGTTGCTCATTTTATGGCTGTTTTAAGATGTTTCTTTTATTTTAACTTTAATTGTAATTTTCTTTATGTTTCAATTTATTTATTTCGCTATTATTAATTTTTTTATATTGTCAGTAAAAATGGTGTGTGCGAATTTCTTAATCACTATTACTTGTTGTTCTTAATTGAGATAGATTGTAATATCTGACGATGCAAACAGTTTATCTTTCAAAAAATAAAATAAATATGTTATCAGTAATTGAACGAAACCAGGGATTGAAATCGATAAATAAATAAAAATTAAATCTGGTCGAAATTTTTCTATGGTAATTTTTAAAATTATTTTTTTTATTATGATTTTTATTTATTGATCAACAGCTTAATCATTATTTCGGAGGAAAATTTTTTCGATCAGTAAAAATAATCATTTGTGAGCACTATTTTTGTTAGCCTGTTGCCGCATCACACATAATATATCAGACTAATCGGTCTAGAGCTCTTTTTTCCTTAATTTTTTCTAGACCCACTTTTTTTTTCCTTTTTCATTCCAGAAAAATATAGGCTCTGTTAGGGATATTAATTATTTAAAAAAATGTTACTTATAAAAAAAATCAATCAAGTAATTAAGTAATTTATCATTCATCCGTAGTTGTTGGGGCTGAAAAAGGCTCTTTCGTGATGAGTAAGATCTCCATAGCATTTTTGTTGTTATTTAGTATTATTTAATATTCCATAGTTTATATTTATGTGAACAACATAGCGAATAGAGAGAAAAGAACGAATTTTTATTCAGTCTGATTTTTCATTTTTGGGTGAAATTGTTTCGATCAAGAATGAATCATAATTTAAAAAAAAAAAAAAAAACTTCGCTTATACACTGATCATTATTTTTAATTTAATCCATAACACTCGATGATTGATTTTTATGCAAAAAGCAGGCACGATTTTTTCAATTTATTAATGAAAAATAATGATTATGTCATGATTTCTTGAAAAAATAATTATCGGTTTCAAACCCTGGACGAAACGCAAAAATTTACTCAAGGTTTTAATAACTATCCAATAAAACGATCTGAGAATCCTCCTCAAAGCTTTTTTACTTAGGTAAAGTCTTCCCTCAATATACTTTGGCAATGTGCTTAGTAAAGGGCTTAGTACTTTTACTTTCATTTTAGTACTTTCAGTAGAAATTAAGAAAACGACGGCATATTCAAGAAAATCCAGTCGTATTTAAAGGTCTTTACTTTTGTGTTGTCGAACATCTGTTGTAAACACGGCAGCAGCTGTTTCCAACGTCACTCGATACGCCACAGCTGTACAAGCCTTCTTATTGCCACTTAATTATTTTTTATTATTTTATTTTATGTTTAGTCGTTTCAATAGAGACTCTACTTAAAACGACTTAATTAAAAAATAAATATAAATAGCTCAGGCTTAATCCTTCACTAACTGTTTTATTTTTTTTTTTTTTAATTTACTATAATTGTTAAGTTTCTTCTCTATTAACTTACATAGTAAAAATATCCCAATATTCCTTATATAATATCCAAATATCCTTATCAAAATATATATATTCAAATTGCAGATCAATAAATTTAGCAACAAATTTAATAATGCATTAAAAATGTCCAAGGTTGATTATTTTAGGGTTGTAGTTAAGATGCTTTTATTTATCATAATTTTTTTTTTAATTAAATAAATAAATAAATACTTTTGATGTGTTTGTAAACATTTAGTGTTAATACTTATTATCCTTAAATGGTAGGTTATAATATTTACAAATAGAACAGTTGAGTCAATACAAATTTAACGCAAGGAATGTTTGGTACAGTTAATAATAGGTAAACAATTGCTTTATCGAATCTTATTATGTCTTCCTACAATCGATATATTCTCACATTTTAATTGTAAGAAGGCCAGAAGTGTGAGAAAATGTGCACAAATATCGTTCCAAATTTGAAATTTCAAATATTAAACTTTTAAAAAAAATGATACAAGCAGCTCTGGCCTATACCAAAAAATGTTGGTATCGTTATTGGGAAGGAATAAATAAAATAAAGTGTAAGGATTTTAAAAGAGTAACTCTAAATTCGTCCCACAATCAAATTCACAATTTAGTATACGTTCATCTCATTTCAGATTTCAGAGACATTTTAATAACGGCGAATAACTCCCCAAAACGAAATTTATTTACATTAATATACTTAAAACGTTTTGATCATTGATTATTTCTTTAAAAATGTGACTAATTATCCATCCAAACAAAAATCAAAAACAAATTTCTATACTTTTGGTAATGATACACACAGTTCTGGATACTGTTTGAAATATATCGTGTGTTTATCCTATGTTTCTCCTCATTTGTCTTCAGAAAACTGACTTATTTGTCTTCAGACGAATTAAAAAATCTTGAGGGGGACAAATTTAGGACTCGATCTATGAAAACAATGGTAGCTTTCCCTACCTTAACGAATGAATGTACTGATCTCTGGCAATTTAAATATGAAAACAATACCTTCTTAAGTATACGAATAGTAATGATAATATAAAAAATATCTTTCCTTGATGGACTAGAATAGCATTTTGAAGTTGATCAGAAATTATAAGCAGCTTCTCCTCATTCTATATTTGAAAAATACTGAGCCAAACACAAACCGTCACAACTATTTTACTGCCAACAGTCAGCTAGGTAGTACTGAAGTATTTCATGAGTTTGTCAGCAGGTTACAATACTATCAATGCTAGCTTGCTTTTTGTTTTGTTGTTTCTTTTAAGTTATTCATTTTTCCCATACTTTCTGTTTCTGTGTTTATTATTAATATTCATATCTAACGACGCTAAAATGTTAGTATAAAGGTAATATGCTCATTTGCATAATGGAATCTGTAAAACATTATAAAAATACGATCCTCCCATAGAATAATTATGGAAGGAAAAAAAAAAAGTATTTATACATATACATCTATATACAGAGGAAAAGAACCCGTTGTAACGTATGATTAATATATTTCTACTATATATATATTAGAAATATATATTCTCTAATATATTTGTACATTTATATATAATTATTTTACGGAGTATTTTATTGAATATTGCGACATTACCCAGTCCGCTCAACCAGTCAACTGAATGTCACAGAAATGTGAAAACACCACAAACCACAAGAAAGTAAACCCGATTTCGTTTTCAGAGAAGATGCGAAAAGGAAATTCGAGGCAGAATCAGACTCGCTGGAAAAATTTACCGCAAACCGCGCTTACAAATAAACAAACATAACAGAAGGTCGTCATTTCTTGTGTATTATCCAAATAGGTTACATTAATTTTTAAAACGTTTCAATATTGAATAATTTATCAGCGATAATTTTGGTGTTATAATTATAAAAATGATATATATCATATTATTTTATGTATAAAATATATATATTTTATAATGTTTATAAAAGAAAATTATATGTAGTACATCATATACATTAAATGTTTATTGTGGTGTTTAGCTAACTTCTGTTGTTAAAAATGTAATGTTTTACGTTTAGTTTCCTAATTTATTATATTTAAAATTAGCTTTGAATATATATAATTTTTAGAGAGATTTTTAATCAGTGTACAAGTTTATTAATAGGTTTCAATAAATTAAAGAGCTTTTTATTTGAATTTACTCTGTATACAAGAGGATAGAAAGTTAAAACTCAATTTGGCACTAATAGATGATGGAGTGCACTCAGTTAAATTAAAACGTTTTAGGTCAGAGCCATTAGTGGTATTTTGCGATGAAGAACAATGGGGCTAAGCCCTTTCATATCAATTGGACTTACAATTTTTTTTTTTTTTTTCACCGGTTTTGTTTGCTTTTTAATTTAACGGCCATTTACAACGTATGATTGTAATTAAGTGTTTCTATTTTTTTACTCTTAATTTATTTTTTGTCTTTTTCATTTTATTTTTTTACTTCTTTAGTTAGTTTTCATTTTTGTTTTCTACATAAGAAATGAACGTAATCCAGTTAATGCTATTATTAATTACTTTCAAGCGGAGATTGTAATATCATAATTTTCTTTAATTATTTCAGAGGTACTTCTAAGTCAAGATATTAACGTAATGACCAGTACTATGTATAATTTCCTTACATTTATAATATAACATATTTTATAAATTCATTAAAATCGATATAGCTTGTCAGATTTTTTTTTTATACCTAATGATTTAAAAATTATGGTATTCTGTTGAGCTCAGAATCTTAAATTTTATCATTAAATATAAGACCAAGATAGATTTAGGACCAAGTTTAAAAAAAAAATGTATTGGCTTCTTCTCTATTTTTAACATTCTTAATTTTTCTATTAATTTAATAAATGTTGAGACAAAATTATTTTTTTAATAATAATTATTCTAAAATTTTCTTTAAATTTTATATATTAAAGCACTGCCATTTTCTGTACAATTCGGACTTTTTAGCATATTACCTACGCAGTATTACATAATTTAAGTATAGAAATATCACGCCTCTATCCAACTGTCTTATATAAAATATTGTATTTCTTCCTTCATGTATATGGCACGAATGTTTTATTTATTTTTATTTTTTTTGTTTTTTATATTGTTTAATAAAAAATAATTAATATGCATTAGGAATTGCTGTTTACTCCCTTCTTCCTCCCCATGAAAACAAGTACAATCTTTATCCGATTTCTTGTTCAACGAGAGCGGTCTTGAATAAGATAAATATACAAATTAAAAGCACAATGGTGAAATGTATGTTTGAATTTAAGAAAGATTAATATCATCGCTCCTATACAAAAATTCCTTAATATGGCTAATTTTGTATTGTAATTTCTTTAATTGTAATTACTCCTTAAAATGGACTAGAGATTGTTAATATATTTTCATGTATTATTTCGCTTACAACACTCACTAGATTCTAAAAATAAAATATGGTACTGGAGTGACGGTATTAAAAATTTAATATACTTTTTATTATTTAAATAAATGTAATATTTTTGTTTATTTTCAATATATTTGGCAATGTCTCTACGAAATAAGAATACATTTTAAATGATTTATATTTGCCGTATTTTCCCCGAAAATAATAGACTTGGCTTGGGCACTGAACGTTTAAATTGAACTAAATTATGTTTGTTTTACAGTAACTAACATTCTAAAAATAAAACCTTTGAATATGTTGTTCTGAAATAAATCGTTTTCTACTTTTAGTATATTTGCATTGACACGAAAATATAAAAAAATTAATATGGAATTATTTATTATTTAAATAAGCGTTATATTTACTGTTAATCTGGCATATCTTATCTCATAGAAATACGACTGATACTACATTTTGAATAATTTGATCCCTTTTCCTTATCACTAACACAACCGCTGGTAATTTTTTCTTTTAAATCCTCTTATTTTCGCTTTTAATTTTTGAACAATATAGGTTTAATTCTTTGGATCCCTCCTTTCAACGTTAATAATATTCAAAACCTCTGTTAGAGGGTGTTCTTTATTTTAAACAGTCGTTCTTATCTCATGTATACGATAATTAATTACCTGTTACCTAAGCGGACGGCTAGGCTGCTGAGGGAAAGTGGCCTCCAGAGAATAATTTCAAGGTAATGAAAACTTCGATTTTATGCATTACTGCCGAATAATATATTTAATTTAAACCAGTAACGTGACGGCTGAAATGCATCTATATTAGTTCGGACCACGAATCCTCCTCCTCCTCTTTTTAAACCTTCCGTGACCTGGAACATTAAACCCATGGAGAACATCTGCTGGGTGCCAGGTGTTCTGGAATTCCATCTACCTGCCTCCCTTCCTCTTCGGCGACTCAATCCCAAGTATCCTCGGTCCTTTTGTTTTCAGCGGGCGCGGTGACAACAGGTTGTCCTTGACGGTGCAATCATTGAACAGGTGCTCCCGTTTATTGAAGTCTATAACAGGCCCATTACTCAGTTGTAATAGAAAAAAAAAATTTAAATGGTGCAATTATTATGTATTGCTTGAAACGTTAATCAGGAAGTAAAGTATTCCATTGGATTTCTTTATATTAAAAGCTTTTAGTATTTCTAAAGTATAAACTTCCATTTTACTAGTAAGCTTCGAACAACTCATGAGATAATATTTTTTCTTTTTTTTTTAAGGTTCTAATTATTTTGTTGATTATCGGAATTATCATAATATTTATGTACATATATCCATATTATATTCTTCACGCGTTGTTCGAAATTGAAATTAAAAACCCTTCCAACTTTTTCTTGCCAGTATAGTTTACTAAGACCCCATCACTAATTTTTCTTCGGACTTTCTCTTCGCATATAAAATATAAATTAAATGCAAGGAGAGATCTATAATTGAATAAATAATAATAGTGTGAACAATATTATTTATTTTGTAGACACTGTAGCCAATTATGGATTTAATATGATATCAGTTTGCATGCACAAGGTCTTTCATAACATATTTTTAGTACAATGATGGTTCATTTTTATTTATAATGAATAAATACAAGATATTATTTTCTATTACTTGAATGAATACAATATTATTTTTTACTAATTAATTGTTCATTTTTACTTTTATTATTTTATTTATTTTTATTGTATTTTTTTTCTATATAATTCGAATAACAATAATACATTAATAGTGGCTTATTATTTCTATATTTCAATAAATTCTTATACTTTTCTTATAATTAAGTTTATTCAGTAATAGTTATGTAAAATTATTGTTAGTTGTAATTTTTCGGCAATAACATGCTTGTATGCATATTATTTATATCGCACCTCCACAACATCCGACTAATTACCATTGTTAAGAAAAAATATACTGTATTTTATTTGTGTAATTTTTTATAGGGTTTCTTGTCACCGACTGATTGATACCATCTTGTCAGACAGAATTGTTTTTTTGTTAAATAAAATGAAGTCTCATTGGTGTAGTTGTTAACATAAAAAAAATTATGTTATCATGGCGTTCGATTCCCGATACATCCATTATTTTTTATTAAAATCTAATAATAAATAATAATCTATCTCTAAAAAAAAAAAATAGTGTGTCTCATTTTGTAAGTCCTGTTTCTTACTTTCTATGTTATAACTATATTTTTGAATTTATACGATATTTTTTCGAAGAAATTATTTGCCTACTTTAATTATAGTTATATAATTATACAATGAAAATTAATTAATTAGATATCTATTATCAAATTTCTTTTTTGTATTAATTAGAAGTGCGCGGCCGTACGTTGATGTCCTTATAAATATATTATCGATATTACTATTTTATGCCTTCCAGCCGTTCATAGGAGCATCTATTTAAAATATATATATATATATATATATATATATATATATATATATATATATATATATATATATATATATATATTTATATTTTTTTTTTAATTCGAAATATTCCACTCTTCATTGTTTGAAATTTAATTGGTACTTTTTAATAAAAATAGCGTTATTTGGGAAAATAACTATTTCGTCGGCTTAATCCTTACTCCTGACTAATCAAATTTCTGAAGCTTTGAGATATTTTAGATTTTATGATTTTTAATGTTATTCCAACTGTCCCTCATATACTCATATTTATTGAAAATCTTTAACTTAATTAATACAGATATATCAAATTTTATAATCGAATAACAGTGTTAGAAAAACGAAATTTTCGTGGGAAATCATTGTTGTTTTAAACGATGTTATAGTTTAATTGTTATTACAATTATTTAAAGTTTAAAATATTCCTACTAACAACATTTTTATCTTTGTTCTTTTCAATTATTACTTGCTTGACGCTTTATAATTTCTTCTTATTTTTATCTTATTATTATATTATTAATTATTTAAACTTTTGTTTAAAATGGATTTCGTTTAAAAATATATTGCAATATTTTATAACTTCATTTATCTCTGTTTATTTTAAAGAATTTAAACATATTGTTCAACTGTCAGGTTTCTAAGACTCCTTCATAATAGGAAAGGAAGTTTGGACGAGCGGCTTGTCGAGCTTTCTCAAGAGATCTCTCCACAAAGGAGCAGGTGATGCAGGTGGCCAATCCTTCCATGTTGCAACCTGCGCATTACAAAAAAAATAGTTGAATTATCTTTAACTATTGTATTGGATTAGTGACAAATTAATACTTTAAATGAAATCACAGGTGAAAAAAAAATATGATAAATGAAAATCCATAGATATGACAGAAAGACAGTTTTTATAAATAACTTTAAAATCTTCGAGATCTCAGTAGACCTTTCTAATTTTTGAGCTTTAGTACTGGAGTGACGGTATTGAAAATTTAATATACTTTTTATTATTTAAATAAATGTAATATTTTTGTTTACTTTCAATATATTTGGCAATGTCTCTACGAAATAAGAATGAACATACATGGTAAATGATTTGTATTTGACGTATTTTTTTCCGAAAATAATAGATTTTGGCACTGTACGTTTAAATTGAACAAAATTATAGTTTGTTTTTTTACAGAACCTAACATTCTAAAAATAAAAACTTTGAATTTGTTGTTCTGAAAGTAACCGTTTTCTACGTTTATTAGATTTGCATTGACACGTATAAATGAAGTTTTATCACTAAATTTTCTGCCTCATTCTTTCTATTTTGGTTAATGAAATACCATTTCTTATTTATGCCATAATTACAAAATACAATATCTACCTTCAAAAATTATAGGTATATTTAAATCTATAAGGGTATGTGCTTTTATTCAATTCGTTTCTTAAAAGATGATCTCATAAAATAAATAAAAGAGAGTTGGACGGACTTGTATAACAAAATATTGCTACGAATGATGAAATTGTTTAATTCGTTCCTTGTCATCAGAAAATTTGGCTTCGCAATGATGCCATTGTAAAGAGAAAAAATACGTGCCCATAATATTTGCTTTATTAAATAATTATCGTAGCATCAGAATTGAGAATTCTTGTTTATTAGTTAAATGATGATAAACGCATTTAACATCACAAAAAATTGTGATATAATTTAGCTAATCATCGTAAATTACAAAATAATAATTGTAATAGTAATAATAAGGAATTATTTGATGAAACGTGGTTTTGGGAAAAATTGTTCCGCCTTTGCGGAATATTAAATATATTTAATATTTATATTTAAAAAAATGTATTAATTTAAAAAATCTTTTAATTAAACAGAGAAAAAACAAAAGAAGATATAAAAATTATTGTTATTGACGATTCCCAAAACAATGACTTAAAAGCCTCACAAATTTCAGTAAATAACTAATTATTCAGCTTTTCGCCTATTCAGGAGTCATCAGCATAGAAAAAGATTGGTTCTCATAAATAGCACATCTCACATCAGTCTAAATACAACCATTTATCAGTCTAAATACGACAATTCGTCTATCATGTATCACACTAAGCCATTAAACACATGCTGAAGACAAAGCTTAATTGCTTACAGGCATTTAAGAAGCTCAAAATTTTGTTTTTGAAATATTCTAATAATTATAATATATATATATATATATAACCTCTTACTGCTGGTTTACTTAGGTATTAATTTACCCATTTTAATTCGTCTATGTTGTTGCCGTTAAATTACGGTTCTCTTCTTTCTTTTATGTAATACGTCTATTAGCATAAGGAACTGAGCTGCCCAGAAACCCAGGAGAAGGAAGCCCAAACAAAGGCCTTAACAACAAAGCCATTTCTCCAAATGAGGTGGGAAGATGAGAGGAGAGATTTCTGTTCCAGACAATGGATGCGTGACCTGCTACGTCACACTATTTTTTTTCGGCTGTGCCTGTTGCGTTCACGGTTGAAAGTACAGTCCTAGTGGCAGAATGTCTTTATGACGGTTTCGTCTTCTGTAATAACTAGAGCTCGGATCAGAAGATCTTTGTTTTTTCAGGTATTGATGTTAAAAATTAATTTCTAGATCTGAAAAAGATTTCAAGTTTTTTTTTTTTTAAAGTCGGAGGAAATACTATCATATTTATAAAGTTTGAACGTTGTAAAACGCAACAAAAAAAAACATTGTTAAACACGATAAAACATGAACAAATATTGTAAAACAAAACAACAAAAAAAAGGATTAATATTGTAAAACTAAGGTAGAATATTAAACCATATCTAATGTTTACAAAAATTAGAATTAACATTAATAACAAGAATTAAACTTTGTCCATCCTGATCCAGTAAATGACGGTAGCTTCTAGCGTTCGACGTCGACCGTTGTTATCGGGACCTATTCTAAGCTATTTCATTCGGTAAAAACATAGCGTAGTGGGCTCTCTTTAGCATGTTAACTATTGCGTAATAATCTGCCATTCTGGGAATCTTTGTAGAATGGCTTGTAAGTTTTTTAAGATTAGGAAAAAATTTAATAATGATGTATATATATATATATATATATATATATATATATATATATATATATATATATATATATATATATATATATATAGAGCATAGACAAAGCCTTAAGTCTCTTAAATACAGGTAAATAACTAACTAGTCAACGTTTCACCAATTCAAGCATCATCTGGACATATACCAAAAAATCACATCTGTGAAGATCAAACACAGTACATCTCATATCAACCGCCAAGAAAGATGCATCAACCAGAGACAGCATATCACTCCAAGACATAAACTACATATTTATATCTACTATACTATATTTCTACCATATATATATATATATATATTATATATATATATATATATATATATATATATATATATATATATATATATATATATATATATATATATAAATTTTGGTCTCAAATTTTAATATTACTCTCATGGTAAATATGAAACTTATAGATTAGCTAATTTTAAAAAAAATACCCTACGTGAATTTATATTATATACTGAATATTCCTGAGTTTGGTGTGTCTTTGACGTGTTAGTGATTGATTGAAGACTGAGGTTTTTCTTCCAAAGAATTTTCCAGAACTTATCAATATATTCTTACAATATGAGTAATATTGTACTATATAGAATAATTATAATATGGCTTGTACGTCAATAAAGCATACGATGCAATCATAAATCTTACAAAAACATAAAACGTGTTCAAATCCACTACCAATAATCATGCCGTTAATTACTTTGGTTCATTATTCGCCGAACTATTTGAGAACTTTTATGATTTGTTAAGGTCAAAATAATTAATCAGACAATTAAAAGTTTCACACGCCAGACTGGAGGTCTGCCAGCGAAATCTGGTGATTTTTAAAAATAGACGCCATTCTTGTGTGTCATTGTACATTCCATTTGGCGGCACATTATTTTAAAACTGACAATTTTTTTTTTAACTTCAGGTTTCTATTCATCCATTAATATTCTAGCAATAATTTTTGTCTCTTTTTTTTCCTTTAAATAAATCAATTTTGATTAAACAATTTTATTATTTATTTTATGGCTTTTGATAATATATCGGCGCGATAATTACAATTTCTCATGTTCATAAAGAACGCTGTTCTAGAGAAATAATGAAGAAAAAATCAATTTATAAATTAAATTAGTGTAAACTACCACTTCTACCCTACGAAAATACAGAAAACCAGCCCAAAATTTTTGTGTCGATTTCGCACAGGATACAATGTTTCTTGCGGTGCCTTTAATAAGGTAAAAAACATTACATCATGACCTTTATATCCGTTATGTTCTTACCAACCAAATTTTCAAAATTTCATCCGAATCTTTACAATCCACCTAGAAGATTGAAACGGCAGTGGACAATAGATGGCAATGGCTAGATATCTTCCTCTCGTGTTCAGAGCGTTTGCGGCTTAAGCGCTCTTACTCAACGTACTGGCTCAGAACTAGTGACGCGGCGAGAGAGATGCGCTGGGATCTCAAAAGGCTCTGCTTTACCTCCCACACTCGGGGGACATAGCGGGTCCGGGGATCTCCAGACTGCATGTGCAAATATTGTATCTAAGTATGGAAGTGTTTATTTTATTATTGTATTGTAACTACTATTATACTTTAATTTTCTTATTTTCCGTTTTTCATTATTTTTATTGTGGCTTATTTTGTATTTTTTTTTTTAAATAGGGCAGCTTGTAATATTTTTCAATAAACAAGTTAAAAAAGTTGGTAGCTCACAGTTCCAAAACTCTCCGAGGTATAAGAAGTAACCACTTTCTTCACTATTTGCAAAAGGCTTGGGAGATGATACATTTCTTTCCTCTAAAACAGTAGCCCAATGTCAGGGTCGTGTATTTATTAATTTTACAGATTTCATGTAAATTACCATATCGTCTGTTTTGTAAAATTATAGAATCATTAGATATAAGTATTAATCAATGAAAATTTATAAAAGAAAGCAAGCATCATTAAAACAAAAAAAAATTGAATTTGAAAACAATTAAAATAAAGAGGAAAGAAGAATAAATGACCCTGAAATAATAAGTAAATAGAAAATTCAATAAATTATAAGAAAAATAAATAAAGGTAATAAAGTATAAACCACCGTTTATAAAATATAGTGATATGATAAGAATGTTGAGTTATCTCCGTTGGTATTCTATTTGTATAATATTAAAAATTACTATTAATTCTGGAAATTTAATTATTTATTTGATTAAATAATTCATTTTACGGAATTAATTAATTCTGAAGAATTTCATAAAATAACACTAGGCGCAGAACGAGACCATTCCGCAATGCATATCAGCATACTTGCGACGAAGAGACAGACAAATAGCCTTAAAGTTTACGTGATATCATGTCGTGTATGAAAATATCTCTGTCGGTTAATCTACTTTATTATGAATTCAAGGTCTTATTAACTTCTGAAATAGCTGAGACGATAAAGAAGTTTGAAAAATGTACGTGAACTATTAATGAAGGATAAGCGCGTAGACGATTTCCCATGTCAATCTGTGAAAATGAACAAATGAACAAAAGCTCATTGTTCGATATCGGAGTTTAATCGGTCTCTGAATTTAGCTATTGTTTGCCGTCTTACCTTATAAAAAATACTTAATATTGATATGAAAAAAAATGTTTGAGTGTGTGTAAAATATTGAAAAATAATTTATACTTCTATGCAAATATTTTACAAATTTTAATGTTCGAAGGAAAAGACAGATGCAATCATAGACTTAATAACTTTTTATGAGTCACCTCTAATTCATGTTTACGTGTTGGAATTTAAAGAAAATTGCTCACTTAAATGAGAACTGTTTAAATGTATTCATTTTTTATTAATTCGTGTTTTTGTGTAAACATATTTTTATAAATTCCACAATTATTGTCGTATCTAATCGCTCTTAAATTAGGAGTTCGCAATAACAAACATTTGTATTTATGCAACCATCCATTTAAAAAATGAATACAAAACGTCGCTATTTTCAGTAGATTTTCACTATTTTATATCATAATTTTCAATGAAAGAAAAAAAAAGCATGAGCAGTAGCTCTATTATAAGGTCGTATTTTAAATATCTTTAATAGTAACTAAAATTGAAAATATCTAATGGGCGGGGGTGGAAGAAATCCATTGAAAGCGATTCACTATTTACTAATGATAGATGTAATCATGAGTAATATATACCAAAATTGGAACCATAATCTAAGATTGGAACCAGAACCTAATTAAAAAGCGATTAGATACAACAATAATTAACTCCGTAATAATTAGAGGCATGTGTAAAAACAACCTCGAAGTCAAAAGACGCGAATTTGACAAGTCTCATGAGAATCACCCGTTTTATCAGTCTACGATCGTACTCCGTAGACTGTAAAATTTATTTATTATTTATTTCCTCTATGCCTAATCGCGTGATATGATCGAATTTCGGTCGTTGAAACTTGACGATTATCGATTAGGGTTGAGAAACCTGATTAAGAATTGAATTTGATAAATTTCTCACGAGTCGAAGGTCTTTGAATCCCGGAGAACAGTTCTAAGGAACTGGACTGTGACCATTAACAGGAAACAACCGCCACACTCACTGCCTGAGTCACCCACCCCACCTTCTCGGCTTCCTTCATTTCCTGTTGAATCCTGCTCTTTAAAAACGGGGGTCGAACACCTTTGTATGGTTTTCCAGATATACTTCGATGTGCTCATGAAAAAAAAGATTCTCCGGGATCTTCCAACATTGAACAATTATTAGAGCTACTAATAATTATTTTATTCTCTAGTCATTATAATTTTAATAAACATATCTGTTTTTATTGTAATTACAGTTGTACATTTGGTACATTTTTTTGTATTTATTTTTTTTTTTATTCCCCCTACCTGGCCATTTCTGGCATACGGGGTTTCAGGAGCAGTGGGGTGTTACGCATGGGATGTACGTATTTTGCCACTACCGCCAATAAAACTCTGCTTTATTTATTTATTTATTTTTAAACTATTTATTTATTATTGTCGTACTTAATTTAAGGGTATCTTTAATTGTAGGAACAATATTTGGGTATTATATGGTGCTTGTATATTTCTTACAAGTTGCCTTACCATTCGGTTTACGGAGCACGAGTTCTGAAGTTTTGGAAAAAGCGGTCAAACTTAGACGAGCTCATCCCATTTACATCAAGACGTTATTTGATTACTCCTTCATACATTCCCTACCGTATACCTCGATAATGGATTAGTGCCCGTAGAAAAGCAAATTACCTAGGATTACCATCTGATAAGAGATTGATCAGGTCACAAATTAATTTTAAAAAATGCAAAACATTGTAAAAATCAAAATGAAAATTAAGTTATAAACTTGCTACCTACACCTACTTACTTAAAACAGTTCAGTCATTTTCTGTAACGCAAAAAAAGTACAAAGAGTTCGAACATTTAAATAAAAAAAAAAAAAAATTTGGTCTTACTATACAAGCTTCTTGGTATGTTACTAACACAAATTTACATTCTGACTTAAGTATGCCATGTGTCGGGGAATACATATGGACTCACTGCAATCGATTTCATGCCAAATTACGTGGGAAAACAACCCACTAGTGGAAAGAATGGCCACTACAATCATTACTAGGGATGGAAAAGTCATGAAAACAGGATGGTTCCAAAAATATCAATATTTTTCATTTAAATCATCGATGTTTTTGTACCGATCTTCTTAGGATTTGGGAAAAAACGAAAAAATATTTTAAATGTTTAAAATGAGGCTAGGCTCTAGTGCTGGTAAATAATTATTGATAATAATTTGATAAAAATAATTAATAATAAAAAAATAATAATTGATAAAAATAATTATCAATTCATTTTTGGTTCATCCTGCATTTTTACTTTTTTTCAATAAATAAATAATCGACAATTTTTCATTTATCGCAACCTTTATTAAAAATTCTCGAAAACTAATTAGAACATTTTTTAATCATTGGTAAAGACTTTATTTCTATTAATTCTGTACATCAGAGGTTTTGCTGATTTTGATTTTAGCCTCGTATTTGCATTATTCTGGCCATATTTTTCAAGTATAAGTATCGTGATTAAGCCAAAATGATAATAAAATATATAATACTTCAAATATAAAGATTGACAAATGTCGACAAGCAATACAGTGCGATCTGAAACTTCTTTTTGCTCTGCTGTAAAACTTTGAAAATTACGACAGTTTAAGTACCTCTGACGTACTTAATTATTTACAAAACCAAACCAAGAAAACCATTTTATTTCTAAAACATGTTTCGGAACTTGATGCGCAACTCGGTTAGTAAGCAACTACTCTATCAATAGTTATCAAAGCTAATCAATTGGAAAATATATTTTTAATAGAAACAAATTCGTACAATAAAAAGCAAATCTCCTAAATTTGGTTTGGTTTTGTAAATAACTGGTAAACTATGTGTATGTAAACTAAATACATTTTTTTTTTTTATTGGTTTTTGAGAGAATTATTAATAAAGTGATGATATAATTTGAAAATTTGTTAGATTCAAAATAATAAGATTGCTAGATAAACCAAAAATAAGTTGATTTTATTTTTTTTTTTTTTTTTATTCATTGTGAAAAATTGCTGAATAAAGAAAACAAATTGATAGGAAATAAAGAAAAACATATTTTTGTTTATGACGATGTACATATAACATCGATGTTTATACCTCGATGTATCGACGTATCACTATGTCGCTGGCATGACTGGAACACAAGGATACTGGAGCGGGCGTGGATGAGAGACCTACCCCCATAATGTTTTTTACTGGATAAATACTATGAAAGACTTATAACCTCTGGGTATTATTCTTCTTCATGCCTCACATGTCATTAATGTATTGATAATTTGGACATTCAATCCACTAATTGTCAATTTTTAAATTACACAGATTTGGATGTATAAATAAAGCTGCACAAAATATTATGCTGTATAGATACAATAAAATGTGTATTTATCTACAATTTGAATTCTCTCAAATAGATGTCCGTCTTTCCACAAGACAGACCCGTTAGACCTTATCTTAGCTTCTCGATTCCGAAACGACTAAAAGAGATACGTGGGTTGGATCCGTAGTGCCGAAGACAACTGGGATGTGGATCCTATTCAAAGAGATCCAAAGCAGTAAACCTCAGATGACTCACTCTGACTAGAAATGGGCTTCAATCTGTAGATCTCAGGCTACTATCTACAGATCGGAATCTACTTCTATTTATTATTTTTTTTATTTTAATCTAGCACACATTTTATTGTTTTTGAATAATGCAATAAAAAAAATATTATTTTTGTTACTCTTTTTGAAGTATCTCTTATTAAGAGCATAAGCGCGGCCTTAAGGGAATGAGGCGATCATGCATCCTCTCCCCAAATAATAAAAGAGAGAGGGCTAGAGTATCATTTCGTCCTTCTTTCCCAATAATTTGATGTAACATTTTTTTAAAAAAAGTAAAATAAAAATCAATAAATGCTCTACATAAACCAATTAAGAAAATAGGAAGAATCGATTTAAATCTTACTTCTAGACTAAGGCATAGAAGTAAGATTAAATTTGAAGTAGAATCGAATTCTACAAGCCTAGATCAGCCCTTCATTCTTTACTTTGCTTGAGCAGTAAACAATTACAAGAAGTTAGAGATTGATAAATTATTTGCCACTTCTATAATTTTGTTTTTATTGAAAACTAGTTTCGAATGTTATACATTCATCTTCAGTTCTAAGAACTTACAAAAATTCAAAAATAAGCAATTCAAAATACAGTTTGGTATTATTATACATATTAAATTAAATGTAATATTAATATTATATTAGACAGTAGTGTTTTACGGCACATATTTAAAAAATATTTATTTTAAGAAATTTCACGGGATTCTGTTCAAAAATTCCAGTTTTTAATAGAAAAACAAAATTAATATATTTTCCTATACTTTTTTTCTACAAGCTTTTTATCTTCTTATTTTTCTTTTTTTATGATTACTTTGATTTTCATCAAATTCAGTTCTATAATAGTGGAAAAAGTGATATTTTGAAATTATTACAACAAAATCTTAAATTTTTTTAATAAAAATAAGCTTTTATTAATTTTTAAAAACCTATTATTATAAAATAAATGTGAGAGATTAGTATCGACTACTTTCTCTTTCTTAGGAAACATTTATTATTATTTACATAAAGTTTTTACATAAAGTTCCATTAAAGCTTTTAATGGATAAGCTGTCAGTTATCCAAACAAATTTTAACAAAAAATATAAAATAAAATAATATTACCATCATGATTATTCTATTAATAAAAATATAATATACTTTTATTTATAGAGTAATCCTGATGGTAATAAAATGTTATGATAAAATAATATACAATATATATAAATAATATGTTATATATAATTGCAGTAAAAATAAAATATAAATAAATTATTTAAATATATATTAAATATATTAAATTATTATTTTTTGTTGTTTAATGCATTTTATTATGATTTTACTTCAATAATTTTATAATAATTAATTAAACATAGATTAAAATAGAGCCTCTGTAAATTCCAATAAAGAAATTTTATTAATAAAATACAAAGAATAGTGTGATGTTTCCGGATTTTTTTTTTATTTTTAGAAATTTTGAAATCTTTGTGGTTTATCTTTATACATAAAATGTGAACACCATAGTCTATAAAATAAATTAATATGTAAAAATATTGGAAGTATCTGTTGATAATTTAAAGTTTTTCAAAATTTGGACGAGTATGAGTTGATGGCTCGGTTTTAGCCGCATGTGACAAAATTGAAATCTATTAACAATTACCATATTTGCAAGCAAATAAGAAATATGGCCTGGACGCATCCCCGAAATGTCGACATTATTATAGTATTTGATATGAACAATATAAACAATTGTTGGAAAGTCAATGTTGCTCATCCTTTTAATTAACTACGGGATTCCTTCTAAATTATGATAGGAGAAATTTATTTATATCTAATAATGTTGAATTGAGGCCAACTTTATATGTCCATATTTATATTTAAAAAATTGCATCCTGAACCTGTACTTCGAAAATGATTCGAGTTAAAAAATAATTTTTTTGTATAAAAACCTGATTGGTGTTTCAACCAAAGCAACAAAAATCCATTCAGTTTGTCTGCATGCCTTAATAAAATAAAATAAAATCCAAAAATTGCATCAAATTGTTTTTGATTCATTAGAGTTATTGTTGTAAAATGGACTAAACTTGAGACTGTCTGTAACTCCACTATTGAACATTTTTTCTTGAAAATATTTATGATCGTCTTAACTAATCTTTACATGCCGCTTTAGTTTAATTAGTTCATGAAATAGAAACAAAAAATAACTTTTTTGAGCTCAGGGGCCTTCTAAAACGTTTAAATTAAGAGAGATCTGAAAAGCAATTTTTATCAGTCAAACTTCCTCTAACTTAGAAAGTAAAATTATATTAAATTCATTGACCCTGGATGGTCTCTGAGTAATCAGTGGTTTAGCATTCAGGAAGGTCTTGTATTTAATTAAACTTAGGTCTAGGATATTGTTTCAAGGTTTAACCTCCAGCGAAAATGTATATATTTTCTCTCAATAATTATTTAATAAATATTGTGTCCCATTAAAAATATTGTTTTATTTATTTATTTTTTTAGAGCACTAAATGTAAAACAATTAACTCCTATTTTTTTAGAAACCTTTTAATTACTGAAATAAAAAATTCCTACCACATGAAATGTTTTTGTTTACAATTTTTCATATTTATCTTTGAACAGGACTTAAATTGTGATTGAAACAAAATTAAATAATTCAAGAATGTCAAAAAAATTTTAGTTACTGCCTGAGGTCTTACAACATATTGAAAAAGCAATTTTATATTACCTTTTATAGGTTCTTCGCTATTGATAACTATTTTCTATTTCCTATTTTAATACAAAGAAATACACTTGATATCTATAAAACTGTAGAAAATCATTTCTGGACAGAATAATAATTAACAAAGTATAATAATGCGTGAGCTTGTTAAAAATTAAGATTGTTTTTTTTTTTTATTTAGGGCCATCTATGGACCACGATGCTTGTGTTTTAGCTGCATGTTTCTGGTTGTCATAGTCGTTTGACATCCGCATGATGGTATAGAAGGATCAATCTAATTAGGAATTGATAAATTATTTGGCACTTCTATAAATTTATTTTATTGAAAACTAGTTTCGAATGTTATAAATTCATCCTCAGTTCTAAAACCACACAAAAAATTCAAAAATAAGCAATTCAAAATATAGTTTGGTATTATTATACATATTAAATTAGATTAATATAAATCAGTATTATAAAACATTTATGAATTATGAATTTAATTAAGACAAGAAATCAAATACATGTTGGTACTCACCAAGGTTTAAATGGATTATATCAAACAACTCTTTGATACAATCCATTTAAACCAAGAAATCAAATACATGTTGGTACTCACAAAGGTTTAAATGAATTATATCAAACAGTTGTTTGATATAATCCATTTAAACCTTGGTGAGTACCAACATGTATTTGATTTCTTGTCTTAATTAAATTCATAATTCATAAATGTTTTATAATACTGATTTATGTTAATCTAATTTAATATATATAATAATACCAAACTATATTTTGAATTGCTTATTTTTGAATTTTTTGTGTGTTTTTAGAACTGAGGATGAATTTATAACATTCAAAACTAGTTTTCAATAAAATAAATTTATAGTGCCAAATAATTTATCAATTACTAGTCATAGTCGTTGTTTACCGCGATTGGTGTTCTGAGTGGTGGGTTTGGCAGCTGCTTTCTTATTTAAGATTAGTTTATTATTATTTTTTATAATTTTTTTATTAACCAACCATTTTGTAGTATTAATTTAATTTCTGCCATGTTTGTTTTATTTTAGATAGCTAGTACATTTTTATTTTATGTTACAGATAGCCTCAGTCCTGGTCCTCACACAGCTGTCGACTGAATTGGCCGAACCAGATGCAAATGGCGGAGGTACCGTCAGCATCCTGCTCGGGCTGGATGTTGATGACTTCTGGCAATCCTCATCCAATAATGGTATGCAAGATAAAAAAAAAAAATGTTCATTCTAAATTCTAAATACAGAGTAAATATAATGTTTAGTTCAATAAATCCAGATAACTAAAACCAGATTCCTTTATGATCGCATATTTTATACTAATTCCAAGGTCAATGATAGAAAATATCCCTGAAGTGTTTTATCTCAATATTATTTTACTCTTATTAGTTTTAAAAATGTTATTTGTCTGTTTTTATCGAGTTGTTTAATTTCATTGATAATTATTGTTAATATCTGCTTGATATGACTTATTTACAAAATGAATGGGTGCTTAAAACTTGCTAAATTTTTTTTTTTTTTTATAAGTTAAACAGGAATTTTTATTGGAAAAAAAAAAAAAGAATCCAGTCTTTGAAGTTAACCATTATCTCTTATTTTATTTATTTTTTTCAGGTCTGGAAGTCCTCATAGCATTTCTTCTTTTCTCTTTTGTTTATGCAACAGCTAGTGCCATTTTAATTTGGGGTAGTATTGTTGTAAGTATATTTCATAGAATATATTTTAAAAATATTATTTCACTTTCAAATTATATATAATTTATTCATTTTTCTGAAGTGTATAATGATTAACTATCTCTTAGTTAGCTGAAATGTATAAATTAATTTTGATATCACGTAATGCTTTGCATTGTTAAAATATCTTATCATTATATTTGGGAGACCGACCTGAGGCTCGCCCTGCCTCTATAAAGTGGGTAGCTTGTAAAGCTACCCTTCAATGGGTTGGAGAATAAACTTTGACAGTTATAGTGTGGATGCTGACCACATCATCTACTTGTATGACTATTAGTCAAGAAACAGTACTTACTACTTGAGTACTGACTCCAAGACCCTTTGTGGGTTGGTACAGGTTTATTTTATTATTTATCATCATTATTTTCATACATCCAGAATAAAGGGCAACTACTCAAACATTGTTTTAAATAAGAACTAATATTTGACCCACAAAAAATTAAGATCAGCATATGTTTTTTTTTCCTATTTCTCAACAGTCTTTTGCTTAATCACATGTTTGCTCATTGCTTTAGCCCCTATTATTTATGAGGTGCTCACCAGTAATTCTAGATGTTTGAAAATTATTCATGCCTATACAATACATACAATGAGGAACGTACTTTGATAAATACACTTACCTCATCATTAAATCTAATTTATTCTTTTAAAATTTAATTAATTTTTTCTTCTCTCTATGTTTTGTTATTTATTTATTTTTAACTCATTGTTAGTTCTAAATTTATGTCATGGTCCATAGGAAACATACTTCAAATTTGCTAATTTGTTTAAACACTTATTAAATTATATGCTGGTACAATTACTTGATCATATTATAATAAGTTATAAAATATAAAGAAAAAAGCATTGCATTAAATGTTGAAAAGTTGAATAAATTTAAAGCTAAATTAGATAAAATGATCTAAAAAATCATTGATGATAGTAATAGTAAAATCATCCTTTTTGAAATAATGGGTCTTAATTTGAATATTCATTATTTCAATAATAATTGGCTACATCATTTAATAATGCCTTATTTTTTTCAATGAACAAGTTGTAAATTTTTTAAATTTAAAATGTCCTGTTAAAAAACAGTTTTAGTAAAACTTAACTAAATGAGTAAGTAAAGAAAATTCATTTAAAAAAAAAAAAAATCATCGACCACAATCATATTTTTAAATACCTTTCATGCTTGTTCGTAAAAGTTGCACTAATTTCAGCCTTATCTGATATTTTTTTTTTTTTTTTTTTTTGTGATTCTTGATAATTTTCCGTAACTCTAATTCTATAATAAAAATATCAATGCTTCCCATATAAATATTTTGGGAGATTTAATTTGTTTATTTATCCTGCCATCATTTGATTTAAAATAATGATGTTTTTATTAACCATTTTATTTTGTAATTTATTTTTTATTTTTTGTAGGAAGTGAGCTGTTTTGCTTACCCATGGCTGCTCTGTGAAGCTATAAGTTTTGTGACGCAAATCATAACTATATACCTTCACAGTTTGAAATCTTTTAAACGGACTAATAGGTGGATACTTCTCTTATCCGCCTTTAACCTAGGTCAGTATTTTATTTTTATTTAAATAGAAAAAGAACTTTTTATTTTGTATTTAAGGTAAGTCGGGGTAAATGCATATATGGGGATTTATTTCTAAGTTTATTTTGTTGGGGAAGCTGCCTTCTATGGGAATTTGAAGTAATTAGAAAGTAAATAGTACAATCCCCAAATATACACTTGTCCAGAATGGGGCTTACCCCCGACATACCTTATATGAAGTTCAAAAAAATTATCTCTGAGATTTTGGTAGGTCATAGAATTTTAAAGTAATGTGTGTTTGAACTAAATACCTAAAGAAATCAACAAGATAAAAATTCATAGATGAAATGTTGTACATGGACCACACATTCTAAGTGTGTGTAACAATATTCAGACCACATTTGTCAAACTGGATGATTAATTTTATCTCCCAAATGGTGAAACAAGGAGATTTCAGGACTCCAAAATAACTTTGCACTTTTATTTTGAAAAAATTCTTATTCTAACTTATACTTTTTCTTAGAAACTTTTGTGAAACAGTTGATAGAAGAACATTTATGTTAGATCCTTTATTATAAGTTCTTATGTGAATGTTTAGGTCAGAACTTTTATCATAAAAGTTCTTTTATAGCTCATACAAGAACTTTTTGGCCAGGACTTTTATATACAAGTTCTATATTATAAAAGTTAATAGAATATTTCAGTGAGATTATAATAAATTGTGTGTGTATGTGTTTCTGTGCTCAGATGCTTAGTTTTATTCTAATTAAAAGATTTTTAAGTTTTTTTAATTTTTGCGTGCACAGCATCCTTTATTCTAATAAAGGAACACCCTCTAGGTGTACGAGCAATAGTGCAGGTCTTTCCATATTCCCCAGTCGAGTGTGGGGTTCGGGAACATTTTTAAATTCCCTGAAAAATTGTTTATAAGTTGTTTATTTGACATATACGCTGTCTAAAATGTATTTTAAGCAATTTTTGTGTTAAAATTACACCAAAAAATTTATACTCTTGGTCTACAAAAGATATAAGACTGACTTATTAATAGGTTCCTGTGCACCTGTGCTACCCCTCTCCTCCCATGCTCACACCTATGCTCCCGAGGTATCCTCCCGAAGATCCCCCATAAGTACGTGAAAACTTATATTTGAGAACTTATATTTAAAATATTTTAGTAGGAACTTCTGTTATCAGAACTTAAAAAAAAAAAGATTTGGCAAGAACTTATATTAACAGAACTTTTATAAAACTTTTAATGATGTAAGTTCTTAAGGAACTTTTTGTCAAAAGTTTCTATTGTGTTGAACTTTTATATTTAATTATTATGCTTGAAATTTCATACAGCACTTTAGGATTCCTAAGTATAATTTTTTATGAAATCACAGTCTAATTTTTATGGTGGAACTGAATCTTCCGAAGGCGATATAACTTATATATTATGACGTGATGGCGATATATTAATTAAAAAATAAATTTAATAAGCACGAGTTTTAATTTTTTAAATTGTCCTAATAAATAAATGTTTATATCCTTTCTAATAAATTATAAACTTAGTTAAGGATATTTTTATGACTATTTTGATTGCTGCTATTTTCCCTGACTTGTATGAAAGGTACTTTATTTTAGATTTTTTTTTTATTTTATATATGTTTTGCGATCCTTACTTTTGAATTTTGTTTATTGTAATTATGATTACTACAGAGTTGCCCATGACTTTCTCATTTACAAATTAAATAACACTTTTGCTCAATAAATAAGTGTATTATTTTAGTTTCAATAATGTTGAGTATAATTAGATTTTTTAAGTATGGGTGGCATTACAAATCTTTTTCCACAACATCCTTTAACTATCAAGACTGGCTCTAGTGTCTATTTTTTTTCTTAATAGATAGTTCATTGACCCCTCTCTCCCCCAAAACGAAATCCTAAAATTCATTTCGTCTTTTGCTCCTTCGAAAAGCATTAAAATTTGAAAAAAAATAGATGATTTTCCCAGTCAAATTAAAACAAATGGCGATAAATAGTTTATTAATACAGTGTAATCAATAAAGCTGCCGGATACTTATTCATAATGGACTAAAATGTATGTACATTGTTATAAAAATCAATAAAGTCATTAGCTGTTTTAATGCTATTATACATTTTTTAATCAGACAGATCTGCTGAGAATATTAAAAGGTATAACATATAATTTGTTTTCTTAAATTACGGTTGTGGATGCAACTCTTTTATTTCTTTTTTGCTTTAACCAACTTTAATAAACTAATCGAAATTGATAATTTTTGTATTAATTTTTTTCAGTGATTTCAATATATTTCTGGGTCGTTGTGTTCTGCGCAGCACGATCTTGGGCCAAGCAAAAGCGAGAAGAACGTGAGAATGCCTCCACTTCAACACTTTCAAGTGGGAACGAAACGATTCATGATGAAAATTACACAACGCAATTGCCTCAGAAAGGCGTACAAGTCTAGTCCTAAGAGGATAGTCTTTTCTACTGATGTTTTCAAATCAGTATTTTCTGATATATTTTTATATAACAAAGCCTTCCCAATACTTTTACAAAATTGATTATTTCTAATTTACTTTAATTTTATAAGTAAATAGCCAATATAAATAAAGTAATTTTATTTTCATTTTTCGATTTATATATTATCAAATTATTTAATCATTGCCATTGTAAATTATTTAATATTGATTTTTTGTATATTAAATTTTTGATAATAGAAGAAATAAAAAATATATAACTGATTTGCACTAAAGAAAAAATGTCCGTGGGAATAATTTAACTTTTTGTGTGTGTGATTTCCCAATGTGTAATTATTATAAAATTAATATTTTTTTCTCTTATATTTTGAAATTTAATAATATTATTTTGTAGTTAAATTAAGTTGTTTATAACAGTTCCTAGTTTTATATATTTGAGAAGAAATTGCAAAAAAAAGTTTCATTTTGTTTCATACATACTATTTATTAATTTTTTTATGATTTAAAACTAGTAATACCATATTCAATATCTATATAATTTAATAATAATGAATTTAATTGAGATTTTTTAAACATGGAAAATAGTTCCTTTATTCATAGATAATAAAAATGATCTTAACTATACCTGGATTAAAATATTTATAGTTTAAAATTGGCAAAATATGTATTTTTACTTTAAAGTTTATGCATTCAAAATTTTATATTTATGTTTTCAAAGTCATCCTTATGCTATTCCTTCTAATGGCTTATCATCTATGTGGATTATAAAATGTTATGGTTTTGTTGTTTATATTTTCAAATATTTATCAGTTTTTTGTACACTGGAGATTTTGTGCAACATTCTAATTAAGATACACCAAAATAATATAGTGTTTGATGAATTTTATAATTTCTTTACTTTAAAACTGATGTGACAGTGATCTCTTTCAGTTTTTGTGGTTCTATGCATTGTTATTTATGTATGTGGCTTCTATTTAGAAATTCTAGTGACTTTTACATGCAAAAAAAATTGTGATGTATATATTGCAATTGTATTAAACTCTTATAAATTATTCTAGCATCAAGTTCATTAAAATGTAATAAGCTTTCATCTTCTTCCTTTCGGCATAATAAAAACGCAAAAAGACAACTGATCTTAAAGTGAGTGAATGAATAATCTTGAAGATGCTATATTACTGAGTTAATTAATCATGTTATATTTCACAATTATCGTGGTTCTAATTTGCTATATTTATTTTTGAATTTTTGAAATAATCTTGACGATGAAACAGTGCCTGTTTACTATGCTATGGTCTCTGAGTGACTGTGGTTACAAATTTATTTATTTATCATTCTAATTTTTTTTCCTCCTAGCTGGAATAATGTAGCCTATAGTAACACATTTGTTTAATCAGTTTTCATTTCTGCATAAAGTTACTTCCAATTTTTCGATTTCTTTTATCTGATACAATTAAAGCATATTCATTGGTTTCTTCGGACAGGGTTCTCAAATTTTTGTCTATTCGCATATGTGAGTATTAAATTACTTCATCTAACTTTGGATCTTTTTCGAAGATATTCACAAAAAATCTTTGGAACGTATGGAATAAAATATACTTACCTTTTTGATACATACATAAATACATAATCAAATTTGACAATTATTGTCAGTAGAATTAAATATATATTAATGATAATTGTATCACAATATTTCTTCTTTAAAATTATTGGTTTTAATACTTCTACCTGAAATGAAATTTGCAAACTCTAGGATTATACGGAACAGTGTGATTGAATAGTAATACTTTAGGATCAAAAAAGGCAATCAAAATATATTTTTTTTGTTTGATTTAAATAACCATAAAAGTAAGTCTATTTTCAATTTGAACAATCTTCCTTATTTATTGTCGTATTACAAAATTGAATTCTGTATCTTTTTTTGCATACAGAAAGCGAGGTTTAGCTATATATCAGACTATTGCGTAGGAAGATCAGAGTAAAAAAGTTTTAAAAAAAGGTTACCGTTCCTTTTAAATGAAGTTATTATGAGTTAAGCCTCAAATGCTGTACCTATTGTAAATTAATAAATACTATTAGAAGGCAATTGTTGTAAATATGCTCTTAGATGTTAGAATAATCTATGTAACACTGTAAATATTGTAGAATAAAATCATTGTGATATGGTGTCTCTCTTCGGAAAGAGACAATGATGGACTGATTTATCGTGTGTAATGCATTGTAAGGAAATTTTCTGGTTCGTGCTATAAAAAAAGAAATGGTTATGATTTGCTTTGCTTTTGAAGAAGTTGTTCATATATTGTTATATTTAATTACCAAATTTACTTCTTTCAACTCACTAGTCAAATGGATTTATTGATGTTTTTATCATTTTCACAGTATATGAATGTTCATCAATTAAAATGTTGACATGTGTATTGTTGAAATTTATCATGTTGTGTATATTTTTATTAGAATACAATTTTTTTTTTATAGTATATCAATTTAGTTTTTTTGTTTTCCATTTCTACTGACATTAAACCAATATTCTAATGTTTGTATTTCCTTATTTTGTTATGTGAATTTAAAAAGAAACTACGTTTAAACTGTTTCTGATATTTTATAATTGAATAAATTGTATTACATTGATAATTAATAAAACTTTTAAAACTTATAATATATTAAATGGAATGTATAAATTTGTACCTGGCTTTTTCAACAAAAACTATTTAGACGAATAAAGACTATGTTCTGCAATGAAAATTTCAGTTTCACTGAACACTAATAATCACTTGTGTCTTTTATTATCTGGTAATTTGACATCAAATAGCCATTTTCCAGAATAACATTAATAACACTTGAATATGGCTGTAATCTAATTATTGATTATGTAAAATATGCCCTGCCCCTTGACTTATATTCAATTTTACTGTTAAATTATTTTTTAATTCTTATTTCATAAAAGCTTAAATTCGGAAAGGAAATAATTTCGTTGAAGGCATTTTCCTGTCACATCATATTTTTCTAAATGCTTTCGATAAAATATTCTAAAATGGTGGAAAGAAGTAAATAACTTCAAATTAGCCTTGTAGGCTTTTGCATGGTGAATCCTGGGAATGGATAATCATTTATCAAAATGGAAAATTAGCACATGCTTTCACCTCAAAATTAAACTTCTATTTTAATTACTATTTGATAAATAATCAAGGATATGGTCCTTAACAAAAAAAAAATATTTTTTTATGTTAACAAAAATAAAGTTTTTTTTTATGACACAATAATTACTTTTTGGTGTTTATCTCAATTGCCACTTGGACCATCTTCTTGATTATTAATATGGCCAGCTATACAGTATATAATATTCTTATATTATATATTGAATAAATTAATATACATTATAAACTTTCAAATTAGGGAATCTTCAAAAGATAAATTTATCTTTTACACTCCTCTACATTATTTAAAAACAATATTTTTAGAAAAATATATTTTAGTATTTAAAAAAATTCAAGGAAGGGAAGTAAAAGTAACAAAACAAATGAAGTTTAAAGAACTTAATTTATTGAATAACCATCAATTCAACAACTTTGTAAAAATAAATAAATACAAATAAAACAACACAAACTACAAAAATACAAAAATAAATAAATACAAATAAAACAACTGCAACTTAATTTATAGAATTGCTATTTACAATAAATTAATAAAACAATTATTTACAAATAATAATCAGTCTTGAAACATGAAAATAAACTAATATACACAAATAAAATTAATTAGAGGTAGGAATGAAATTTATTTAATCAACTTCTTCGATAGTGGGTCCTGTCGAAGCTTGGCCAAATTTGTTGCCGGTCTGCTGTCCACAAGTAGAGCCTGAGCCACTGCTGTGCATCTTTGTCATATACGCGACGCACTCATTTTGAAGTTCCTGGAGTTTGTGCTGGTACTCCTCCTTATCTGCGAGGGTGTTGTTATCTAGCCACCTCATAGTCTCATCACATCTGGCCCTGACTTTGTTCTTGTCATCTTCGCTCAGTTTGTCTCCTGCCTCATCGGCTGCCTGCTTCACAGAGAAGACATAGCTCTCCAGTTGGTTTCTGGCAGCTATCCTCTCCCTCTGTGCGTCATCTTCTGCTTTGTACCTTTCGGCCTCGTTGACCATCCTCTCTATTTCCTCTTTTGAGAGTCTCCCTTTGTTATTCTCTATCCTGATGTTCTTCGACTTTCCAGTGCTGTTCTCCTTGGCTGAGACATTGAGAATTCCATTCGCATCCAGGTCAAATGTGACTTCGATCTGAGGAACTCCACGGGGTGCAGGCGGGATCCCTGTTAGGTCAAATGTGCCAAGGAGGTTGTTGTCCTTAGTCATAGCTCTCTCGCCTTCGAATACCTGAACCGTGACTGCAGGCTGATTGTCAGAATAGGTAGTGAACGTCTGAGCCTGCTTGCAAGGGATCCTACTGTTCCTCTCTATTATTTTTGTCATAACTCCACCAGCAGTTTCGATGCCCAGAGAAAGTGGTGTCACATCAACTAATAGCACATCTTGTATCTGTGAGCTCTGATCTCCACTGAGGATGGCAGCTTGCACAGCGGCTCCATAAGCAACTGCTTCATCTGGGTTAATTGACAGATTAAGAGATTTACCATTGAAAAAATTCTGTAGAAGGCTCTGGATCTTTGGAATGCGTGTAGAGCCTCCCACGAGCACTACATCATGGATGGAACCTTTGTCCAGCTTTGCATCTTGCAACGCCTTTTCAACAGGGTGTAATGTTGATCTAAAGAGATCAGCGCAGAGCTCTTCGAACCTGGCCCTTGACACTTTGGTGTAGAAGTCAATACCTTCATAGAGGGCATCTATTTCAATGTTGGTTTCCGTGCTAGAAGATAGAGTTCTCTTGGCCCTTTCCGCAGCTGTCCTCAACCTTCTCAGTGCTCTTGGGCTGTTCTTCAGATCTTTCCTGTACTTTCTCTTGAACTCTTCTGCCAAATGATTGACTAACCTATTGTCGAAGTCTTCTCCTCCCAGGTGAGTGTCTCCAGCAGTGGATTTGACTTCAAACAGGGAACCTTCGTCGATTGTGAGAATTGAGACGTCAAAAGTGCCACCTCCAAGGTCGAAGATGAGAACATTCCTCTCACCCTTCAGATTCTTGTCCAATCCATAGGCGAGGGCGGCAGCTGTAGGCTCGTTGATAATCCTCAGGACGTTCAAACCAGCTATGGCCCCTGCGTCCTTGGTCGCTTGTCTCTGAGAGTCATTGAAGTAGGCTGGAACTGTAATAACTGCGTCTTTCACTTTAGCTCCCAGGTATGATTCCGCAGTCTCCTTCATCTTGGTCAGGACCATGGAACTTATCTCTTCCGGAGAGAAATGTTTCGTTTCACCTTTGTATTCAACCTGGATTTTAGGTTTGGTGCAATCGTTGACAACTTTAAATGACCACAGCTTTAGATCATCTTGAATTTTAGGATCATCGTATTTCCTGCCGATCAATCTTTTCGCATCGAAAACTGTGTTTTGAGGGTTCATGGCTACCTGATTTTTTGCCGCGTCTCCGATGAGTCGCTCTGTATCAGTAAAGGCGACATAGCTCGGTGTCGTCCTGTTGCCTTGGTCGTTAGCGATGATTTCCACTTTTCCATGCTGCCAAACGCCGACGCACGAATAAGTTGTACCAAGATCAATTCCGATAGCGGGCATTTTACTCACACAACTCAACAATAACACTAGATAGAATAAATAGGATCGAACGAATAATCACACTCGAGTAATCGTATCGCTGTTCAGTCAGTCTACTGCCAGACGGTGAGCCTGGCGAGGTTTATATAGCCCGCCGATCGTTCTAGGCCGACCCAGACCATTCCCTCGAATCTGATTGGTCGAAACCTGCACCCGATTATTGAATCATCTAGAACCTTCTCCAACAGCCCAGATCAATTCGAAACAAGCTCTGTAATTACTATTACAGCAGATTTTGACATCTTTTAAGCATTATTGGAATGAGAATTATCCAATTGGGAAATTAAGAACTGTTTTATAAACTCTGCAATGGTTAATTGTTTCTGTTTCCGTCACACATATTTTTATAAAATGTTTTTTCAGCAAAGCATTTATTTTTGGGTCGAATATAAATTTTATTTCTTATTTATAATGTCCGGGTCACGGTTCAGAAATTATAACTAGGAGCATTTTCACACATTTTTCTAGTTTCTTCTTTAATATATTTTAAAATTTCATCTGGGTATAAGAATCGATGACATTCATAGTGTTTAAGAATTCATAGATAGTTTTAATATCAAATAAATGTATTACAAAATATAGAAATATAAAAGATTAAAATAAAAAAATAAAGTTTTTAATATACCAACGAATAATTTTTTTAATAAAATAAAAAATTAGAAATATATTTAATTTCTGCATCTCTAAGGTGCATGAATGACGTGTAAAATGTTTGCTATTTATAAGTTTTTGTCAATAACTTTTCGATATTTAAAATGGGATAGGTATTTTAAATCTTGGTTGATATTTGTCAATTACGTACCTACTGGCAATCATTTGTTATTAAAAGATACCAAATCTTCAAAACGCTGATTGCGGTAAAAAAAAAAAATCATTCTAATTTTTATAAATTATATTTATCTTTTTTAATATACAAATTTCATTTAATGAATTGACTAAGAAAGAAGAGGATAAGATGTTTGAAAAAATAATGTTGTTAAAAGGCGAATATATGAGATGTTTAAATATTCAGCTATCAACATTGTATCTGTTTCTACTTGCCAGGAGGAAGAAAAAAGGTAATGACTTTTACTTCAACGCCAATCTGTTGCATTCTTTAATTTGGATTGATTTTCATTTTCATAATGATAACAGTACTGTCAGTTAAATTTCATCAGTTTTTTTTCTGAAATGAAAAATGGGCAAAGTAATTAATTTAAATATGTATTAAATTATATCTAATTTTTAAAAAATATATATTTTTATAGGATCCCGGTTTTATAGAGTGGAAATCCCAAATTAATTTAAATTGGAATTAAAATGTTTGCCTCTCTTAAGGCAATAGAATATGGCGAGATGTGGGGAAAGTGAAGAACGTTCTAGAACCTCCTCGACTCGTTCTCACTAAAGAATGGGGTATTTGCTGGGAATATTTTTAGCTTAAATTATTTCCTAATCAAAACGTATATTTGTAATTAAATATCATAATCTACCTAAATATTTCTGCATTTGTGATAATTTCAAATACTTTTGAAATCAACAATAAATTAAAATATTGAATAAACGTCGTTATAAAAATAAATAACTTGCTTTGTAAATAAAAGCATTCGTTGTCATGTTTGTGTTATCATCATATTGTTTAGTTTAGAAACCTAACAGCAAAAAAAAAAAAAAATGTGCTTTCAGTAATAACTAGCTAGAATAATAATAATAAGTATAGCGATAACTCAGACTTTATTCTTCCATGCCCAGTGGCCCAAATGTAAAAAAAAAATCTGGTGCGGTGCGCGCATCACACAACTTTCCCTTACCGCCCTATAATAATTATCTTTCTAATATAATTCTAAAGGGTTCACATAAACAATACTTGAAATAAACTCAGCAGCATTCAATTCTTCTCCCACTTAAGTACAATAAAATAGTTTTTAAAACAATTTTAGTACAACAATTCTGTACACTACCTATATATTTTAACTTTGTCAAGTTGCAAATATATTTTAAAAGTTGCTGGTTTAGTTTCTATGGAAACATTTTCTTTCCATTAAATAATGTGAAAGTAGAAATTATTAAGTTAATTTCCGTTTTTGTATTCTTAAATTACTTTGTTACAGAGCGTATTGTTTACAACAGATTGGCGGATTGCTTGGAGGAGGTTCGGTCGCATCTATCTCCTTTCGGATGCGCTCGGTTATCCATCTATTTTATGCTCCTTATAAAATACACTGTATCTTTGCTAATACTTGTCCGATTTTGATGATTTTTTTTTTAGATACTTTAATAACCTTTCATATAATTCTGTACATAATTAACTATAAATTGCATACTTTTTAAGCCATGCGAAAAAAAAATATTCTTTTCTTCATAACTTTTTTTCCTGCATTTTCTCGGTGATTTACTACATAAATGAAAAATAAAAGGCCTTTATGAAGAATAATTTTGGCAAGTTTCATCAAAATCGTTAGAGCCGTTTTTGAGAAAAATGTAAAAAAGTGTAAAATCCATGATATAATAGCTAATTCCGGTTACATCGGACTAACCGGAATTAGCTATTATATCATGGATTTTACACTTTTTTACATTTTTCTCAAAAACGGCTCTAACGATTTTGATGAAACTTGCCAAAATTATTCTTCATAAAGGCGTATCTTTGCTATTATTGGTCCGATTTTGATGATTCTTTTATTCTTTTTTAGATGATTTAATTACCTTTCATAAAAGTCTATAGATAAATTACCGTAAAATGCATACTTTTTAAGCTATGCGCAAATAAAATATTCTTTTCATCATAACTCTTTTCCCTGCAATTCCTCGGTGATTTACTACATAAATGAAACGTTAAAGATCTTTATGAAGAATAATTTAGGCAAGTTTAATCAAAATCGTTAGAGCCGTTTTCGAGAAAATTGTAAAAATGTGTAAAATCGATTATATAAAGTGGCACTTCCGGTTAGTCGATTTTGACGAAAATGTTGCTGTAACATCACATGCATGTGCTAACCTTAAATATGTAATTTCAGTATCGTACAGCTTTCCGTTTTTGAGCTAGAGTGATCACAGACACACAGACCATTTTGCGAGACTTGGTAATTTGGACTCAGGAGACCTTAAAACATGTATTTCCGTTGAAAACTCGAATTCGAAAATTTTCACGATCGCAATACTTCCCCTTACTATATACTTTGTATATAGGTAAGGGAAAGTAAAAATACTAGGACAATTCTCAAATAAATTGTAAAATCTGGAAAGAAAACAAAAAATTCACGCACATGGAAACTTTGCTTGGGCCCTATATGTGTCAAGCCTGTGTCATATAGCGCAAAATCTGATGACTTTTTTATTTTTTTATAAAAAAAAAGCGAGTTTTACTTTTTTATTTATTTTCTAGGTAGGTACTATAAGAAAAAAAAACTTTTATTTCACGAGTGTTACACACTAAAAAAAATTTCTTGATTTTTTCCATATTTTTTCCGTTATTACCTAATTGCCGTTGTACGATGGACCACCAATTATTAAAATTAACTTTTTTTTATTTAAAATATATAGTGAACATTTTCGAAATTCACGTCGGACGAAATTCCTTTATAAACTTTCTATTTTTAAATGTTTTAAAACATTAATTAGTATCTCAAAATTTATTCTGCTTTGAGACGAACTGAATACTGATCGAGGGATTGAAAACCGAAAAAATGAAAAATATTGTGCTTCTGGAAATCTAAGGATAGCCAAAGTGACAGTTTATTTGAGAATGACCCATTAAATTCAATTGAGGAAAGGATTTATAGAAATATTTGTTAATATTTTGCAAATAGAATAAAAAATCCATCTGCAGAACAAACCTTCTGAGAGAAACTTTGTCATAAAAGAAATAAATCAATAAATTTAAACTCTTAATTTATTTTTAGTAATAATATTAATTTTTAGTATTTTTTTTTTTTTAAGATTACCAGAAGAATGGACAAATGAACAAAAGAATTTTTTACTAACAGAATGACATGGACTGTCATACAGTCTGCCTAGGCTTGAATAAGGTATCAAAGAAATCCAGAATGTCTTCTCATACTTCATAAATTAGTAATTCACTACCTTGGTTGTGAACCATAAGCAGCAGAACCATCTCCTGAGTGGAAAAAAATGTTAAAATTCTATCTCTTATTGTTTATTTTTGTAGGAGTTGTGTTTCAAAATATTGAATCCTATAAATTTCCAATTTCAAGATTTTTTAAAGACAAAAATATTGGTTCAGTAACCCTGGTCGCTTGTTCCGAGAAAGGTAGGAAAATGTCTGGAAATTTTATCTAAAGAAAAACATCATTTAGTATATTTAACTAAATAATTAATTAGTTGACATCCGCATGATGGTATAGAAGGATCAATCTAATTAGGAATTGATAAATTATTTGCCACTTCTATAAATTTGTTTTATTGAAAACTAGTTTCGAATGTTATGCATTCATCCTCAGTTCTAAAAACACACAAAAAATTCAAAATATAGTTTGGTATTATTATACATATTAAATTAGATTAATATAAATCAGTATTAAAAAACATTTATGAATTGTACATGCATTGGTAATATGTGTGTGTAGCTGTGCAGCAAGGTGTTTGTTTAACTCAAATAAAATGTGTCTGTAATTTTGTGCTAATCAAATTAAAAAGAAATGTTTTAGTTCAGCCGCATGAAAAAATGGGACACTTATGTATCTCAGGATAAATGTAAAGACTATTACAGTTACTTATCACAGGTAGTTTAAATTCATTGATTTACTAATTGCCCATGATTATTCTGTTGAGTACCATGAAAATAATTACATGCAGTAGTATAGTTCAATACTCAAAGCATAACACTCTTAAAAACCTTGGTGAAGGAATAACTCTTAATATATGTTTAATGAGGATAAGACTAAGAATTACAATTATTTAGCATTTTTTCTCCACAGCATTATAACTTTCAAAATATATTTTTTTAAATATTTTATAATACTTTGTTGATTCATCAAATAAAAGTCTCAGATTCATATTTTTATCATAATATGATTGTTATTATATTATAATACTTCTTCATACCATGGTGTTACAGACCGCAGTGGTCCCTAACCTCCTCAATGAGCCTCTGCCAGGTGGATCGATCTTGGGTGGCTGTTTTCCAGTTTCTTACATTCAGTAAGATTAGAGAATCCTTAGCAACATTGTCCTCTCACCTGAGTCTTGGTCTGCCTCTATTTCTGGAGAAGTCCAGCCTCCTCTCCAATAGCTTCTTGGGAATCTAGTCATTCCTCATTCTGGTGACATGGCCGGTCCATCTCAATTGTCCCAACTTGATGGTCTGTAATACATTAGCTTCTCCGAAGAGCTTTTACACTTCATTGTTGTGTCATCTTCTCCATTGGCCCCTCTGCTTAATGAACCCAAAAATCCTTCATGATATTTTCCTTTTGAAAATAAGGATTTCTTTTTCTTCATTGGCTGTTAAGAGTCCATGTTTCAGAACCACAAATAAGAATCGGTCTGATGAGGGTTTTGTAAATTAGGCACTTAGTTCATTGAGAGATTATGGTCTTAGATGCTTCCTTAAGCCAAAATAGTATATACTGGCCATCATCAGTTTCTGGCTTGTTTTCATCACAATCTTCACAAACAACTGACCCTAATTACTTAAACTGCTCTATGCTCTGGAAGCTAAAAAGACCTATTATTAAGGGTTCTTTTGCCGCATTTCCATCACTCTGGCCAACTCTCATGTACTTTGTCTACAGTCAGGCCCATGTCTGCAGCGGCTTCTATAAGATTCAGGAATGCGCCCTAAAGTGTGTTGCTATGTCGATATCATCTGCAAAGGCAAACTGCAAGGTTGTGCCTATCTTACTATTTTTTCAAGAACAAAGTTAAATAACAAACACGCTAAGGCAACTCCTTGTCTCAATCCACTTTTCGAGTCAAATTCTGGTGACAAATTTGACTGCACTTTGACTTTGCACCTAACATCTTCCATTGAATTTTAATTAAATATAGTCAAAATGATTAAATAACATTCATGAGATATTAAATAGAAAACTATAGTTTTTTTTTTCTTAAATATGTATTGAAATAAAAATGGTTTATGGTTCTTCACCATTAATTACATGATTTCAGATTTGATTCAGGAATTTTTGAAAGTTAGCTCAAAGCATAACACTGGCATTTTGATGGGCTTGAAAGGTAACATGAGTAGCTTATATCCAACTTTTGATTCCCAACATTATCGTCATGGTGTTTATTTTAATTTTTCCTGTGATTTCTCAAAAGAGGTCTTCAAAAAGGCCAGTATTTGGAACCACCGTTCATTGTTTCATCTATTTATTAAAATATAACAATTTGTTATATAAAATTAATCAATTTAGATTAAGAGATAATAGTTCCAATGTAATTAATATAGTTGTTAGTCAAGTATGGCTCTCAATAGGTAATAGTTTTGTGTTTTAAATAATTTATTAAGAAATAAAAAATATAGGCAAAATAGAAATATTTTTACTGTTTTTTGTTAGTGTGAATATAATAAATTTTGCCCTACATATAGTTTTAATTTTATTTTATGGTTTTTACGTAATTAAATTTGTTTAAAATATTTTTTTGGAAATGCCATGTTAGTGAGAGAAAAGAACTAATCTAATGTGACAAAAAAAAAAATGTGTAAGCTGGGCACAGTTAAAAATTTAAAAACAAATACTGCTATAGCATCAGACATAGTTGACACAATAGTATATAGTTTGAAAATGGCCAAAAAAGGTTTTAAATAAGGCCAAAACATTCCAAAAAAAAAAAAAAAAAATATGACC
Organism: Rhaphigaster nebulosa; assembly: GCA_948150685.1. Classification (NCBI taxonomy): domain Eukaryota; kingdom Metazoa; phylum Arthropoda; class Insecta; order Hemiptera; family Pentatomidae; genus Rhaphigaster; species Rhaphigaster nebulosa. The sequence goes on from OX411310.1 coordinate 77,502,052, forward strand.
AACATAAGTAAATAAGTTTTTATTAATAAATTTTTGAGGGATTAATATGATCTATTATCTGTTAATCTAGATTGATTAATTTTATATAATAAATTAGCATCTCATTAGATAATGAACAATCACAATATTGTTATTGATAACAATTTATTTTAATGTTCAATATTTAGATGTCAAGTGATCAGCTACTTAACATGAGTTTTGCAATTTTAATATCGTCTGATGACTACAATGAAACAATCAAATTTCTGGAATATTCGACAATTTCGTTTGATTCTGATGTCACAATTATTGTTGGTAATTATTTGTATGATTTGTATAGAACACATTTTTCAAAACCTATGATCTCCAATCTGGTTGGAACGCATAACAAAGAAACAATCATCTATGCAAAACGGGAAAAAAGAAATGATTTGGAAGGAATCACAATAGAGGCAGGGGTAGTGGTATGTAAAAATACATTATTTAATCAAGAACTAATTTGACTTATTTCATAGGAGATATTATTGAAGTGGAATAATATTTTCTTTATTTTTAAAACATTTAGTTTTTTTAATTAACTGGAATAGTTTATTTTTAATAAGTGGACAGGAGGATTTCCTTTAAACATTACTCCAGAAGGTATTGAAAAGTTGCTTGATTTCAATTATCAACCAGAAGAAGAATTCTTATCTAGATTTGGGTTTGCAATTCATAAAATTCTGGAAAATGCTTACAACTTCAGGTAACTTTCATCGAATAGAACTGATATTAAGTATTTATAATTAGTATCCTAGTGCTCAGTATTTCTCAAATAAAACAGAATAAGCAATGTTCTCTTCCATAGTATTATTCCTATGCGTGCTGACCATTGTGAGATCCAGGCATATAGGCATAATTTTTTTTCAGAAGGGAGGGTTTTAAGGAAGAAGCAAGTAATCGTTAAGTATTTATAATTCCCAAATAGGGCATAAATTTGAAGGATAAATTATTACTCAAAATACAAAACTTATATGATATATCCCTCTAACCCTCTTCCTGTGTATGCCATTGGTGCAACCTTCTCCAATCATTGACAACAGAATGAACATGCACAAACCCTTAGCCAGCAGGTACCAAAACTTAACTAGTGTTACCAACTATCTGAAGTCAATTGAACTATATTCTATCTATTAAAGATGAAAGGATATATAAATTATCTGTAAACCCCATATAAGCAATTTTCACACAAATTAAATAGCCATTATTGTGAATACTACACTGTTGTTTCAAAACTATGTGTGTACCTATTATGTTGCACCCTAGAAAAGATGGTATGATTCGCCTAACGCCCGGTCATATCAACTGTCATGCAAATATTACCATCCAAGAATCTTTTAAAATAAATCAGGCAGTTTACAACATGCATCCTTGTTGTTAATGATATATTATTGGTCCATCAACATAACACTATGGTTTAAATATTTACTCTTTTCAATTTGTAATAATTAAAATACCATTCATTATTAACTTAATATAAAGAAAGTGCTGAAGAAAATATCATCCAATTAATGGAGTAGAAAGTTCTTAAGTTCGCTTAATCCAAATTTTTATTATTTCTTATCTTAACTTGGTGAAGTATAAATAGTAATAAAAAATAATACAGTGCTTGTGTTTATAAAGTTACTCTAATATAATGGACTGTACATTTAACAACAAACCCTGTCCTGGAATATATTTTCTGAAAAAAATTTGTTCTTCACAACTCTGAAATAACTCCTACATAATTCTAAAGATTTATCAAAAATAGTACATTAGTTAGTGTTAAAAGAAGTAGTTTGTTCCTAAGGTATAAACCTATATATTTAAAATATTTATAATATATATATATATATATATATATATATATATATATATATATATATATATATATATATATATATTTAACAAATATAAAGAGTTACAGTGACAGAACTTTATAAGGAGGGAGCAAATTCTTTTTTTTAATATTGGTATTGTAAATTCCTTGATAGTTTAAAATATCTAAATTAGTAAACTGTAATATATTTTTCATCAACAGGATGAACATAAGCATTTACGATGACTGGGGATATTTCAATGAAAAATTAAAAATTTGGGATAGAGGAATGTTTCGTGCTATTTCATCAGGAGATATTGATTTAGGAACTTCAATTTGTAGAATTTTTGGAAGGAGATTAGATGTTTCCTTTTTTTTCCCACCATTTACAAAATTCAGGTAGGTAGATTATAAATATAAGCTATTTATTTATTGTTATTATTATTTTTTCTAGTTAGTCGCAATATTTGAAAATGTGATTATATTAAGATTCTATCTCCTTTAATGCTATTCATAGTTTTATTTAAAAAATATAAATGAAGTAATTATAACTGATTACAGAACATGCTTCATTTTTAAACATCCATCAAGGCTTGGTGAGTTTACAGCTCTGGTGAAACCGCTGAATCTTGGTTCATGGCTTTGTGTTTTGTCAGGTGTTGTCCTTTCAGGCCTCATCCTCTGGTTCATAAAATCATTTGATACAGTTGATTTACCGCCGAATGAGCATGATCTAGGTGCAAGTTTACTCTCATCGCTGGGCACCCTTTGTCAACAAGGCAATTTCAAAATTTTGAACTTAAATACTTCAATTTATATAATATGAAAGTATAAATATGCAATTCGCATTTTTCAGGTCTTTCACATGATTCCTTAAGACTACCAGTGAGAGTGTTGTACGTATTTCTATTAATAGCAAGTTTGGTGATTTATATGTTTTATGGAGCTGCTGTGGTTGGATTTCTCCTCTTGCCATCTCCAAAAACAATTGATACGGTAGAAAAGCTTATAGACAGTCCAATCATACCATATGCAGAAAATCTTGCTTATCATAAAACACATTTTCAAGTAATTTAAAATTTATCTCTTATTTTTAATGTTTTTTACTTGTAACAATTGTTGCCAGTGTACTCATTTATATTACAGAGTCAAAAATGACATGCCGATTTGAGAATTAAACCAAAATAGATGTAAATTATTTTAAGATATGAATATGAAATAAAATTATATTAAAGTTAAATTTTGGGGCTTCGATCATAATTAGCCTTCTGGTAACGTTTTCATGAAATTTAATTTATTTTAGGGCAATTTTAGTGAAAAGGCAGCAAAAGCATACGAGGCAATAAAAGAGACAAAAACTGAAAAAGAAAGATGGATTGAATTGATGGCAGGAATGCATAAAGTCAAGCAAGGAAGAGCTGCACTTTACGCTCAGGATACTAATTTATACAGAATCATTGAAAATTCATTTAGTAACTCAGACATTTGTGCTTTAGCTGAAATTGAAATTGTACTGTTATGGGCTTCAACAGTAATAAGAAAGAAATCTCCTTATAAAGAACTTCTGTACCGGGGGTAATTATTTTAAAAATACAATAATTTCCATATTATGAAGCAAAACGTAATATATTGTGTATCATTCTATGCTAATAGTTATAGTCGTTAAATTAAATTGTCATTCGTTGAATTTCTTATTTTATTAAAATTTCTTTTTGTTATGATGCTGTAAATAGGTTTCAAATTCAATAGTTTTAAATTTTGTTAATATATCTTCCTAAATTAGCGATAACATTAAAATTGAATAGGTTCCAAAGTACTCCTAGATTTAAATGTTAATAAGTAAATACTAAAGCCTCTTCCTCGAAAAGCTATTCTATTCCTTACATACATTTACAATGGTGTACTCCGCTCCACATATTTTCCTGACCTTGGAAATTATCTATAGTCAAAATGATTCCTGAACCCAAAGAGCCACCAGATACCCATCCTTCTACCATCCTATCTCTATTTCAAAATTCTGGAAAACTCATTCTGAAACGCCTCTACCCCATCCTAAATTCTCATCACGTAATCCCAGATCACCAGTTTGGATTCTGAACATCCTACTCCACTAAACAGCAATATAATCGTGTGGTGGACATTGTCTACTCTGCATTGGAGCGCGGATTGTACTGCTCAGGAGTCTTTCTCGACCTAGAACAGGCATAAATTCCTACCCCTACGTACTTTCTCATTATCCTTGCTCTCATATTATCTCTTGAACATTCTACGTTCCTATTCTCTGACAGATCAATCAAAATAAATCCCCTTAGTGCCTATTCATTTCTCTTTTCTCAGTCTGCAGATGTTCCTCAAGGCAGTATCCTTGGTCCCATCCTCTATACAGTTTATACAGCTAGGATGTGTTGGGACACATCCTAACATTGTCCTCATCACGTATGCTGATGACACATGTGTGCTATCAGTCAATAATGATCCTATTGTTGCGTCCCAAACTCTTCAATCACACATCACAGACCTTGAAGAATGGTGTCGAAATCGGATGATTAAAATAAATTCCAACAAATCCCATCAAATCACCTTTACCCTCTGTTGTAAACCGATGACTTCCTATCCTGCAGTATTGTTTAATAATATTTCACTAATCCCTGTTGAGCAGATCCGTTATCTTGGACTCCATCTTGACAAACCTCTAACTTGGAATCCTTATAAAGCACTGAAACGACAAGAAACTGCTCGCCTTTGTTTTCGATTACTTCAACACTTACTAGACAAATGCTCTCACTTACAACTAATTACAAAAGGCTCATTTACATGACTATAATAAGGCCTATTTGGACCTATGGAGTTGAACTTTGGGGCTCCACTAAACCACGGAATTCCTCTCGTGTCCAATTCTTACAATTCAAAATCCTTCGTAAAATTCATAATACTCCTTATTTTGTAACGAATAAAATCATTCATATGACCTTATTGTTCCATATGTTACCAATTTGGCCAGAACCAGGTATCTATCCTTCCATGATAAACTCCCACACAAACCCCCTAGTTTCAAACCTTGCTTCCTCTTCGATTCCCGATAATCCCCAGAGGTGTCTGAAAAGAGGATCTAGGTTTGAATTGTTATTGGAGTGCTACCAATGGGTAGTTTGTCTACATGTCATTATATCGTGGTTCACATTTATTTGTATTTTTTTTTTAATACAGTTGTAAATTTCAATAAATAAATAATAAAAATAAAAAAAAATTTCAAAAAAATTATATAATTTAATTTTCTAGCATATATTTACATTTATGCTAAGTTACATAAGGTATTTTCTTACCTTACCATTTGTTTAAAATAAATAAAATTTTAATTATTTTCATTGACCTAGATGTTTTTTATTACTTCCTTGTACGAAGTAAAGGAATTATTGTAATCGCGAAAATTTTCGATTTTCAGATTTCAACGGAAATATCCATTTTGACTACGTACGTACGTTCCTACGTTCCTTCGTTCGTATTTCGCATAACTCAAAAACGGTTAGCCGTAGAAAGTTGAAATTTTGTATTTAGGATTGTTGTAAAATCTAGTCGTGAACCTCCCTTTTTGTTCACTGCTTGATTACCGGAAGTGGTACTTTACTTGAAAGTCATAATTGATTTCAAAAATTATATTTACATAAATACATAAATCATATGTTTCGCTAATAAAGGTTACAAACGCAATTTGGTTTCCAATCCAATTAAACATTTTTATTACTTGTTTTAAGTGTTAAAATTTAGTGTGAAATACTGGTTTTCCTCCCTATTTGTGTGTGTGTCAATAGATGGATGTCGCAACAACGAGTGTTGCTTTTGAAATACTGCGGTCTTCGGAAACTAGTAACCAAACCCAGAATCACTTTTTGAGCCACCGATTTATAGTTTAATAGGCATACAAAGAAGTCATATGTTGTCCACATCAGATATTTTCAATAGTTAATATTGAAATAAGAAATATTTTTAACCAATTGTTTTGGCATGAATTATTTCCTAATTAATGGGTCGCAATTGAATTAATTTACTATTTTTTTAAGTCAATGAATAATTTATTTTAAATTATTTATTTCATTCCTAGCCAATTTTATAGTGATAATAAATATGGTGATGTATAATTGCTATGCTATATTTCAAAATAAATGAATACCATTGTCCATAATTATTAAATATTTTTTCAGCATGATCCTCACGCATGAGAATGGTTTGTTAAATAGAGTAACGAAAAATTGGCAAGCTCAGCGCCCCATTTGCTTCACCCAGAATGAGAGCCCAACGGTTAGCCTTGAGGCAACTGTCATAGCTCACATTATCTACACCGTGGGACTATTGCTGTCACTTGTCTTACTTGCCTTGGAAATATATATACATAAAATGAAGAAACTTTTATCCAAAATTAGAAAAACTGAATAGTTATTAATGAAAACAATGTATCTTCTCCACATGCTATTAAATCAATTAGTTTTGTGCAAATTAGTATAACATAAAAGTTGCAGCTCAGTACAAATAGATTTAATAATTCATAATTATTTTTAGAAAAATATAAATAAAAAATGTTTTATGATTATACTTTTATAGATTAGAGTTAATTTTATTTTGTAAGCAAGGTCTCTTGGTGTTATCAGCATCAAACTTTCGTTTTGACTAAGCCTTTATATATTTATTTTATAAAATAAAAGATAGAAACTTTAATTTTAATCTAAGTTGTACTTTCTCCTGTTTATTATATTTTTTTCTTAACGTTATCATATTCCAATAGATTATTTTGATCATAATTGTATAAAGAGTAATATATATACATGAATTATTCATTGGTTAAGTTGTTGGACACATTTTAAATATCAATAAAAGTACTTCTAGTTTAATTGGTTTAGAATATTAAATTGTAAATAATATTAGCAAAGTATAAAGATAGATCAATGAATAAATCAATTGATTCACACTATGAATCAAATTGAATGAATGAGTTTTTCTTAACCTTATCACATTTCTATAAAATCTACTTTATTTATTTTATGCCCTTTTTTTTTTTCTTGTAAAATTCAGCTACTGTTGAAAAAAAAAAGCACATGTACAGACAAAAATCAGTGAGAATTTCCGCTAGTTTGTAATACACTTGACTCCAAATGTAATGTTTCTTGTAAAATAAAAGTAATTGGTACATAGTGATGATAAATCAATGAAAACTGATTTAGCAGCTAAATGTGAATCACTGATTCAGGCAACATAAACATAATTCTCCAAAACATATTAACATTACAAATCTGTATTTGCATAAATATATTCCAAAAAAGAAAATAGAAAAAAAAGATTGTTGAAGGAGAGAAATAAGACATGCTATATTCTGTTTTTTTGATATTCCTCAAAAATTAAGATTATTGAGAAAATTATGTGTTTCTAGCCAGAGATAAATTTTAAATGATGCAAATTAATTAGTATGGATAGATATTTATTTCAATAAATTAATGAGATTCGACATAACAGCATATAATTTTCATTAGTTAATAAATATGAAATTTTCAATCCATAAAATTGATGGGGTACATAAATCTAATGGTAATGATCATAATATTTTAACGTAGATCACAGTCTTTGTTAAAATAACATAAATGTTTATTGTTTTTAAAATTTTCTCTGAAATAAGGAAGCTTTGTTTGTTCATATGATGCTATGACTTTGCGTGTCACATCATAAAATCAGAGGGAATAAATAAAGAGTATTTGAAAGGACCTCATTCACAATGCTCTCTGATTATTTTCTGTCAATGTGACATTTAATTGGTTGAGATGGGACAACACATAATCTACATTGTCCTAATTCTGACTATTTTGTTTGAAATTAGTCATTTATTTCATATTTTTGAATTTGTAATTGATTATTTCATTTGGCATAAAATTCATGTAGTAAATATATTAGTTTGCAACCAATCAGGTATTTATTATTCAATTGATTTTAAAATAAAATTTTATACAAAAATTAAAAAAAAAATATTTTTTTTTTGGTAGACGCTATCTCTACACACAAGAATTTTCAACAAAGGAAAGTCCCATTTGTATCACTTGTTCATTCTTTAGAACTTGAAAACAATGATTACACTGCTAAAAATATTATGAATACAGCAGATTTAAATTATTTAGGTATATTTATTGATTTTAATTGTGAGAGTTTCAATCCACTAATTGAAGAGGTAATAAATCTATGTATGTATATATTTATTAACTTAATTAAATGTGCCATTATTATAGATAGATAGAAAAAGAACTTTATTCTGGGACTAGGTCTCTTGAGAATAACAAAATTATACAAATAAAACAAAAACATATCTGGCAAAAATAATACATAATAAAAATCAATTATTGTTTATATTAATGTCACTAAAAATAAATAAACAACAAAAAATAAATTCTTATCATGAAAAAAAAGTAATAAAAATAATGAATTTATTCGCAGTATAATTTTTGTTTATAATTTAAAGATTAGAGAGCATTTGTTTGGGAAGTGAGAAGGTGTTGGAAAAGGAGAGAAGCATGGCGAATATTAGAAGTGAAGGAATTCCAGAGGGTAGTGAAAGGAACATCCGAATGTTTTAGTTCTGTGGGAGGTGGTATAGAGGCCAGAAAGGAGCTGTATTGTTTCCTGTGAGTGGACCGAGGATTTGAATTGTAGGAGGCTGGATATGTAGGAAGGGTGCTGAGTGATGGTTTGGTATAGAAAATATTCAAGGAAATATAATCAAGGAGTGGAGAGAAAGAACCATTTTAACTCGCCATAAAGATGGGGACACACAACACCACCTCAAGATACCGAAAACCAATCTTAAAAAACAGTTCATGATTCGCTGCAATCTGTCTTCGAGTACATTCGAGAGGCTCCTGTATACGACTCAGCTGTAGTCAAACTGGAGGATAAGATAAGAGAGGATACAAACAGCTTACGGGTATGTTGTGGAATATATCGACAATGATGGAATAACTTAAGAGTACTTATTGACTGTCAGGAAATATCGGTGATATAGAATATCCAGAAAAAGGTTTGGTTGATAGTAATACCTAAGTTTTTAACAGAGGAGCTGAAAGTGGCGGGGTGATCACCAAAATTTAAGATTTTAAAAATTTCATTTTTTAAAAAACTAAATTTAAGTACTAGCTATTTATGCTAATTCATTAATTATTCATTATTATTGCACTCATATTCTATTTTTTCTCTATGTGCTCAGATATGTTTTTTAAAATTAGACATAATTCATTAACCAAGGTCTTTTTGTAATAATTGTAGTATATTAGATACCCTCTATAAAATGGTTGCCAGTAATTTATTTATTATATAAATGAAACTACACATATGTCTCAACAATAATTCCAGATTTTTTTGGGCTCAATGATTAATTTGATCAGAAAAAAAAAATGTTAACTTAATTCAGTGTAACCAGGAAAGTCTTAATCCTTTTATTACGTCTTTTTCCCAAAAGACAAGTTTTTAAATATTAAATGACTTTTAAAAAATATAAATATTAAATAACAAAATAAATTATTATTAAATTTATAAAATAAATAAATATTACAAAGCATATTAAACGAATAAATATGATAGTAAGTATATAAAATAAATAAAAAACTACATATAGTAAATAGATAAGCATTACTAAATATATATAAAATAAATGAATACTAAATTACTTTTTTTTCTTATAATTATTTTTGAGTTCTTATTTATTAAAAATCTAAAATTTTCAAATCTAATGAATTTTCAGGTTCTCTCTGAACTCCTTAATAACTGCTGCTACCACATGTTGTTTTGGAGTAAAATAAGTATCGATAAGAAATCTATAGAGGATGCAATACCTTTCGGAACACAATTAATATGGGCTAGACCTAATGTTAACACAATAGCTTTATATGATATTACAGTTACAGCAGAAATTGTCTCATTAGGCTACTGGGAAAATGGTTGTCTATGTATGGAAAATCCTCAAATCAGCAAATATGAATTCCATAACCGAGTTCTTCATGGCATTATATCAGTAAGTTATAATAATTTGAAATTCATAATACAAATTCATTTAGCATATTTAAATATAGTTTTAAATAATTACAATATTTTTTCAAATGAACTATATTTCTCCCATAAATAATAAAAAAAGAATTATACACACGAACACATACACACTCGTGCACTTGGAACTTGAGCAATACATCATTAGCTATATAGATCAAATCAGTAATGTATATATAAACAGTAGTTCAGCTATTAGCAATTAAATCATGAAAATGCAACAGGGTCAAAGTGCCTTTAGAATTTTTTTTCTTCAGAATTTAAGTTTCAATTTGAAAAATATTAAAGAATGACTAATAAAAAAACAAAAAAAAATTTCTGATAATCTATGGTTGTATAAGTAATAAAATCATATTTATAATAGCATTAGCCTAAGGGGCGAAGGTATGTAATATGCTAAAAAAAAAAAATTGTGATTTCAACTTTGACCCTTTTTCATTTCTACTCTTCAATTTTTATAATAGTTAAATTCTCATTTCCTTCTTCAAATATGATAGAAAACTACATGGGCTAGTTCTTGCTGATTGTTTGATGGCTCAAAAAATAATAGAAAAGTAAAATTTCAATTGAACTCAATACTTTTTTTTTAAATATATTTTTTTTACTAATGACTCTTAGTAATAGTGTGACTCTTAGTGGTAGAAGCAAAATAAACTAACGAACAATTTTTTTAATTTTTATTTAAAAAAATTGTAAATCAAATAATTTATTTTCAGCTTAATCTTTAATAACTGAAATCACAAGCAATATTATATTAAAATGAACTAAAACATTTTTTAATTTTATGCTATAACTTTGGCCGACAATGTTTTGTTGTTTTTTTTTAAACATATTATTCATTCAAATAATAATATATGTACTTACACATATATACTAAAATTTTAGTTCACAGATCAAAATATTAAAAATGACACAGTTGCAAAGTTTAAGAATGAGGAAATATTTGATTTTGAGCTCAGCACATTGGCCAATTTTTCTATGAGCATTTATAGGTGTTTACGAGTAATGTATGGTTTGCAGTAAGTCAGAAAAAAATTAATATTGTAGCTATAAATTGTAAAATTACAAATTTAAATTGATAAAAACTGTTGGCAGATGGGAATTGACTATTATTTCCAATCCAAACAAGCTGATGAACTACACGAATATTTTTTTAAATGCTAGCATTGATTCTTTTGATTTTATAATAACTTCTGAGAACTATTTTAGAACAATTAGGAATGGTGTAATAAGATTACCTTCAATCAAAACCATCAGGTAAGATAAAAAAAAAAAACTTTCTTTTTTAAAATTATATTTATTTATTCTTGAAATTATTTTTAATTGTAACTGGCTGTTTTTGAAATAATGTAGAAAAAATAAATATATTTAATGGATCACTAAATGTTCTAAGTCAAACTCAATTATTTAGAATTAGATGCCTTAATTTTGTAAATAATAAAATTAAATAAAAAACAGTATTTACCAGTATAAGTAATAAAACTAAGTGTAATGTAATTTATTTATTTTATAAAAGTATTAAATGATCAAACTTATGTTGATTTTCAGGCAATGTTTTGTATTTAGACATCCACCAGTGTATTCCTACAAAACATTTTATCTGAAACCTTTCTCCTTTAGACTCTGGATATGTCTCGGTATCTTTCTAATATTATCGGCAATATTATTATACTTAATGTGCTTGATTGAAATTGAGGATACTGATCATAATGAATTGAGTATTTTTGGTAATATACTTTATTGCTTAGGAGCACTTATTAATCAAGGTGAGTAAAAAACATGTTAATAAAAAAATAAACTGATATGTGTTTAAAGTTAAAAGTGACTTCAGTTTGATGCTTCACACTTTTGTGTCTGTTGGTCAAAAGAGTAGGTAAAAATGGTTATTCGGTTAGTTTGAATAATGTACATATTTTCAAAATATTTATCCCTGACATTATATGGCTCACTCATAAATGTTATTAGATTATGAAATTCATTAAAACCAACTGTTTATATTATATATTTATTTATATTATATATCAATTATATTAATCATAATGAACTTTTATTATAGGTTTATCTATTCCATCAAAAAGGAGTTCAAAGCGTTTAATTCAATTTAATATTCTACAGCTAAGCCTTTTTATCTCAAATTTCTATTCTGCAGTAATTCTGAACTATTTTTTATATCCAACTCATTCAACAATCAATGGATTAGATGATATTATAGAGCAAGGATTTGATATTGGCTATGAGGACACTATCTACAATGTCAACACTTTTTCAGTAAAAACAAATTTAATTAATTTTTTTAATGTTTTTATCTGAACATTTAAGGATTTAAGAATGATTCTACATATATTACTGATTGTATTAAACTAAATTATTAACTTTCCCTATAATAGTTAATATTTGCATATTATCACAATAGTAAAAATTGTGGTTAAGAAAGAGTTAAAAGTAAACAACAAATCTTCTTATCTGGCATTACAACTTACTTGATTGGTCAGTTTGCTGTGATATAGGCCACAAATCTTCTCTATTGAAGCTATTGCCTTCCAGTTTCTTACTCCAGGCAAAAATTTGTATTGGTAGTTCCGAAACCTCTATTCACCTGGTCCTGGGAAGATTTTGGAGTAGGTTTAACTTTTGACCGCACTTAAATATGATCAGCCTAGAGTAGTCTTTAGAACTTGAAGGTGCTTACAAGTTTTTATAGGTAGCACTCATTTTGGCATCTCTAAGTCATATCCTAAAGTAGCCAAAAAAGTATAATAATGTCATAAAAAACTTCCAAATCCAACTCAAGTGTATCAATAAGATTGGCTTATAACATTTATGTATTTTAGGCCAATACTTCTGAAGTTTTCCAATATGGCTTTGGGAATATGATTGCTCCTTACAATATTACAACTGGAATAGAGAAAATCAGAAAATCCAAATTTGCATTCCTCTCTATTGACTCCAATATTTACCAGAAGACTTTGGAATACTTAACAGATACAGAAATATGTGAACTTTCTTCTATCCCTCTAAAAAATAGCTATGCATTATCAATGTATTTAAGAAAGAACTCTCCTTATAAAGAATATTTTCAAAAAGGGTAAGTCATTATTTTATTTTTTTTTTTGAGTGATTATTTTTGTTGCCTGTTGATTGTGCAATTTTATAGAACTGATGAATTAATGTCTTGTCATTCGATTGAGAAGTAAAACGTTATTCTTAATGTATTATGATCAATTACCTGAGGTTATCATTATGTACTTATATCTTATTAAAAGTATAGTTAATCTATTTAAAATAACAGATATTGAATATTTTTTTATTCAATGGATTAAAATCAATTAAGGAATTCAAATTTACTAAAATTAAATATTTATTTATTTATAAGAGATAAATCCAGTTAAATATAAAACAAATGAAGTTATAAATTACAAACATACAAATTTTATATAATATGTACTAATTAATATAATGTAAAACTTAATGTATAATTAATATACAGATAAAAATAAGAAAAAACAAAAATATCTAAGTTAAAGTTAAATATTACAGCACATCCATCTTGGTGCTGCAGTGGTGATTACCTACCTATGAAACGATCGCAGCTTAACAGCGGTAATAGCTCTGAAAATCAAAGAACTAACTCAGAAAATTAAATTTCATGGAAGGGCTTTTTTACTTTTTGTTTTATCCTTTCATGATTTGAATATATAAACCAAATTTTTGGCTTTCTATCTTAGGCTGAAACTTGGTAGGAATTTTTTTTTAAATGTTTACAAAATTTTTTAAAATTTAATATTTTTTACAAAAAAAAATTATTTGAAAAATACATATTCCTAAGTTTGGCAGAAAATTTAAATAATAGAACTGTTTCATGATAATAAGTGAATAAAAGAACTGTGACATGAGTGGACCTGCTGCCAACTTTAGGATTAAGTATTATAGATTGAGATAGTCTACTCCTGCATCAAATCCGCAGTAGTCTCAACTATCTCAAGTGATAAAAAACAGGAAGAACCAAATTTGGAGATAGGATAGTTCTGCTCTGAATTGACGCTGTATCAATCAAAAAGGGTCAGAATCCCTAAAGATTTTTCCCTAAGGACTTAGGGCTAGAATGAGGTCCACGAGAGATGGGCAGTTATTATAAAATTATTGATTTATATAAGCAAAATAACTGATTAATTGATTACTTTTTGTGACTGACGGAGGAGATATTTCTGATCTCAAATACATGGCGATTTTAGGCTTAACTTTCAACCAAACCATTTTTTCATTCACAACAATATTTAATAATAAAATAACTTAATTGATAATAGTTTTAGTCAATTCTATTATTGTTAGTTAACAACTTAGCAACCAATAATTTATATTATCTCGCCTCTCATTTTCTGTATAAAGTTACTGAAGCTATTTTTTTATTTTCAGAATGTTGCGTTTAAAAGAAACTGGAATAATAAATCATGAGGATAAAATCTGGAATAAAATAAATCAGAAATGTTCAGGCATGGTAAGATATGTAGAAATTGGACTAAAAGAAACTTCAATCGCTCTTGAAATATTCATATTTGGATTCATATCTTCCACCTTCATCTTTATATTGGAATATATTATTGCAAAATTTATTTCTTGGTCAATAGCATATAGGAAACAGATCTATTAAAGAAGTTAGCAATTTTTCAAATTGATTTAAATATAATAATTTTATTTTGAGGGAAAACAATTATTTTCCCTGTTTATTTCAATTCTGACACAAGCATTAAAAGTTCGAAAAACCTAAATTATTATTTTGTTTTTGTTTTTAGGGGCATATTGTAAACAATAGTATATAGTTATAAGTCACTTTCTTAACTAATAGAAATAATAGAATTAGTTTTTCTTATTTTTCTTCACATTCTGATTATGCAAGAATTATATTTCTTCCCCTGTATCATGTATCCTAAATTTGGACTTGTATTTTATTACATTTTCCATGTTTTATAATTATGATGTATGTAGTAAAAATAAAACACATTTATGGTTATTAATATTATTCAGACCATAGCTAAGATAGCACCAAAAATGATGAGTTTGATAGATGCACTTGGCAACTTATTGGTTTCAATTTTTTTGTGTTGAAGATTAAGAAATAAACTGTTAGTTTTACTGAGCTAAGCATTTTGTTTAATATATTAATAAAACCATGCTTAGCCTTATTTATTTGAAATTCATCCCATGATATGTGTATTATCATTCAAGATAAACTTCTAATAGCGCTACTGTGTTATTATACTCAGTATCGACTTAGCCCATCAATAAATGATCAAGTGATAACATGAATCAATAGCTCCACAAGTAGTTTATCAATGCCAGGAACAAAGTAGTTATTTATATGAACTTCGACTGAGAGAAAATAAGAAAAGTCAATTCGAATATTGAAAAATAGAAATATAATCTTATTCTATACAATTAAATTATACAGGGTGATTCATTTCAAAATTGTATCAACCATATTTTACTAATTTGAGAATTTAAGTTTGTATTATTCATTGACAACACTCCCGAAAAAGATTAATTTCAGCCTATACCAAAATTTATTCTCCTTGAGTGCATTTTAAAATAAATCATAATATGGTTTATGGTGCAATCACATGTAACAAGAGAACTATGGCAAAATGGTTAGTCCTTCACAGATGTGTTTAAAATATCTTATGGATGAAGATTTATTTATGTTTCCAATATTCATTTAATGAGGTATTATAACAAATTAATTTCTTAATCTCCCTAGTCATGTCACAAGTCAATTTTACAAAGGTCACCTTAAATTTATAGAAATTAAATGGACTAATACAATTTTTTAAAACAGACAAATAATGCAATTATATGTTGTAGTACACAGATAATCTTTGATTCTAGTCAATTCATTCATTTATCTACATTTTTATACAAAATTATTTAAGTTGTCATAAGTGTGAAACCTTTCTCCCTAGACAGTTAGTTAACAAATCTTGAGCTGATGATTATTAGCATGGCTCTAGGTTTTCTGGCACCCTAGGCAAAAAAAAAAACTTTGCATCCCATAATCTTACTGTTTCCCTCTTCCCCTCTCCTCCAACAATAATCCAAACTAAGATCACCCCTGCCATTGTCACCACATCATCCCATTGTTACTATTTGTTTAAGTTTTAAATTAAATAAAACTTACCTGATTAGCGACTTGCAAGTTTAAAAAAAATTAAGATTTTTCTGTTGGCATCCCCATGATGGTATAGAAAAAGGATGGTGTAGAAAAAATAAACAAACCTGAAATCCCCATAAGACCAGTCATTACTTGCATCAATAGCCCGATCTATAAACTTGCCCATTACTTGAACAATTTATTCAAAACCAGAATCTCATTTTCTCCAAAACACACGGTAAAAAAACTCTATAGCCTTAGTCAACAAAATTAAAAATATAGTAATTCCGTATAACGCGAAATTAATATCATTCGACGTCACAAATCTTTTCACAAGTATCCCACCACTAGAAACTATAGAAATTTTAGAACAGTTAATCTTCCGATCGAATCTACCACCGATAGAAAAACTAGATCTTTGCAATTTGATGTCTATTTGTATAAAATATAATTATTTTCAATTTGATGGAAAATTCTTCAAACAGGAAGAAGGCTTACCGATGAGCTCCCCTCTCTCACCCCTTCTGGCAGATTTATTTATGGACAAATTAGAACAAAAAATTCTTAACCCAAACAATTCTCAACTAGCTCAACATATCGTATATTGGTATCGGTATATAGATGACATTATATGCCTATGGTCTGGTACAACAAGACAAATAAATAATTTTAAAAAGGAAATAAACGAACAGTAGAACTGGAAAAAACAAAACCATAAACTTTTTAGATTTAGAAATCTCAGTAAAAAACAAACATCATGAATTTGGAATTTACCGGAAACCCATCCACACGGATGTCGTTATAAACAATGGAGCTAAGAGACCGATAGCACATAAACTTGCAGCCTTTAATAGCATGATTTGCCGTCTTTTGAACATAACAATAAATAAAAAGAACTATAATAAAGAAATTGAATTAATATATTCCATAGCAAAAAATAACGGGTACAACAAAACCACTATCAATCATATTTAAAAAAAAAAAAAAAAAGAAGACAATTAACGATATCTATTCAACAACCCCCGAAGATAGGACCCATCCCGAAACATTATGTTTTGATTCCATATTACGGCCCTATATCCACCAAAGTCGTAAAAGGAATTGAAAAAAATAGGATTAAATCCTGCAATTAAAATAGAAAGAACCCTATCCTCATATTTCTCTTCTCCTAAAGACAAAATAGACCCTTTCCAAAAAAGCGGAGTATACGAACTAAATTGTAATGATTGTGCAGCCAAATACACGGAAAAAATTGGAAGTTTGCTAAATCAGAGATTAAAGGAACATATACGTGAATTTAATAATGAGACAGATAATTCCAACTTTGCAATTTATTTAAATGAAAATAATCATAAATTCATCAAAGACTCAGGAGTTAAATTAATACATCACGTTGAAAACAGCCTCAAATTAAATATATATGAAGCACTTGAAATAATAAAATCCTTCAAATCCAATCCAGATTTTTGCTTAAATGACCAAATAAATATCTCGAATAGTCCAATCTTAAATTTATTCCCATCTTTAACAGAAAAAACAATTACTCACCGACATTACTGGAAAAACTCTGACCCTTAAACCGTTTACCTAAAAACATACTACCTACCTTTCGTTCATTGTTAATGCGAGAAGAAACCAGTTCAAACTTTTCTGTTTGATATAATCCATTTAAACCTTGATGAGAACCAACATGTATTTGATTTCTTGTCTTAATTAAATTCATAATTCATAAATGCTTTATAATACTGATTTATATTAATCTAATTTAATATATACAATAATATCAAGCTTATTTTTGAATTTTTTGGTGTTTGTTTTTTTAGAACTGAGGATGAATGTATAGCATTCGAAACTAGTTTTCAATAAAACAAATTTATAGAAGTGGCAAAAAATTTATCCAATGAGATTTTTCTGTCCATGAACTTTTCCGCCCTAGGTTGCCTATATGGCTCTGCTATAAGAAATGGGTATTGCTTTCTCTCAAATTGTAAGCAACTTTGACATATAGCCTTGTTTTCAATGCCCAGATAACTTTCATAGGAGTTTCATCAGTAATATTTTCTTGGAAACATTGGTGATTTTATTGTTGCTATCCCCTAGACCTCCATAATTATTCAATAAGAAGTTTGTTTTGACTTTTACCAAAATTTATTTGTGTGCGTTTGATACCTGAAATGAAAAATGTGCTGCAGAATTTCTATGGATTCTTTGGGCTTTTCAGTTGAAAAATTGAAAATGGCTCATCAAATCTCATTTTTAATGAACCACAGTATCAAAATGATTAATCAATTGGTACAATCATGCTCGCCTAAATCTGTGGAATCTCAACGCTACACAAGTGCATCACATATAACGCAATTAAGTCATTTTACCTGAAATTACTCTATTTTTACGGCCACTCGAAAATTATACTCAGAGGCAAAAAAATATCTGAAATCGGGAAATAATTCTCGCTTTGGCAGCACTGGTACACAGTCAATTATACCAGATTTTAGGTATAATACAGGCAGTAACTCCTGTTGAAGACTGGTCTGTACAAAGGCAAAGAAGTTGTCATCGTCTTTACTCTTGTCACTGTCAAAACCATATTCGGGTAACATTGGCGGGAATAAACCAATGTTACCCGAATATAATAGCGAATCGGAATAAAGTTGTTTTCCCCATTATGACGTACTTACTATTTCACTATTTCTTGCAAAATCCTTAACAATGTTTAGGGGAGCCCTAGTAAGGAAGCACTGTCATACAGTTTGGCAGCTTGTATTATTTTTCAATAAAATTAAATGAAATAAAAGAAAAAAAAGTTATCTTATTTTTCAAATATGTTTAGTAGTGCAAACCCCAATCAACAGCTTTGTTTTGTTTCACTTCGATCCATGAAGGTAGAATAAATTTTGATATTATAGAATTATTGAAACAATAGGTGTTTACCATGCAAAACAACTCTAAGAAGTTAATTGATTGAGCGTTATAGTTCTTGTTATAATATAAAATAATTTGCGATTTTGTGTTTTTTTGATCCCGAAATCCCTCACAGTTGGAATAATACAATATAACTGGGTGATTGCAACTACGCGTTTTGAGTGTAGGAATTTTGTTGAATAAAATGTTATTAATTCAGAGGGTTTTTTTACTAAAATTATTTCTTGGTATGTTCATTCACTCTTAACAATCAAATTTCATTCATAAAGTTTTTCAAGAGGCACACACCCCACCTTACCTTTGACGGGTCAGAAATAGCCTACGTACCGATTACTAAATATCTCGGAATGCAATTAGATAGTAAACTTAACAGGGCCTACCACATTGAAACCGTTACTGCCGAATCAATTAAGAGGCTATGTTTCCTAAAAAGACTTGCGGGAACAAAATGGGGTGCAATGCAAGACGTCCTCACAAGACGTACTCGTACATGAGGCCTGTCATGGAATATAGTTGCAAAGCTTTTAAGACTGCCAGCGACGCCACAAAAAAGAAAGTAAATATTGTACAGAATAGAGCCTTGAAGGTCTGCTGTGGCGCAGCAACATCCACACCAATATCTGCCCTTGAATGCCAGACCCAGATCAAAGCTTTTGAGTATCAAAGAGACAATATTACACTGAAATTCTTCAAAAGATGTCACAGGACGTCAGATGACTACTGGAAACAGTATATACCAGCCACCTTACGACTGAAAATCCAACTCAAACCAATGACACACGACCAACCTCTTGTGGCAAAATAGAACATCGAAACAGGAGAATGACAATGCTTCAGAAAAACCCGAACTTTACACCAAAATACGGGAGGTGCCGAACTACTCCATCATCTCTGTCGTTGACAAACCTGAGGTGAACTTTTCTCCTCAGTTCTTGAAGGCAGTTGCATTCAAAATTATTGTAATAACCTACTCATTACCCGAATGCATCCACATTTACACAGAAAAGGGTACAGGAGCGGGTTTCTATTCTTCTGTTGTCACAGGAACTTTTCCCGTGAGAAAAATTAAAACAAACTTCGATGGAGAAGTTGCAGCCATAACTTAATGACCAGTCAAGAGTAATGCACTGATTTCTCTTGCCATCAACCGAAAAATGGTCTTTCTATCAGACTACTGCTACACTACAGGCACTGACGTCCCATGAGTCACTACGATGACCTGATATGCAACAAAACTTCAAGCGGTCACTGAAATACCTGAAGTACCTGATCATTACAATATCCATGGGAATGAGGAAGCCAATAGACGGGCCAAGGAAAGATGTACAATGCATAAGAATGGCATAGTTGGCTCCCCAACATGTCCCCTGTGCTCTGGAGACTGACACCATTGAAGGATGGGTTTGTGGACTGTTAAAATCATAATGGCAAAGGAATGATGATTTCGCCTGCAATAAGGTGATAACCCTTGCAAAGTTGTCTTTTACTTAGAAAAACAGCTTTGCCTAAACGTCACTAGGCATTATTTACTTAATTGCTTATAATAACAGAAGGCTTTATTGTCATTACCCTTACAATAGCTCTTAAAAGTAAAACAGTGCGATCTCGGACAGGGCAAAGGAATGAGAATTGGGTGGTTTACGATCGATTAAAATGATGATGTTTAGTGATTTCGAGATTAAAAACTGAATATAGTAGTAACCGATGGCATACATTTGTATTAAGTCATCAAAATTGATCCGTTCAAACAATGTTAATGTGAGCCACACCAGGAACGTTGGACACAAAATGCCCATTTTTTGGAATAATTATTCAAGCACAGTGATGAGAGATTTTAATACTACACAAGTGAAGGAGACTTTAAACAGCCAATCTAAAATAAATTACATCATTTCAAAACTGCAAAAGCAACAAACTAGTCTATTATCGGACATCGAACTAGTGCTGCTATCTATAAGCCGGTACCTGCGCAACATTTGATTTAGGAGGTAATTACGAATGGTGTTTATTGTAAGATTTTGTATTTAAGTTATATTTTCATTGTTTTATTTCGAAATGTGGTATTTTATATAATTTTTTAAAAATAAATTACACCCGCACAATTTATATAAGATGGATGCTAATTTATTCGATTGATCTTATAGAACCGCTTGGTCTGTTAAAATTCGATTGATTGGAGACTTATTTTTTGTGTTGATTTATCCTGGATCATGTATCTAATTTCCACTAGAGATTGCAATATGAATTACAAATTTAAAAATTATATTCATATCTTTTTATCACATGACTATTTTTTTTATTGTTGTAAAGTAATTACTTTGAAGTGTTTTTATATTTTATATATTAATGTTTGCAATGGATATCGTTTGTGATGTAGTTCCTGC
The DNA here is from genome assembly GCA_948150685.1 of Rhaphigaster nebulosa. NCBI lineage: Eukaryota > Metazoa > Arthropoda > Insecta > Hemiptera > Pentatomidae > Rhaphigaster > Rhaphigaster nebulosa. The sequence goes on from OX411310.1 coordinate 77,523,383, forward strand.
TAAAAGAAGAAAGTGCTGCGGTGATTATTGTTCTATGAACGATATTTTACCTGTTTACAATCTGAAGTATGAAGAAAGAGACCTTCAGGAAATTGTAGTTGATATAGAAGTGCCCGTTTATGTAGGTAAAACCCTTATTCATCCTTTTAATCTCCATTGCATGCTATGTAACAAAACATGCAGTGATGAAGCATCAGTATCTTCTCATATGAACAGTCCGAAACATTTGATGCAGCATTGGAGGAAAAAGGAAGCTATTGGAATTATCAGTAAAGAATTCAACACCTTCTTAGTGTGTTGTTTGTCAGATTTGATCGCTTTTGTTCATGTTTATTATAAGACCCATGGATTAAATGAAATTGTTGTTGCTAATACAGAATTTATATTTTCTGAAAATACGGACCATTGTAGTGGTAATCCAGAATCGAATAATAAAATAATCGTCAGTTCTCCGAGGTTCATATCATCCACAGTAGAGAATTCTGTTTATTTTAGAATAGTTGTAGATCGTGAAGATTCTCAATTATATTATGAGAGTAGAGCTGCTAGATATTCACATCTCACTGGTAATATCGTGATTGAAACAAAAGGAAGTTGTTCTTCTAAAATCGCTTATATTTATGAGTTATTCAACAATGAAATTCCTTCATCTGGCCCACTCTTTGTTGACATACTTGAGTGGTGTTCTGAAAATATACCTTCTTCAACTATTGTCTGGTGTTCTCTTTGTTGTAAAAGTTTATCGATTCAGTGTTTACCCTACCACCTAAATGAAGAACACATAGTTTCTTATTGCCGGTTCTTGTATGCTTTGATGTGTCATAAATGTGAAACACTTTTTCTTATTGTATATGGGGATAAAATGCATCATATTCATAACAGAGGGGCTACAAAAAAAATCTTGAGAAATCAATTGAATAAAAAATTTAATGCTGTACATTTGATGCCGGACATTTCTGCTGAAGCAATTGAGATCTATATGAATGATTTTATAAGAAGATATTCTCTGAAAAAATCTGATTTGAAGTTCGATTGTTTGCTATGCTTTTCTCCACGAGTAAAATGTTTTGCTGAATTTGCGGATCATTTGAGAGAGTCGTCACATTTGGATAAAGTGGTGCATGAAAGTAGGAAATTTACTGCTTTTTGTGATGCATGTAATATAATATTGATAGCTCAGAATGTAAACCGACTATTTGATCATTTTGAAGTACATAATTTAAGTTTAAACGTGATTGAAAATGTCGGAGATTCAGCAATGATGACTGCTAGTGATATCAGTGTGACTGTTGAAACTGATTCTAATTACAGCGCTGAGTCTACTGTCATCTATCCAAAAGTAGCAAATTTTAGTGAATCTGCGTTTCAGTTCACTAATCCAGGAGTCCAAGATGATTTTACTATTACTAGAGATTTCACTATTGAAAATATTGAAGAATACATTGAAGAAACATTTTATTCAATATATTCAGATCTCAAAAAAATATATTTTGCTTGCTTGAACTGTACTTTATCTAGAATGGACAAAAGATCATTTTATAACCATTTGAAAAACAGAAAACATCTAATGAAAGTGCGTCCATTCTCAGATTTAATTTTCTTTGTTAAAATATGCGATATTTGTCAAATTTTTCTATTGGGATCTCACATTGAATTAGTGAAGAAGCATTTTACCTCCTTTGATCATAATCAAAATGTCAAATGCAGAATGGAGTTTATCAAACGGCAGTATGCTGAAAATGCAGGTAATATGTACTTTTAAATTTCTGTTTTATTTATATATTTTTACTTATATTTTTGTTGTGTTCTGTATCCAATCAATAAGATAAAAATATTTTTTTTAATTTGCATGATAATGCATTTTAACCTTATATGTAAGACTTTAAAAGTTAATTCTATTGTTTCATTATCCACATCTGGTTTACTCCTATACTCTCTCCTTCCTGGACCAATATCCTATGCTATATAATGTATTTCTTTAAATTCAAGTCACTGTTAAATTTTGTCAACCTAATTTCTTCTTGAAATACTTCTGAATCTCTTTCCATCAACTCTGAAATCATAGACCATTCTGGCTATCTTCTCTGATTGTATTGATGAAGTTTTTTTTTCTATCTAATCAATTTCTATTAATATTTTGGATGAATTGAAAACATTCTCTTTTCATTTGAATTTTTATTTTACAATGTTCACTTACTCTGTTGTATGCCTGTGTTCAATATATCCGTCTGTCATACCAAATAAAATTTGTGAGCATTCATAATGAAATAATATTAGCTTCATATGCAAAAAATCCCTTAATATTGTAATTTTTAATAAAGTGAGCATTAATTGAATTTATAATTGTCACTGAACAATAAAAAAAAAAGGAAGTCACAGATTTTATTGAATACTAGCTATGCACTGCGTTTCTTCTGTTTTAAATTTAGATTAACCTCTAAAATAATAGCCTCTAGCGACATGCTTAGTCTCATTTTTTGCAGACATTTTCTAGGAACAGGGTCAAAATGGCCATCAATTATTATAAATGGTAATAAAGTTTCACTTAAATAAGTTTAACGTTCCCTCCTTTTTTTCTTCCTTACCCTCCCATTTTATTTACAAAATAATGTTTACATACAGTAATTTCACACTTATTAAAAAGTTTATATAGTGAACTAGCTTCCACAGGTATGAAGTCATGATGACAACACACGCAAGTCGAACACTTTTTCTCTTAGCCTTTACTCTAGAAGAAAGCTTAATAGGTGAATTAACTATCAATTTTTGTAAATATGATGGCGTACAATGCATATTGTTTATTGTTTTTAAAACTAGTACCTTCACTATTGATGCTGTGATGGTCGAACACCTTAGGATTAAGGTTGTAGCATGCCCGGTTCAGAGCAGTACGGCTTTGATTCTCTCCTGATTCTATTTATTTCGTGTTGGTCCTGCAAAATTAATGGGACATGGTTCTGGGCAGCTAGTTGTCAGGAATGACTGGCAAATAAAGCAAGTTCCCCTACTAATTACTTGTACCATTTCATTGGCTTTTGAATGGTTTCTAGGTTCATCCTCAGTGGCATTGTAATTTTCATTTTATTTGAGGTATGGGTAACATTTGTCGTTTAATATGTTTGGATCTTATGTATTAATAATTATTCATCTTTAATATCATCGGTACAATGATAAAGTGGCGTATCAGAAAATTTGTGAAACTGAAAACATTGGGTTTGAATTATGGCTACAGAAGTAAGGTTATTAATTTCTTTATTAAATTTGTCTTATTTTGTATCCTTAATTAGTGATGTCACTTATTCAGTTAGGTTTTTTTGGCATTGCGAAGGGAATAGAAAACCACATATTAAAATGGAAAAAATAGCAAAATTTGTAGATACACTACATTGGCATTGCACCGACGATACGAAAAAGACTATACATTTATTTTTTGGGGTATTTAATATATTATTCTAAATAATTGTTAGGTAACAACCATTTAAAATCAAGTTATTGTTGCCACAGTGGGAAACATTTTGGGAAATGATCTCTGGATATTAACAATATCTATCTTCCTCACAAAAAATATTTTTCTCAAGCCTCCCAATTCAATACATTGATAATAGATAATTTTTGTTATTTTGTCTTGTGGCTTATGAAAACATTTCAAAACAAAATGATGGTTACTATATTTTGAGAGTTTAGAATAGTATTATTTATATTAACGTTTTGGATTTGTCTTATTGTCTCTTATTATTATGTATGGAATATATTGATTTGGTCATTAGTATCATTGGTCACTTACTTTAGAAAATAAAGTAAACAGTTTTGAAATTTTAGTTAAATTAACTGAGTATTTCTTTATTTTCATTTTGTTTTGTTTAACTTTAGCTTGCTTTGTGTTTAAATTAATTTAATCTATTTCAGGGAAATTGAAATTAGGATGGTCTGGTAAACTGACTGATAGAAGTATAGAGTTATTTTCTTCTAAAGAAGGCTTAAATAACCATATTGAATCATGTTTAAAAGAAGCTGAAGAAATTAGCAAAAGTGCTTCATTTGTTCACGGAATGTTAGATAGAGATATAAGAAAGACATTAGAGCCAATCTGTGGTCACACAGATATTAAATTTTTTGGTTCAAGAATCTATGGATTAGCTCGGCAAGACAGTGATGTAGATATATGTATTAGTAAGTACTATAAAATTTATTTATTTTATTTTTGTTTTGTGTAATAGTACCTATATATGCTATATTAAAATTAGTTAATTTTTTAGCTTTAATAGGACTTCATGTATCCTCATAATATTTTTACTGTAAATATATAATAAAAGGTTTGGCTCAATTTAAATTTTATGAAGATTGAATGCTTGAACTATTAATTTTATATTTTTGTATTAATTAATGTATTTCTTATTAACTGTTTTTAAGGAGGTTTTCAGTTTATCATATATATATTTTTAATATATGCTCACACATAGGAAGCAAGGTTGAGACTACGGTTAATGTTATACAGACTAAGATACAAACTGCTTGCTATCTAATATGTATGGATCATACATATATACTATATACATACATACCCTTCTCTACGTTTGCTGAAAATTCTTCCTTGGTTTCATCTTTATCTTCTGAGGGCACATGCACATTAATGGCCTTAATTCCATTAAGCTCAATACATTTTATCTTGTGGATATACTTGTCTGCTGGCTGGAAATGTTTCTCATAGGCCAATTAGATTGAGTTCATTAATCACAATCATCTGTAGTACTTAACCAGTGTAATATCAATGCTAATCCATATGCGTATATTACTGATTTTAGTGAATTTTAAATCACATCTTTGATGAATCTCTAAAAGGTTTATGCAGCAGTAAACTGTTTGCCAACTTGGAGAGTCTGAGAGTACTTGCCAGGAACAGGTGGCTCCTTCTCGGAGAGTTACTCTTGAGATTTCTCGCACAATTCAATCTCAAGTTATCATGAAGGAAAATCATGATTCTAGATGTTAAGAAGGCGGTGCACATCTGATAACAGTTTTCAGATGACCTTAGTCCTTGGATGGATACCACACATTATTGAATTTACACTCTACATGAATTGGATTGGACCAGATCTCCTTTTCTCTACTCTTCCATTAGATGAAAGATGGCATTTGCTTCTTTTTAATCTTTTGAATAGCAGTATAATCTAGAGAACTATAAACAACTAGATGAGTACTTCTGTCAGATCCATGGAAAAGTATATACTTATATACTTGGGAATTATGAGGAGACAGAAGAATCAACAAATAGAAAAGTGGAATGGCCAACCTCCCTTATATTATTCAGAGGTTCCGCAGTAGATTATATAAATGAACAGACCATATTATAAGATCTAAAGATAACAAATGGACCAAGAGGATGGAAACAAAGAAGAGGTTGCATCAAACTTGGATTAAAAAAGTGAGGACGACTTGTGGATAAGCGACTTGGGCTAAAGTAGCACTGGAGAGGAAGGAATGGAAAAGAATGGAGTTGTTACATTATGAAATTTGGTGTAGCGAATTTGTACATAAGAAGTGAAAATTCTCTCTTATTTTTACTTTCCCTTACCTATATACGAAGTATATAGTAAGGGGAAGTATTGCGATCGTGAAAATTTTCGAATTCGAGTTTTCAACGGAAATACATGTTTTAAGGTCCCCTGAGTCCAAATGACCAAGTCTCGCAAAATGGTCTGTGTGTCTGAGTGTCTGTGTGTACGTGATCAGTCTAGCTCAATAACGGAAAGCTGGACGATACTGAAGTTACATATTTAAGGTTAGCACATGCATGTGATGTTACAGCAACATTTTCGTCAAAATCGACTTACCGGAAGTGCCACTTTATATAATCGCTTTTACACATTTTTACAATTTCCTCGAAAACGGCTCTAACGATTTTGATTAAACTTGCCTAAATTATTCTTCATAAAGACCTTTAACTTTTCATTTAAGTAGTAAATCACCGAGGAATTGCAGGGAAAAAAGTTATGATGAAAAGAATATTTTATTTACGCATAACTTCAAAAGCGTGCAATTTATGGTAAATCATGTATGCACTTGTATGAAAGATAATTAAATGATCTAAAAAACAATAAAAGAATCATCAAAATCGGACCAGTATTAGCAAAGATACAGCGCATCGGACTAACCGGAAATACCTATTATATCATGGATATTACACTTTTTTACAATTTTCTCGAAAACGGCTCTAACGATTTTGATGAAACTTGCCTAAATTATTCTCCATAAAGGTCTTTAACTTTTCATTTATGAAGTAAATCACCGAGGAATTGCAGGGAAAAGAGTTATGATGAAAAGAATATTTTATTTGCGCATAGCTTAAAAAGTATGCATTTTACGGTAATTTATCTATAGACTTTTATAAAAGGTAATTAAATCATCTAAAAAAGAATAAAGGAATCATCAAAATCGGAACAATAATAGCAAAGATACAGCGCATCGGACTAACCGGAAATACCTATTATATCATGGATTTTACACTTTTTTACATTTTTCTCGAAAACGGCTCTAACGATTTTGATTAAACTTGCCTAAATTATTCTTCATAAAGACCTTTAACTTTTCATTTATGTAGTAAATCATCGAGGAATTGCAGGGAAAAAAGTTATGATGAAAAGAATATTTTATTTTCGCATGGCTTAAAAAATATGCAATTATTTATTATTATTTATTATTTTATTATCAAAATCGGACACGTATTAGCAAAGATACAGTGTATTTTATGAGGAGCATAAAATAGATGGATAACCAAGCGCATCCGAAAGTAGATAGAAGCGACCGAACCTCCTCCCACCAATCCGCCAATCTGTGCAAACAATACGCTCTGTAACAAAGTAATTTAAGAATACAAAAACGGAAATTAACTTAATAATTTCTACTTTCACATTATTTAATGGAAAGAAAACGTTTCCATAGAAACTAAACCAGCAACTTTTAAAATATATTTGTAACTTGACAAAGTTAAGATATATAGGTAGTGTACAGAATTGTTGTACTAAAATTGTTTTAAAAACTATTTTATTATACTTAAGTGGAAGAAGAAGTGAATGCTGCTGAGTTTATTTCAAGTATTGTTTATGTGAACTCTTTAGAATTATATTAAAAAGATAATTATTATAGGACGGTAAGGGAAAGTTGTGTGATGCGCGCACCGTACCAGATTTTTTCCTTTTCTTTCTTAAATATGGGATTTTAAGTTGGACTCAAAGATTCAATTCTTCTTGTTTTAATTGTATGGTTATAACAGATATCTGATTAATCTTTTTTTCTTTTAGCTGGTGCGACTATTGAAAATTTGGAGCAAGGATTTTCTAAATCGATGAGCTTATTTTGTGTTAAAGAAACCATCAAGGAGGCTAAAGTTCCTATCATAAAAGTAGAACACATATATACCTCTTTAGACTGTGATATCAACTGTTGCGATACCGGTGCAGTTTATAATTCTGAACTCGTCAAGTAAGAGAAGTAAACTTTTATCTTTTTAAAATACTCTTTATAACAATAGTACTATTTATTATTAATGTTTAATTGATTTTTTTAAAAATAAATAACCTTTCGAAAGCTGTCGTAGGCAGAACTGTCCATAGAAATTTTGGGCATTAGTCTGTTGAACATTTATCTTACTAAATAAATTACTAAATTTTTAAACATGAATAAAAGTTTATTCAAAATGACAAAAATTGTATCCGATTAAAAAAAAAAAAAAGGACTTAAAAATCCAAATAAATTTTTAGTCATTGAACATTTAACTCCTAGACTAATGTTAATTAGTAAACTTCATACCATTATAAACAATAAAATTAACCTTAGTAACTCTGTAGATACGCTTACTAAGACTGTACAAACTGCTGCCTGGCGATCAGGTCACAGACATGAGACACGCTGACACAAACATTTCAAGTTACTTCTTGCAGGCCTATTAGTCTTTTATCGTTATTTTCCAAAATATTTGAAAAATTATTGTTAAGGCGTCTCTTTCCTTTGTTAGATGCAAACAAGGTAATTCCTGAACACCAATTCGGCTCTAGATCTGCACACTCTACAATAAAACAATGCCATTGAGTGGTGGATACCATTGCTGTGGCATTAGAAAAGAAGGAATTTTTCACTGCAGTTTTCTTAGGTGACGCACAAGTATTCGATAAAGTGGGACATGATAGTCTCCTTTGTAAACTTCAATTGATTCTACCGCATACATATTATTTAATCATAAGTGTAAACTCTTGAGAATAGATTTTTTGTTGTTAACCAGGATGGAAAACATTCTGACAGAAAGACCTGCACATACCACTCTTGACTGATGCAATTAAGAAATGGTACAAACATTTTTATGACTCGCTTGCTGGACATCCAAACTTACTAGTACAAACATTACTTACTGACAGGCATGCTACCACAGAATCTGACAAGGAGACTGGAACATCTCTGGAGCAGAAATCTACTACATTCAAAGAGATCAACCATGCTCGTAGTGTCTTCACTGGAAGGTTTCTCCATCTATATTTCCATGTCAATCTCTAAGGAAGAGATTTTCCAAAGTTGAACACACATAGAAATATGGCAAAAGGCATTTGTTGAAATTTTACACAAAATTTTTTTTTATATTAGTCACGACTTATGACTAAAAATTAGTCATTAGCCATGATTATTTTTTGTGACTAAACATTTAGTCGCAAATCAGATAATTTATACCCAATTCTGTGATCAACCTACTAATAACACCTCCTTTTATTTTATTTATTATGAACTTTGTTAAATTATATTAGAAAGTGAACAGATATGACAGAACATATTTATTATTTGTTTGTAGAATTTGAATAATGATACCATAATTAGTCTTAGTTCTGTGTATTATCTAATTTTTCAATTTAGGGTTTACATTGCTTTGGATCCTCGAGTTCAGTGGTTATTAATGGCTGTAAAGGAGTGGGCAACTGCTAATTTAGTCAAAGGATCTCAGAAATTCACCAGTTATGGATTAATTTGGCTAGTACTGTTTTTCTTGATGCAACCTGACATATGTTTGGTTCCTCCTGTGAACCTTTTAAAAAGCCTTTACAATGGGCCTAAAACTTTGATTAATGGTAATTTATTAATATTATCTATTATTATGATTTATTATCAATAACAATTGTAACTGCTTTTAATATATCTAAAATGCCAGCTTGAAGGTCATATTAGACTTTCATCAAAAATTATATTAAAATATAATGTAAAACATCTCAAATTTGGTAAATAGGACTTTTATATTGATGTGAATGTATTTACTATATTTTGGTTAAAATTGGTGAGCCGAAAACGGTACTTTACTTGAAGGTCATAATAAGCTTACATCAAAAATTATATTTAAATTAAATACAAAAATCATATGTTTCGGTAATAAAGGTTACAATCGCAATTTGGTTTCCAATCCAATTAAACATTTTTATTACTTGTTTTAAGCGTTAAAATTGAGTGTAAAATACTGGTTTTCCTCCCTATTTGTGTGTGTGTGTCAATAGATGGATGTCACGACGCCGAGTATTGTTTTTGAGATACTGCGATCTTCGGAAACTAGTAACCAAATTCGGGATCACTTTTTGAGCCACCGATTTATAGTTTAATAGGCGTAAAAGGAAGTCATGTGTTGTTCACATCAGATATTTTATTACCAGCCAAAGGGGAGTAGACTTAATATATTTACATTTTTTCCTTCCCAACAAAGTTCAACATTTTTTTCAGTTCTTTTTTGTAGTCATGGTTGTGGATTGATAGTTACATTCTTCTGAATTTCTATTGTAAATAGCAGAGTAGTAATACTGAGGGGAGCATAAGATCTGTTTGTACCATTGTTTGAAAAATTGGTGGCTACAGGAACGACAACTGAATCACATTTTTAAAAAATCACTTTTCTAAAATAGCTTAATTATAAGATGTTTCTGGAATACATTTTTTTAAACTATTACAATTCTTTCTGTATGTTACATACATATTTAATTTAGAAAATCAAAGTATATCATACATATGTATTTCCAAAGGGATGCCTTTTACTAATATGTTTCTATAATATAAAGGGAACTTTCACAGACTTGATAATGAAAATATGTTTCTCCATTAGGAAAATTTCTTGATTTTCGTTTATTTTGCTTAATGAGATCATCCTATCTATAATTTTGGTTAGTAACAAAATTTAAAAGCTCTCATGATCTATACTAGATATTGTTGACATTAAATTATGTAACAGCTCATTCTCCAATAAATGTTAATTATTAATTTATTAAATAAATTGAAAGACAGAAGTTAATTATTTCCTTATTAACAATATGTCAGTGCTATCACATCAATCTGAAGATTATTAGGAGAATTAGCTGTTGAATAAATAACTGTAAAACGGGATGAGAATGTGCTTACTGAGGTGGGAATATGTCAACGTTAATTTTCTTTTATTAGGTGATTCCTATATAATTGATATGCTGAGCACTTGAGGAAGCTCTTAGTTCAACTTCCCTGCTGCTTCCAAATGCCTATTAAAACAAAATTAACTTTAACACATTCTCCCCTAAGTAGGCACATTGACACCCTGGTTTACATTAGTTATCCTTAAATTTCAAATGTCATTAAACTGTTTTGCTTTAGGATGGAATTATTCATTTTCAAGTCACATTGAGACCATCAAGCTTCATCACAACCCATTGGCTTGTGAAAAAAACAAGTATGAGCTTCTTCTCCACTTCTTCCAGTATTATGCTATGTTAAAGGCGAAGAGGGTGGTGCTGTTTCCCCTGACGGGAGAAGTGTACCCTCGATCTGTGCTCGCCAATTCAGACTTATGTATCTGCCCAGAATTGTCAATGAATACAGAGGATGCAGAACCTGTAAGAATAGGTGGCCAGTTTGTACTGTTAGATTGTTTTCGTTTGCGATACAATCTGCTGAAAAATGTAGAGGAGAACTTGGCCGACCATTTCAAGTTGATATGTGCAAAAACTTATGAGAATAGCTCCTGGAGGTCTTAGATACTGCTTCCTATCTAACTGGAGGCTCAATTCTTTTATATTTTTCATTATTTACAGGACTTTTAAATGGTATATTGACAGTAGCAAGAAAAGGTATAGGAATTACATTCAAGTAAAAATATGATCTTGTTTATTAATCAAATTCTTAATTTTAGTTGATGATAACATATTTCTATACCCTACCATTAGGCATGAAAATGATTTCTGTTTGTTCCATCTTTGTTATCAAAGTTAACAAAATATTTTTTAAGTCATAAGTTATTCTTTTTACTATAGCAATTGATATTTAACGGAAATCAGGTGACTGCTAAATAATTTTATTCTAAGAATAATTTATTTTTCAAATTTTGTAGAATGTCTAGGAATAAATTTCTTCTGGTGTAGTGAAATATGCTCCATGGATTTGAATTCATAGACTAGGACACTAGTACGAAAATGGATTGGAGTTATGATGAGACTTTAATGTGCAATAACAGTAATTTTAAAGTAAAATAAAATTCATTTAATTTATTTATTATTATTATAAAATAGATTTCCTTATGAGCATAGCTAAAAAAACAGTAAGACTTATGAAGGACTATATTTTTTGATATGCTGTACATAAGGAGTTTTCGGGATATTAGTAATGTTCTTTTCTAGAAGGAAGAAATAGTCAGTAAATTTACTCCATCCCCTCCATTTTAAATTTTTATTAGTGGAAAATCAAAGTATATTTTTTATTATATTTGCTTTATGTATAATTTTAAACTTTTTAATATGTGAGTGCCAACGGTCTTTCAAGAGTAGGCTTTTAGTTTAGCCAAATCATAAGACTGTTTATTTTGACGTTTATTTAAATAAGTTACCTTTAGTTAATTTTTATGTAGTTTATTTTTGTTTTAATAATTTATAGTTGTTCTAATAATTGTCTTATGTTATATTTGAAACTTTAATAATTCCTAGTGCTTTATAATTTGTTCTGTTGAGCATTATCCTTCTTTTTTTATTATTATTATTAAAAGAATTGCTAAGTATAGTAAGATTGGGTTTTTAGACCTGCTGTACTCTAGCAGTTTGGAGGCTATTCCTATATTATTTTTAACAAGGAGAAAAGGTGGTCAATTCCTCATTTAGAAAAAAAAAAATTTGGTTAATAATGATGTAATATTTAAGTGTGTTAAGTTTTTAATATTTTCATTTTCTGTATTATTTTAAACATTCTAATATATGAGTCAATGATCTTTCATGATTTTTTCTTTTCTTTTTAGTAAAAGAAAAATATTTGTGCATAAAAAGGCAAATAGTTCTGCCTGTCAAATCATAAGACTGTTGGTTTTAACTTTTATTTAAATGAGTTACCTTTAGTTCCTTAGTTACCTTTTTTGTAATTTATTTTAATAATTTATAGTTGTTCTTCTAATAAACTTTATTTTATATCTGGAATTTTGATAGTGTCTGATTCTCTATATTTTTTTCAGTTCAGCCTGACCTTTATCAATAATTAAATTTTTTTGTTTAACTTATACATTATGCAATATTTATTTATCTAGTTATAAACTTTAATTATTGATCTGGTTTTCTAGCTCTATTTTTTAAATTCTAATGTTTTGCGTTCTGTGTTTTTATTTTCATATAAATTAAAAAAAAGGTTTGTAATATTTAAAAATGTTTTTTTTTTAATTTTCATAGTTGCAAAGTCTGTCCCTATTGTTCCATTCTATAGAATTATTAGATGTTAGAACTTTGCATGCCATATAAATAAATTTATAAAATGCCATGAATCACGGATCAAATTCTTATCCTGTTTTGAAATAGCAATGTGATAAAATCCCATCGAACAACCATTTAAAATTTTAGAATCATTTCTGATTGAATACTTTCAAGAAACAAAAGAAAAAAACATATCCGACATTTTGTGTCTCACTTTCCTCACTTGAATGTCCTCAAATTACCTTAATCATTACTGCCACTTTGATCGTTGCAGTACCATGTATGGAATTGTGTTTGGGGCCACAAAGGATTCTTTCAGTCACCCCTTTTCTATATTATATTACCTTGTTTATTCTCGATCTAGTCTCCGCAATCATCCTGTTAGCAGTGCTAGAAAAAAATTATTTTTATTTGTGATTTTATTATACTTACAATTTGCAACAGATATTTTTTTTTAAAATCTTTATTTCATACTGTGTACAATGACATCTAACTTTTCTAGTATTCTTCTGGGTGCTACTAAAATAAGGACTGAGATCTTGCGACTTGGGTTGTCTACAATAGTTCTGTATATTTTTGGTATAAACCTGAGCTATTGTGTTCAGCCTAATAGCCCAATCTAATAAGGGTTCAACCTCGGAATGAAAGATACTGTGCTGACCTTTATTGTGACTTTCTAAATGTTGGCTAAAATGTCTCATAAGATCTCGTGTCTGCGCCAAGTTGTCAAATGTCAAAAAAAGTGACAAAAATCATTTTTTGCAAATATCCCTTTATGTTTCCCACATCTTTAGATGTTATTATAAAACTTGTAGATAATTGATTTCTGTACTAGTTTGGTCTTATTCATTTTTTCAACCGTTATCTAGATATAATGGGGATAGCCCTATGGTCAGGGCCAAAATAGCATACTAATTTTAGTAGAATGTTTGAATGTGAATTACGTAATTTAGGACATCCTAAGTAAAATAAGCCTAGCTGGCCATTCCAAAGCTGCTACCTTTAATGGCGACCTTTTATTCTAGAAAAACATAAAATTTTAGCTCATTTTTCATTCCGTGCTCAATATCTTAAAGGCTACCAGCCATGCAAAAAATATTATGAATACTTTTTTCAAGGAAATTAAATTTGCTAAAATTTTAGCCCTAACAGAGATAGCTCTTTACGTTTTTTTAGTTCCTTAAGTAAAGTATTTAAAAAAAAAAAACAATTATTTTTTTTCTAAAAAACGAGAAATCATCTTTTCGTGAACTTATTTTTGCCAAATATCATAGAAACCACTCTTCATATGAAGATAATCATCATGCACTACTTTATGGTGATTTTAACGAGCTCCAATTTGAATGGTAATATACGTCTTAGGCTGATTTTTCAAAGGATTCAATTACGGAATTAATTAGTATCCTCTAAATTGATGTAGTACATCATTTACTGTATTCGTTAATATCCAATTAAAAGCTTTCAAAACATACAAAAAAAAGTGTGAACATTTGACAGGTTAAATTTTACCAGAGCTGTAACTAGGAGATCCGTAAAATTAACAAAGTCGATGCGTGCAAATCTTAAAAAATACTTCATTAAACAAAATACAGAATTATATGATATAAAATAGTGAGCTCCTGACAGTGTTAACTACAGATAGACTATACTAAAGATATTTCTAATAAGTATAGTTAAAGCTAACATAGTGAGAGTGTCTCACATTCTCTTACACTCTAATTGATATGTCCATTTCAGATAGGCTTTTATAGAAACAAAAGGGAAGGGGTTGTTAGGAGTATAACATTTGTTTAACGCTGACAAGTAGGAAGCAAAACAATAACTTCCTGGGTTATAAACCCTGTTTAATAACTAATACTTCCTGGGCCAATGTCATGTGCTAACTGTAATAAGGACTTGCACCGGACGCCAGAGTTTCGAAGGCGGTCATTTTCGAACGAAATTTTATTTTTAAGTTAAGTAAAAGATATTTGTAAAAGATATTCGAAATGTATTACCTAAAAATGTTATAATAAAACTATAGATTATTATTGGAGAGGAAGAGGAGGGGCGAAAGAAAGTGCGGTAAAATTAAGCTTGTCCTTCCTGGAAAAATCCTAGTTCTACATAGAAGTCCCTAGGGCGTTTCCTCTGACTCCTGCTGCTGGTAGATCTAGAGACGAATTTTTAGTAGTCTCCCATTGACCTGACGGATAATGTCTCGTTCAGTCACTCCTATCTCCTAAAGCAGTTATTACTTTATAGTTATAAACTAAGTGAAGATAATTGTTATATCTATATGTGCTTCATTCAGTTCTTTTTGGTTAATTATTTTCAATAATGAACTTTTTTAATTTATCAAGAAAAACAATTTTAACCCTCTCGTCCTAGAAATTTGACATTTTACGATTCTAGATATGTAGAATCAAAAAATCGACTAGGTACCAAAGTTACACGTCCATGATGATCCTTGGAACTCTATATTGCCATCCTTGGTTTTGTTTCGAAATGGCGGCCGATTAGAGGCTTCATCAAATTTAAAAAATAAATAATAATAATCAGTGATAAACCAGTGCGTAATATTATGTAGCGTTTGTATATTTTATGTATAATTCTTACAAATTCATTTGAATCTAAAAATATTCTGCGTTTGTATATTTTATATACAATACTTACAAATTCATTTGAATCTAAAAATATATTTTCATTCAAATTTTGTTGCTCCTCGAAAATTGCTGTCCCAGACCAGTGGCTTACGTAGGGGGGGAATCAGGGGGATATATCCTCCCATTTCCCCGAAATTAAAAAAAATAAATAAATATTTTCTCACAAGTTTTTTATTTTGAGTGATAGTTTTTGATCCAATTTTCATTCTTATCCTTAAAACTTACGTCCTATTTTGTGATTATAGACACTTAATGATTACTTGCTTTATCATTAAATTCTTCCCCCTAAAAAAAATTCTGCGTATGCTCCTGCCGTAAGCAAATTACCTAGTCTGCTTATGCGTTATCCGCTACTGCGCTGATCTGCTATTTTAACTTTTATTCTGGCCTAATATTTGTGCCCAGAGCTGGCTGCTCTTTTTGTTGATAAAGATTCAAATATTAAAAGTTCTGACGTAGGGAATTGGGAGTAGTACATCTTTCATTTTGGGTGTGCAATATATATATATATATATATGAATTATATATAACAACATAAATACTTAAGTCTTAAGATGTTTAAAAAAAAAATTGTAATGATACTGAACTTTTTCAACATACTGAATTTATTTTGAGGAAATTTAAATACGTTTATTTAAAAAGAAATAATTTAAAACTAAAAATCAGGTTGAAATTAATCATTATTGGATTTAATCATTATTAGCTTATTATTTTTTTTCTTTTCCAATTTTTAAGGCTTTATCACAAAAAAAATATATATAAAAAAAAGGAACGTTTTATATATTTAAGTTCGACGAAAACTAGACCACTGTATTTGTTAATTTTCAATTTAAAGTTATTTATAAGTTTTGTAGTTTATGAACTAATTATGCCAGCCTAATAAATGTTTATTTATTATTATTTCTTTTTTTAGAATAAATAATATAATAAAGGGTATATAGGAGAGAGACGATAGTGAAGCTGAGAGGTAAGACAGACAGACGGTGTACCCTTGAACCGTGGAGGGGAGGCCACATTCCATCCACAGCTCCCTAGATATATGTTCATTCTACAGCTGCCAATTACTTCTTTTAACATGACTCCTTGTCTAGTTGGCTACTGCCACCGGTTACTCAATCTCGTTTTTTTCTTCCTTTATTAAAAAAAAAAAAATAAAAGAGATCATATACGGCTCTTATTTAACCAACTGAGTAAATACAATCAATCATATTAATTGAGATTTTCATTCGATTACTTTTGACATTTGTGCTTAGTTATATTAAATGTATAAATAAATGAATTGGTCCGCGTTTAGTGCATGGCTTCCTCAACTCATTGGTGAATCCAGTTATGATTTATTTTTACCAGATTTGTTTATGATGTCTAATATTTATTTACCTAAACGATTTTATTTAAATTATAGAAACCATCAGCTGATTCTGATGAAAGAAAGTTCAGTATCGTTAAAAAAAATGAATTTTAAAATAAAAAAAATTAATTTCTAAAATTATTAAGCAAAATTCAGGGAACCTCTGTTACTATTTTTTTTTTTTTTTCTTATGGAATAATTAATCTTAGAAGTAAATAAAATAGAAGCTTAAAAACATAGAATTGCAGTAAAAAACAAAAAAAAAATATTTATGTTTTAATTTAATACTTTAATTTTTAGTTTTATTTTATTATTTAAAAATGTTGCGACACTCTTGTGGCGTACTTATAACGCCCATTTTGAGAAGCACTGACATAGACACTAAGCGACACATCATTCAAAATCATTAAAAAAAAAAAAAAGCTTCCATTTGCAATACCTTATTTTTTCATATCGATTTAAAAGTTTTCTTCTCATTCAATCTTTCTGTGAGAAATTATTTCGGCTGAAAGTTCAAGCAGAGAATTTCCTGCCAGGGAAAAAAAAAGAAGTTTAAACTTATTATTTTTTAAGCAATGCAAGGCTTCCATTATAAAAATAAAGTATATAGTTAATAAAATATGAAGAATAAAATAAACCAGAGAGAAATACTTTGTTTTAAAAGAGATACTGCCCTTCTGCAGGGTTTGCTATATACACTCAGGATACTATAAACCCTATTCGACGATTTGTTAGAACTTATTATAAATATATAGGACAATTTCAATAAATAAATAGAATAGAATAAATTTATATATATATATATATATATATATATATATATATATATTTTTCTTTACGGAATACATTTTGCTCCTTCATTCTCCTCTCTATTAACTCATATAAACTTCTATTATTAATTAAATTATGTTATCATTCATTAATAAATATAAATTAAAGCCGATCCAAAAATTATTAAAAGTTTAAGCCAAAATATTAAGTCTAATGATAAAAAATAAAATATATTTTATTTTATCCTTTTTTTTCAACTTTATATGTTTAATATTTATAATTGATTATTATTATTAATTTTCTATTTTTAATAATAAATTTATCTATTATAAATTCCAAGATGGGGACGTGTAGTCCCGAAACGTTACGAAACTAACAGATGGAGAATAAAATAAAAAATTTATAATTATGAAAGTCATAAATTGATTTAAAAAAATATTCGTACTACAGAAGATGGCTTTCCAACAAATTAATTATTAGATCTATCATTCTTCCAAATGAGTTCAAAATCTCATTTTCAAGTTTTTATAAGGGCATATAAGAATTTTAAAATTATTATATTTCTGGAAATTATCCCTTATATACTTCGTCACTTTATTCAACAATTTATAACGACGTTTCGGGCTTATCCTTGCCCATTTTCAAGTAATCTTTATCAGCCTATTTGTAAAATATGTAAAATTATTGATCATATTTGTATAAAAAGAATCTTATTTGTCATCTTAGTTCTACATTTACTATTGCTCTGATGTGATGAGTGATCTGTTTGAACTGTCGGAAAACTAGGATGACAGGTAAAAGGATAAGCCCGAAACGTCGTTATAAATTGTTGAATAAAGTGATGAAGGATATAAGGGATAATTTCCTGAAATATAATCAGTTTGAAAATCTATAATTCTTTTTTATTATTGGATGTCAACCAAAACACTCTTAAATAATAATAAAAAAATTAATAAAAAAAATGCACTCGCTCTAAAGATCGGTTTGATTTACTCGAGCAATCGTTATACAATAAAATTGACTTTGACAATATTTGCGCTTCTGAAAAAAAAAATTGAAATACTTTGCGTTCTTTATGACTTCGCACTGACCCCTAGGTATTCCTAAAATTTCATAAGTCCCGCAGCAATAATAAGGTAACATTCAAAAGGACAGTGAACTCAAGAGAAAATGACCCGCATGTTTATTTTATCGCTCGACATAAACATTTTACGAGCTGATTTTTTTTTTTTTAGAGGTTCGAACATTTGATATTTAGAAAAATAGTACTGTTGTTCATATTCAAAAATAGTTCATTATTTGTGCTGTCTAATGTCCTTTTTTTAATATTCATATAGAAACCAATTGTCATAATATAACATGTTATCGTTATAGCATAGAGTTTGCAAAAAGTTGATAATAATAATAATTTAAAAAAATTATTCCCAGACTTTTAAGTTGTCGGTTTGTATGATTTAAAAATATTATGATAGTTCAGTAATAATTGATTATGCAGCTATATTGAAAGAACAACCTCCACTTAAGCCTCCGTTTTCTACCTCAACGTTTTTCGTCATAGGTCTGATACAAACATATATTATAAGCATTTTACAGTTTTACTGTTATCAATTTTCTAACACAAAATTTCTTCTTTAAATCCCGATTTTTGATTATGCAAAACATTTTCTTCACTACTGATTATTTAATCTTATTTTTATCGCTATTAATTACTATTCTTATATTCCCTAGTATATTATATTTTACGAGTTGTGATCCCCTATCTATATTTTTAGTTTGTTTCTCACCATTTTTTTCCAATGGTTTCCATTCTCTTCACAGCACGTCTTTCTCATTTTTCACCATTCTTCCATAACCGCATTTCCTGTATCTTTTTTTGAACACTCATTCCTTTCAACGTCGTTCCTGTGTCTATGTTAGTACCGATATTGTAATTATTATTTCAATTTAATAACGTCTAATTTTTATTGGACAGTGTTTAGAGAAAAATGTTCGACTGCTTTAAACTCACAATTTTCTATAGAATTCAGTGTGCTAATTTTAGAAAAAAAGTGAAAATGCAAACAGACGTTGCTACAAAAAATTTTCAAACACAAAATTAAGTAAAATAACCATAAAATCTCAATGTCTTAACTCAAGAGGTATTGTTATTGATTTGAAATTTTAGTATTTCTTTGAGTAAAATATTTTAATACAATTTTAGCGGTTTGAAGTAGGGTTCAAATTTCCAAGTTTTTGGATATTCATCTCTTTAAAGCAGATTTCATTTTTTTTTTTTTTTCAATCATCGTGATTAATGCTCGAACCTTCAATCTATCGTCGTAGTTTATCTGATAGATATTTATTTAATATTATATATTAAGAGTTTCCTTTTTGAATTCATATTGCATTTCTCCTTTGATCTACGATTCCGCTATTGCAAATTTACTTGACTAATTAAAATACAATATGTGAATTACAAAACTGGATGATAAGATTGCGTTATTCGCTTAGCATTTAATATAAACGCCATATACGCTAAATCATAATACATTTTTTGCATCTTGTATTTTAGGAGACAAAGCACAAAGTAAAAAATATTTTGTATTTTAAGGAACAAAATACTGAATACAAAAAAGTATTTTGTATTCTTAAGCAGCGAAATACTTTGTCCAGTATTTTGTATAAATTAGTATATTAAAAGTTTATAATCTTACTAATCTTGTATTTCTTCCTTTAGACAAATTTTATTTATATTAAAAATTATTACTGATATTAAGTAAACAAATAAAATCAAATGAAATCAGAGCCATATTTACAAATTTTTAATGTTTACAATCTATCTTTGTTATAATTTTTACAATTTATAATTTTTAATGGTTACATCTTCCCTCTAAAACTTATATATTTTTTACAATTTCTGCTAACGTCCATTTGATGTTCTGACCTCATAAAATCATCACCTCAGAGAAAAAAATATTTCAGTTTGATTCGAAAAAAGTCGAAATTTTGAATGAAAAGTGTCTAACCTTCGCTAAATAATTCAATATTATTTTGTACTTCATCAATCCATATTTTCAACATAATTCTGTATTTGAAATACTGCTCTTCCAAAATGCTTGACAGTATTTTGTAACTGAAATACTTTTAGTCATAAGTTAGGTCCAACTCTGTGCTAAATTGCCGTTAGTTTATGTTTAAAGCGACCTCTGTTATAAGAGAAAAAGGATGCTATTGTCTCGTTTCATTCTATTTAGACAAATGCAAGGATCGGCTGACATAGTGAATACTATATCTCCTTTCCCATGAGCTGAAAGATAATCGATTTCCGAGGCGGAGGAGCGTCGACCTAATAGCGTGGGAAGGCTGGAGTCCGATTGTTCTGACAGACGTTTACGATCGTGTGGGTAACTCTGTGTTTAGAGGTGGATGTCGAGAGGGGGGAGGGGAGGGGAGTCCACCAGCACGTATACCATATTCCTCCGATCCGATAAATAATGTATCCATGTACTGCTTGCCTAAGTGGATATTTACTACTATTCGGCTTTTAACTCTATTCATTTGGTCAGAATCTTTGGTCTCTACTATCTACTTCTTTCTCTCAACTACCTGTTAGCTGCAATCATCATTCTTTCAACAATGCAATGAATTATGTTTCACCCTATTAGGTAAAAGAGTGATTCCAAAAAAATGAATCGGTGAAATCTTCACGAAAAATTCATGAGTGATCTAGAGATACTAATCAGTGAGTTTAGGACAGAAATGAACTCCATATTTTGGTCCAAGAATTCAGAATTCCCTAATTTTATACTCTTATGATAATAAATTTTTTATTGTTGAGGTGATGAGATTGGTGACCTATAATGAAGAACATACTTTCGAACCGTGTAATGAAGAATTTTTCCAAACTTGAAACATCCTGTATGTTGGTAACTTTTTGAAATTCAAATTTTTCGGAAGTGATTAAAATTTAGCACATTAACAAAATTAAGCATCACAAACAAGACACTGGAGATGTAATTTCAATTGATTGAGTCTTGGATAAAATCGATATAGTAATTGATTTTTAATAAGGTTTTCATTACCACGCCATTATTTCATTATCGTCTCAAAATGAAATTGTGGCGGTAATGAGAAGATTTAAGGAGTGGTAATGAGAAATTTTGACTTTGAAAGCCTGCCGAAGTAAAATTATTAGAGCTATATCAAAAACCAAAATGTCTTTCTGTTAGGGTTTTAATAGAGAAATACGAGGAACATTATGGAACGGTAATGATAGGAATAAAATTATTCACCGACAATTTTATTTTATCAATTTTATCAATTTTCTGCGACTGCTGTTGCTAAATGTGACCAAGGGCGGGATTTTCTTTGCAGGGTTACCACTTGTCCATTTATGGAGAAACTTCTGTGAAAAATACATTATACTTCCGTACATGTAAAAAAATCAGTAGTGCGGCGATAATGATAACAAACACCAGAGACGAAGCTTTGATTATTCTATAATCAAAGACTTCAGTTTTCAACAGTATATAATATCACCTTTTGGTGATGAAACTCGTCTTGGGGAAACAATGGAGCAGTTATATTTAATACTGTGTTTAACAAAAAAATAACGTTTCATTACAGTCGGTGGTAGATGTTTGATTCATCAAAAAAGTTGATAATTTAATGAAAACATCGTTTTCGTCATTGAGTACGAACTCACATACTCGATAAAAAAAAACAAAAAAAAACACTTAGTATTCATCACCTGAATGTAATGTACGAGAGACACAATTTTTGACTTTTCTGAGAATCATCCAAAAGGAAAGAAATAATTAAGATTGATTGCAGCACTAGTAAAAATTAACTTTTTGCTATCTCATTCCAGAAGATAGCAAGGCATTTTACTCATGCAGGAAGTGAAAAAATGTTTGTCCCGAGGATCGAAAAATTCCATGTGTGCTTTACGTTTTAGATTTCAAGGAGTAAATTTGGTTTCGAGTTTATCTTTCTCTCTGTGGTAAACTCCTTGTGACGGGTTTAACAATTGCTATCGTTAATCTGATTTTGATGAAATTTGCAGTGATAGTGCGATTTGGTACCGAGATGGTTCCTTATCGATTTTATGAAAATTCCATATTCTACTTTCGCTTACGCATGCGCAAATGATTTGGTCCAGAGTTGGGGATTAGTGTAGGAATGGTCCAGTATCAATTTTAGCAATTCCATACACTACTTTCGTTGATGCATGTGCAAATTTATTTTCCTTGATACGCAGTTGGGCTATTTTTAAATTTATACTTACGAAATTTCAAGATTATCCTATGTTATCCTTTTTCTCGGGCTTTAGAGTTTAGTCCATATCGTCATTGTCATCATCGGGATTAAAATTAATAAGTTTGTAGAGGTAGAGTATTACACATTTGTTGTTTGCATTAGTTTTTCATTATGTTTCCAATAAAATTGGTGAGATCGCTATACTGTACCTACTTGGCACAGTTTTTTTTTTTATTAATTCATTTTATTTACTTAGATCTCCATTGCGGCACTGGTTGCCTTCTATAGATAATTACGGTTTTTATTTATTATTTACTTTAAATTGGTTCATGTTGTAAATCTATCAAGCTCATAATAATAATAGAAAATTAAATTAATATCAAAATAAAACCTAACGGAAACATTTGTATGACGAACAATAAAAGTTTATACCATTGGGAGAAATTTGAATTTTGAACTTCCCATTCTTGGTTTCACATTTCCATTATCCCAGGTTGGTAAACTGTAAGATATCCCGCACTTCCTGCTGTAGTAGGTGGACAACTTGGGGGCGTTAAATCCAAATAAACCTGTGAAAATAATTGTTTGGTTTTTATTGAAAAAATAATTATAAGTTTTATAAGTAAGAATACATTTACCCTATAAATATATACAATAAAGAAAAAAAATAGAAATGAAAGTAATAAATAAATAATTAAAAAAATAAAATAAAACAAGAAATATATAAACAAAAAATAAGTAAGATAATTACTTATGTATGTATGTAAGGTGGTAGGGAGGGAATTAAATAAGGAGAAGGCAAGCAATCTAAATGCCTTCTTCTTTACATAGTAGCACTACAAACCGTGAAGGGTCCTAGCTTCCTCCAACAGCAACCGCCATGCGTCCCTATTCCGTGCCACTGCCATCCAGTTTCGCACACCCAAATACTCTCTTGCGTCATTGGCCACACAATCTGCCCAGCGCAGCTTTGGTCTACCAACTTTGGGACGACTAAATTGGAGCTCGGCCAGAATCTTCCTAGGTGCTAAATCGTCAGCCATTCTGGCGAGATGCCCTGCCCATCTGACCCTTCCAAGCTTGATGAAACGGGAGATATCCTGTTCATGATACAAATCATACAGCTCCCGATTGCTTCACCGCCTCCATTCCTTGTAGCTTCTAGAGCAAGGAAGGCTTCAACTACCGCTTTTCTGGATCTCTACACAATATCTATATCGTCTGCGTATGCTAATATCTGTACCGATTTGTTCCATACCGTGCCTGTAGTTTGTATCTGAGAGTCTCTTATTGCTTTCTCTACTGCCATGTTAAAAAAGTAGGTATGCCAGGGCGTCACCATGCCTAACTCCATTTCTGGATGAGAATTCCGATGACCTCCGATCATGTACTTGGACCACACACTCAACACTTGCCATTGTCAGCCTTATAAGTCGTATGAGCTTGGGTGGAACATTCAGCTCATATAATGCTTTATAAATCTTCGTTCGGTGAATGCTATCGTATGCCGACTTAAAGTCAACAAAGAGATAATGTGCAGGCAAGTTATACTCCCTTCCTCTCTAGA
The DNA here is from genome assembly GCA_948150685.1 of Rhaphigaster nebulosa. Classification (NCBI taxonomy): domain Eukaryota; kingdom Metazoa; phylum Arthropoda; class Insecta; order Hemiptera; family Pentatomidae; genus Rhaphigaster; species Rhaphigaster nebulosa. The sequence goes on from OX411310.1 coordinate 77,547,659, forward strand.
GTATAGTTCGGAGGCTAAAAATTTGGTCTATAGTAGATCTGCCTTGCCTGAATCCACATTGATAATGACCAATCTCGCGTTCAACAATTGGGAGAAGCCGGCAAAATAAGATATTTGAGAGGATTTTAAATGCGCAGGAAAGCAAGGATATTCCTCTATAGGTGATGCATTTAAACATATGTCCCTTTTAGTGTATGGGACAGATCAACGTTTTTCTCCAGTCCCCAGGTAATACTTCACTGGTTCAAATGCTCATTAGCAAGTTGTGCAAGCACTTTTCTAGCTCCATAGATTCCTGTTTAAAAAGTTCTGCGGGGAGTGAGTCAATGCCAGGAGTTTGATGATCCTTCAACCGACTAATTGCATCAACAACTTCTTCTTTATCAGGTGGTTCTAATTATCGTTTCCTCTCTCTTCCCCTACAATCAGCAGGGTCTCAAAATATTTCATCCATTCCTCCATGCAAGCTTTATCATCTGTCAATAAGGTTCTTTCTGCATTCGTACACATAGTCGGGATTTGCTTAAATGGTTTTCTAGTAGCGTTGACTCTCTGAAAAATTTTCTAATTTCGTTTTCCAATCGAAACTTCTCCAGTTCTTCTAGGTCAGCATTTATTAGTTGTTTCTTCTTCTTTCGATGACCTCGCTTCTCTCCCCGACGTTTTGTCCAGTACTCCTGAACAGTTCTACGTGTCCACCTATTAACCATGAATTTATAGGATTCATTCTTTGTATCTGTGAGGGGTTTGCACTCTTCATCGAACCACGGAGACATTATATCTTTTTTTGGTGGGCCTAAAACTTCTTCTGCTACTTGTGCAATGGTTGAAGAGCATCTTGCCCACTCCTCTTCGGTAGGCCGCTGAGAAAGTCTGTGATCCAACTTTTCGGAGTACTGATGCCTTATTTCTTTCTCTTTGAGCTTCTTTAGATTAAACCGCCTGATAACTGGTAGTGCCGCATGCCTTGAACAGCTTATGCGTTCTTTGATGTGTGCAATGCTTAAGAAGTGGTCTGAATCCACATTAGAGCTTCTGAAGACCCGTGCGTCCGATTCTGAAAATGCGTGGTTATGTGTCTACCGCAGACTAAAATATGGTCGATTTGGTTTACATGCCGACCATCTGGAGAAGTCCACGCTCCTTTATGGATATCCTTTTGTGGAAATCGAGTGCTTGCCAGTACCATATTCTTCGATACTGCAAAGTTGATCAACTTTTGACCATTAATGTTAGTCTCTTCATGCAAGATGTCTTCCAATTGTGGGCTCATAACGGGCTTCCTTTCCAACTTTAGCATTGAGATCTCTAGTTATTAATTTTAGATCGTATTTTGAGCAGGAATCAATTGCTCTTTCAAGCATATCATAGAAAACCTCCTTATCTTCTTCCTCAGCGTCCTCAATGGTTGCATGAACACTATAAATAGAATCTAAATGCCTATAATGGCCAAATTGGGAGTAAGTTTTAAGAAAAAGGATGAAAATTGGATCAAAAATGATTGTTAAAAATTACCAAAAATATTACTCGAAATACAAATTTAATGTTTTTTTTCGTACATTTCGGAGAAGGAGGTATATTCTCCAATCTACTCTGCGCACGCAACTGTACATAACAGATAAAAATAAATTAAGAAAAGCAATATTCCATTAGCAGCCAAGATAAAGAAAATTAAAGTCAAAATCAAGTAAAAATTATATAAATGAACACATTTATACCTTTCAGGTAAAAGTATAATAGATAATATAATAGTGTAATAGATTATCTCCATTGGTACTCTTTTACCTAGTATTTTTTGTAAGTCATTATTCACAGTGTATTTTAAAAATCAGTTTAGAAGGTTCAGTAAGCATCACTTTAACGTTTTTGACAAAAAATTAATGCTTCAGTATAACATTATATGAGTTAGCTATTCCTGTTTTTATAAAAATAGTCTCACGAAGTTTCCATCAAATTCAATTTACTAATTTTAGAGATATCTCAAAGCAACTTAAAGGCTATTCATGCGGATTCTGATTATGTTACGAATTGAATTGACCTGCCTGTTCAGGTAAACAATTTATGACACGAATAATACAAAAATAAAGAAAAATATTAGAGACTAAGTAGATTATTACAAATAAATATTATCTCTATTATAAATAGAGCAAATTGTGGCTCCAAAAAATAAGTTTGGATTTCCTGAAGTTGTCGTCATTCTATGAATATCCACTGCCAATATCGCCGCACCGGAAGATTTGTGGGTTTTGTCAGGTTGAGGAATTTGGTTTTACAGAGGCATACACATATCTGAAAATGTACCTGCATGAAATGAATTTCAATAAACGGATGGAAATCGGATTAATTTTCATTACAGAGTGTATAAGTATGTCTGATGGTCTGTTTTCTATGATTTTTTTTTTTCCTCAGTCCAGTCTACAATTATCTCAGTCTTATGTTCTAAATCAGTGCCTCCCAAATAATTTGGATGAACAATCACCTAGAAGTCGGTCATTGCTTGATTAACGAAAATTTATCGCTTTATCTTTCTGTTTCTCGTCAAATAAAATGGTCAATGGTCTCTACTGAGGATATGCTCAGCTGACTACCCTGCAAGAACAAACCCTACACGAACTATTATTAGTTTTATATTGTAATTATGAGAAATGCTAAAAGTTAGTAGTGCAGTGCCTTGGGGTATTCTTCGTAGTAAGTTTCTCTCAGCATTCAAAAAATAGCATTTTGGGAACAGTAATCAAAATATAATGGCCAATGCTTTCTGGCGAGGATTTGTCCAGTTACTTCCCGTCCCCTTCCTTATAAGAACCTGCCAGCCTGACTGTCCTATAAATATGTATAGGCACAGCTGAGGCACTAATTGAGGGATGCCGCCGTCGAACTGATGTATATTCCTCACCACACTGCAACCCTCACAATACAAAGAATTAGTCTTCTTTACACCTCCAAGTTTTTACCCCCGGAGGACAGCAGACAGGTACGCGTTCTGAATTACATTCCGAGTGTAAAATACGTGCCTGGAACTTGGAACCTTCCGCTTCTAGTGCAGCATAATGTAGCAGTGTCGTCTTACTTGATGTACACTTTCTTGGTATTGTATTTGAAATCGTGTCCGCAGTAGCTGATTTACGCTGATAGAGGCAAACTAGAAACTTACCTTGGGCGATGATTTTTGGGGAGCGGCAAAATTTCAGTGAAATTATATTTTTAGGTACAAATGAATTTGTAAGTACAAAAACAACTCAATTAAGCTCACATAAAAATAAATTTTTCTTAATGTTTTTAATTGCATACATAGGTATATAAATAGATAAATAATAGGAGTAATGAGCGGCTGGAGAGGGCACCTTCCATGCCTGTGGGCGGTAGTACAACTTCGCTACTGTGTGCCTGTGTATGTAAGACCTACCATATAAAGTGAGGCTAGACTTATACAGGGTATCCCAGGAGGAAATGTCAGTAGTTGAGGGAGGGATAGCCTATGAAAAATGTAGTTCAGTGCCGCCAACCACACCTTTTTATCTCAATCCGTTTTCGAGATATATTTTTTAAAGGACTTTCCGAGAAAACCACGTTTTTGCCTATAAAAGTTCAAATTTCTCTACTATAACTGAACATTTCTCAACTTTTGTCACCATTTTTGGAATCTATGTTGAATTTTTTACCTCACTCATCCTGACCACTGAATTTTCTACTAAGATGGCAACTAATTTACAGAAAAATACTGCTTCGTTAGGCGATCATAGCCAATGGCGTACGCAGATTTTTTTTTTTCGGGGAATGGATTTAGTAAGAAGAAGGCAAATAATCATCTAAATTTCTAAAATCGCCAAATTGGGAGTAAGTTTTAAGGATAAGCATGAAAATTTGATAAAAAATTAATTGTCAAAAATTACCAAAAATATTACTTAAGGTACAAACTATTTGGTACATTTCGAGAGGGATGGGGAGTATATCCTCCTATTACCCTCTACGTTCGCCTCGGATCATAGCAGCCAAAGAAAAGTAAACAAGTAAAAACGAATAATTTTCAGAAACACCTGGTAGAATTTCACGCAATGAATTTTCTAGCTACTACCTTGGAGAATTCACAATAGCTGCTTCATTTCATCAGCTTTCCAACATTAAATCCAACTTTGCGAAGCTATTCTAATTTCGAAGAGATATTGAGGTTGGGAGTTCCACAAAGGATAAATACCTTCAACACTACGAGAATCTGTTTTGTTTTTTTGTATGGGTTTTGTAATATCTCAAACATTTTTTCTAATTTACATACCAAGCATTTTAAATGTGTGAATGGTGCCGATAAGGGTCTTCGTCTACTTCATCTGTTCCAGTAAAACTCCACCCCGTCGTTTCATGTTATTTAAAGATATTGCACTTTTTATTTCTTCGTCAACTTGGCTATGTTCCTAACCAATGTTCGATACAGATTTATATAAACCAATCGATACATTTTTTTTTTTTTAAATACTCATTATAAAATGAATTATTTTAAATTTAATTAGTTTTTTTTTTAAATACCCTTAATTTACCCTTTGATATTGTTTTACCCTCCAAGTTTCAAATTACCTTTTTTTGCGGTTGGTACTGGTATTATATGTGCCGTAAGTGAGCGTATTGGTCCTTTTTTGCCTCCCCCATGATAACAAATCTTAAACAGTCATCGAAAGGCAATTTGACATGCAGATTTACCCATATCGATCAAAGTTGATCCCTGATGTATTTATTATGGAACCGCGATGATAAGTACATGCTAGCATATGATTTATCGGATATGTAGATACCTTCACAATCTCGACAATATACCCGCGTGCAGTTGTGCATCCTTGGTTACAAAGTAGTTCCAGCCAGCCTTAATATCTAGATGAACTCGTATTACAGAGATGAAGATTACTGTGAAACATTGGATAGAGATAGAACATTAGCATAACCCTCCTGTACAAAAAGGAACAAGCAGATTCCACCTACATACTAATCGCTAACCATAAGTATGGATGCTCTGCACCATTCCATTCCTTGCAGTCCAATATATTCTAGATTTCTACATAATCGCTTTGTCTGATCGTTTAAACGTATTTTTAAAACTGTGTTAACCTAAAATAATGAGGAAACGACTAGGCAAAAGAAAAGGAGAAGACCATATGAGACCTAGCAAGAAAAAGAGGGTCCAACCCACTAAGCTTAGAGACATGCAGTTGGGAAGAGTTGGAGAAATAGATTCAGGATGTTCCGAAATTTTAAGATACAAGAAGAAGCAGAATACTTTAAATGAGTGATAATAATCTTATTTATCAGCTATAAAATTATACTTTAATTATTCGCATAAATCGAAATATGTAATGTGCAAATTACTTTTGGTACTGTCTCATAATCAATTAATTCAGCATATTTTTTTACCACCGTCCCAATAGCCGTCGGATTGGGTTGTATGGATTCCTGGAACGTTTTAGTGTTTCTATCAGAGGGTTCATGCAGTAGATCCATCTTAAATCGAGAATTTTATTGAAATTTTCGGAATGTCCAAGCCCTTCTGTAGGTAGTCATTTGTGACTTAGAATGGTACATCAAACAGTTTATGCAATAGTTTCAAAAGAATGGACTATATTCTTTGGATGTATAAGATATTACTAGAACCTCGTAGTTCTATTCCACAAGTCCATATTGGTTTTAGTAAAACTTTGTGGGTGAGTAATGAGCATTAAAAATGATTTTGATATACCAGACAGCTGCCATCACATCCAGATATGGGCGTACGCAGAATTTTTTTTGGGCGGGTATTTAATAAGAAGAAGGCAAGTAATCACTTAAGTGTCCATAATCCTCAAATTGGGTGTAAGTTTTAAGGATAATCATGAAAATTGGGCCAAGCATTACTATTAAAAATACAAAAAATAATATTAAAAATACAAACCTTATGTTGGTGGGTATGAAAATAATATTTTGTCATAAACTTTGGAGGGGGAAATGATACATAAACCTGATCCCTTCCTGCGTATGCCGCTACATCCTGGGATATCTGTGTAAAACAAATTACTACTGTTTCTTGCCATATATTTTTACTACCACTACTATGGACATTTTCTGATCATAAATATTACTCAATGAGCCTATGCACTAATTTCATTAGTTGTTGCCCAGAAATTTCGTTTGCCAACAACATAGGCGTCCTGTACTTCACAAGGCAACAAGATTTAACGCAGCCTATAGCTTCCCGGATGAGGTGGGCAGTGAATTTCATCACAGATATGCACATTGCTGAAGGTCAGATGACGCAGACGTAGAGATGGTATCAAGCAGCGGCCGTATAATTTTCGGTTGATGGTCCTCCATTGCCGGATCGTCGCCCACCTTTCTCTTATTATCAAGCCCGGCTGCATCATCTTATTCTCGTTACAACGATCGGAATTAATAACTCTTCCGCCGGGGTTCCGATTCACCTTCTCCTTCAGCCTGAATTATGTTGGTACGTCTGAATGGCCAGCAATAAATGAATTCCAGTTTTAGAAAGCCACTTAAATCCGAAAATTATCTTATAAGGAAATACTGGGAATGATATTTGATACCGATGAGTACCGATTTTGAAAGAGTGCTCAAGCCTTAAAAAGTTTCGCACAAAACTAAATAAATTTTTAAAGGCTTTGAGCAGATATCTTTACTGAGAGAGTCTTTTAAAACAAACGTTTTATATCCTCCGTCGGCCCCGTCTTGAGAATGGGTTTACACATCTCGCCAGCTTTACATTTATAAAAAAACATTTTTATAACTTTTGATTCTTATGTATAGTAAGATGAAAGTATTAATACAATGTGTAAACGGAGGCTTTTATATTTTGTGGTTTAGCCGCATTTATTTATTTTCCTGAAAAATGCATCAGTTGACCGAATGTGAGCTGCTATAGCAACGGTAATCTTTTATAGATTATTGAACATCTCGGGGATCAATTCTCTATTATTAATATTAATAATAATAATACATCTTTTTTTTTGGAAATTGTCGAGTTGCGACTACAAAACGAGATGCGACCGACGGAGGGTTAAAGAAAAAAAAAATGAACTAAAATTTCCTAGTTCAAAATTTCTACGACGAACACAAAGTTTACTGCGCTGGTGATAATAGGGCGACTTAAATGCCTGAGTTGGCGTTCACTTTTATTATAATAAAAAGTGGTAATAATTATAGAGAGCAAAATCTCAAAAAAGTGACAAAAAATGTTAAGATAAGACACAAAGCCTTAAATCTCTAAAATACCGGTAAATAACCGGTTAAACGTTTCGCCAATTCAGGCATCACCAAGATAGAAAACATGAGATAAAATAAATGCTGACTAGAAAAAGACACGACAAATAGAGTACATTATTCAATCCAACAATAACCCGGTACACCGTCAACTTAAAACAATATACAGAATATTTCAAAGTCTATTACCATATAACTGTGACAAACTCAGCGCTACGATCCGCGTGGGATCTGGGTTTCCTCAAAAATTCACCGCCACTCTTATATTAGTATTTCTTTGCCCAATTTTCTTTCAAATGATATAACAATAAAATGCATTGGATGAAGGAGGATAGAGGGCAAATATCAGAGGGGGACACTGCCCTGAGGGATATGGGTAGCCGAGAGTGGATTTACGACAGGCGGCGGAGAAGCATAGGGATCAGATAACAGAAGAGTTGAGGATGTGATGGTGTTCGGTTTCAGAGCTCTCCTTTAGTTTAGGACCGCCTTATTATGGTACTATCCTTCTAAACATTGATAGATTCCCATCTCATTAGCCAGCAAAGTTTACTTTTATAATTAATAATATACATTGGTGAAGATTATTTTCAACCTTATGACTTAATGAGATCTAATCAATAATTTAATTATCAAATGAGTATCAGGAATTTTTCGGGAGATGCATAGTTTTCGAGTTATTCAAAAAATTAGAAATACGTGAACGGGTTTCCATGGGAGCATGCGCAAGTTAATTTTAAACATGGCTGCGAAGTCCAACACTGATTAGCTATCTTTAGTTGCTTTCTTATGTATTTCAATCTTGATAATGTCTGAATTGGCAAAAAGTTAGCTATTACTGCTATTCAAAAGAGCCTAGGCTTTGTTTTAATAATAATAATAATAAAGTTGTGTTGCAATCTGATAAAGGATCCCTAACTTTAAGGGAGCGCAAAGAGCTCTGCAAAGGGAACAGTAGTGTTTCTAGTACGACCTCTATTGTTATATTGTTATAGACGAGATTTACAATGCATGTGTATAATTTTAAGAAAATTTCCATCCCCTCCTTATCAACTTCGATCGATTTATTTTTAAACATCGATACACCTATTCAATGCTCTTAACTCTTGTGGAATATGATTCTTCAAGAAATTCCTTCCTTAGTTACCGAACACCTCTTTACGATTTTATTTCTTTTTACTTCCTTGCACGAAGTAAAATTTTCGGTTTTCAGATTTCAACGGAAATATCCGTTTTGACCATCTCTGAATCCATTTTGACTAGTTGCGTCTGTGCGTACGTTCGTTCGTACGTATCTCGCATAACTCAAAAACGGTTAGCCGTAGAAAATTAAAACTTTGTATTTAAGATTACTGTAAAATCTAGTTGTGAACCTCCCTTTTTGGTCACTGCATGATTACCGGAAGTGGTACTTTACTTGAAGGACATTACTGATTTTCATAAAAAAATATATTATAATATTATGCAAAACGTACCCAATTTGGTATTTAAGAGTTGCATACTAATTTAAATAAAGTAATAAATTTTGGTTAAATTTGGCAAACCGAAAGTGGTACTTTACTTGAAGGTCGCATCAGACTTTCATCAAAGAGAATATTAAAATATAATGTAAGACATCTCAAATTTGGTAAATTAGACTTTTATATCAATATAAGTAATATAATAGATTTCGGATGAAATTGGAGAGCCGAAAGGGGTACTTTACTTGAAGGTCTTAAGAAACTTACATCAAAAGATATATCGACGTTTATTACAGAGATCACATGGTTTGGTGATAAAGGTTATAAAAGCGATTTTTTTTTTCTACTCTAATTATACAATTTTATTACTTATTTCAAAAGTTAAAATTGAGTGTAAAATACTGTTTTTTCTCCCCATTTGTGAGATGAACAAGTCTACAGCAGGAGAATAAGATATAAGCTAATGGGTTCTTCCGCTTAAAATGTCGAAACTGTCGATTTCCAATGTTTTATCTATTGATATAGGAAGAAAACAACATATAATAGCTGAATAAGACCTTCATAAAAAAGAGCTTATGTGTGTGTGTGTGTGTCTGTATGTGTCGATAGATGGACGTCGCGACGCCCAATGTCGTTTTTGAGATACTGCTATCTTTGGAAACTAGTAACCAAATTCAGGGTCACTTTTGAGCCGTCGATTTATAATTTAATAGGCGTACAAGGAAGTCATAGGGTGTCCACATCAGATATTTTAATTTAATATTTGTTCCATCTCCTAGTGATAAAACCGAACCAGCCATCTCCTGAAGAAGTCGGCTAAATTGAAATGTGATTGGAAAACAATAAGTAGCCATTTCACGGAGAGCATCAGCAGATCAAGGACATCGGAGGCCATTAGAAGGAATATCTTCTGACAAGTGAGAAACAGCACTTAGGGATGACGAAGGCGGTGTAAAAGGAACAAGTCCCAAGTTAGGATTGAGTTATAGATCCCTCCTGTCCTTTATATCTCTCGAATTTTTTTGCTTTTAAACTGTCACCCGGGCTATGGGGCTTTTTGTTGTGGCGGGGTGTGGAACACCTCTCCAGCCCCCCGCTTCAGGAATGTTTCACGATTTATGTTCGATTGGCAACAGTCAAGGGGGCTTGTACCATATCCAATATGGAAAACAAAAAAACTTGCATTATGAAGAGACGCATTCTGTGTTCGGCCATTTTTTAAAGATTTTTAACACAAACTAAACTGCGTTTAATGTGGTTTAATCTTCGCTTTTGTAATATTAACAACCCAAGATTTTTGGTTAATCGCATGACTTCTCAGTGGATTGGATAGATCATGTCTTTAAAAACCTACATAAAACAATACTTTCTTTACTTCATACAATGAAGTAAAAAGTTAAATTATCCGTATTTTACAAAATTTTGTAGTAGGTTTTTCTAATTTAGTTAAAAATTTCGTCAATCATACTTCCAAATTGGTAACTTTTATTATCCAATTTTAGACATTTGCTAACGTTTCGGAGCATTGATTCTCATCTTCAGAGCAATATTTTTATATTACATTGAACAATTTTATTTAAAAACGATTTTTGGTTATAACATGGAATTTAATTATTATTATTATTATTATTATTATTATTATTATTAAGTATTAAATTATAAAACAATATAATAATTTAATCATATTTACCTTAAATTGGTCCATTTTCAAAGAATATAATTATTCTTCATGTCACATATTAAATATCAATTAAAACTATTTTACTTTACAATTTTTGTTAAAACATTGTAGCACTCCTTTGCCATCAATGCATGATTTAAGATTGATCTGATTTCTGCTCTCTGATCCTATTTATCAATTGACTGTTTATGCCACAACTTCCTATTCATTTATTACCTTCATTCATGCTTTTTTTATTGTCTTAATATGTCATAAAGATATATCTATCTTGTCAGTTTTATTAAATTAAATTAGTCTGTTTTTATTCTATTTATATTATGTGCATAATGGCTATTAAAGTTCTTTGTATCAGTTTTGTAATTAACAGTTTTTTTCTTACATTCTTGAGTTATATGCATATTGCTTACGTTAACAAGTGCATAAAATTGGATAATAAAAGTTACCAATTTGGAAGTATGATTGCAAAAATTTCTAGTTAAATTATTTGTCATTTTACTGAAATTTTAAATCTGTAGCTTAACAGATAGAGAAAAAATAGCAATTACATTTAATGATTTATTGGAATGACCGCAGACGGTGGTTTTCTTAAGGTAATGGAACATGCTGAAGTGGTTATAAATTAAGTAGATATTATAGTGTCCTTTCTAATATTGCATTCCATTGTGAACCTCATTCCCATCTTTTAATATTTTATCTTTTATTTCTCATTATCTGTATTTTTAAATTATTTCAATTGACAAGCTCTTTAAGCGGAAAATTTTTGTGCAAACATTATTTCTCTGAACCTGTTTAATTTTTATTCTTCAATTTATTAATTTAAGATATAGATATATTCCTTTCTTATCCTGATTTGAAGATAAAAAAAAAACACGACGTCTGTTTGACACTCTGAAAATTGCACTATAGTGCAGTGTTTCCCAAACTTTCGAAATCCTACCCTTCTATATAATTTTCGTAACACTTGAGTACCACTCGTCAACAAAACAAATACATATAATACCAATACCAATCAAAATAAATTTATTTTTTCAACTTATAAAAATAATAAAATAAAATTCATTTATAATAAAATATAAATAAATGTTATATTATAAATAAAACTTATTAGGATCAATGAGAAGGATTGTTTAAGTTGAAAAGACAGAACACGATAATTTAATTCTCTTGTTGTTTATTTTAATCTGAGATTCGGTTCCATATCCAGAAGCCTTTTTCCTTTTTTCGACTACAAATTCTGAAAAAGCAACTTCACATAGACATGAAAACCGCACATAACAAATATCGAAGCTTTTAAAATTATTATTACGGTGCACCGCGTAATCCCTCCCAACTCTTCTTGTGCCTCTTGTATTCACGTATACACGTGTAACACACTTTGGGAAACTCTGTCATAGTGCTTTACTGTGAACACTAAAATTATTCACAATAATATAAATATCAGTTATATTCTTATTAATAACTGATATATGTGTCATAGTACTTACGGTCCAAATTGTTTTTGAAATAGTGAGTTTTAAAAAATTAAGATTTTTTGAGATAAACCATTTGCCAGAGAAAATGATATAGTCGAACCTCTGTATGTCGAATACGAAGTTTCCTTGAAAAACTTCGTTATATGGAATTTTCGTTATATAGAAAAATTGCAATTTTTCACCCTTTTTAGGCTAAAACAATTACAGCTATTTTTTAGGGCTAAAGAAATATCAAAGACAATTTTTTAGGGTTAGAGAAAAACAAAGCTGAGCGATCAACAGCAATTTTACAAATGTACATTTGTAATTTAATAAGGAAATATATTAAAAATATGCAAACATGCATACAAATTAATTTATTTTTGTTTTCGCGCAAAATAGCTTCTAATATCTATTTGCGTATAACTCATCAGCGAAGTTAGGTTTAGGAGCAATGTTCACAACAAGAAAGGCAAAGATAAACTGAATTTAAAATGAAAATTTCACTCTATTTTAGCAAAGAGATTCAGAGAATTTAGGTACTCTTGTACTTATACTGAAACAAGATCTTCCCCGAATTTCCATTGCCTTTGCAAACCAGTGGAACATTTTTTAAAATTTAATTATTACCCATTCTTATGTACGCAAACTAAGGGCTCTTTTTGATGACAATCGCATTTTATATTTTCTTAAATGGAAATTTTTCGTTCCATATATAGACATTTTATTCGATGTACAGAAATTTTTTTTCTTATGAAAATTCAAGATTCCTAAAATAAGTTCAATATATAGAGATTTTCGACATACAGAGGTTCGAATATATATGGTATACTTAGGAGGACGATCTCGGAGATGATATTTTACCATTTTAGTACTAAGTTGCTAAGGTTTGATACATGTTTTTGTTGTAGTCTATTGTGCTTGTATTATGATGCTCTTTAAAAGATTTTTGGTTGATAGATAAATCGACGTATTGTAAGTCTACGTCCGGACTACAATTTAAACACCGGAAAAAATCTAAACAAATATTTTCATCAACATCTTGTGGGGTGCAATTTTGATGGTATGGCTGCCAAGTGAGAGTCTGGGAGCTGAACAACTGGTATCCATCAAATATATATTACAATTTCTGGTGATCGGTTTGAGTACTGTGAAGCTAAACGGTTGAATAAGAAAAGGGAACCGGAGAGAAATTGTTTTCTGTAGGTCGGAAACAATTTAGAAAGGCAGGCCGTCGTGACATATGAGCGGACGTTTTCGTTACGGGGAATACAAGAGAAGATCGCCCGGGGCTGGCAGTTCCCACGGCACTGGCCGTTCGCTCATATTTCTTGACAATTAGTAGCCCAAGGAGTAGCCTCGCGCCATGGGTCCTCTATTCCAGAACTCGGGTACCCTCGGCTATCGTAACCCACGGGACGGCAGGAGCCGGGTTCAGGGAGAGAGAGAGAGGCTAACCCCTCCCACCCGCGCCACCCGTGTTACACCTCTACTCCCCGAGCTGAAAACATGCTCCCGGTCTTGGATAAGGCTCAGATAAAAAAGAGTTATGAGGAGATATCGGGGAACTGCCTAGGGGACAAAAAAGCTCCAAAATTCCTGGGCCACCAGCTGTTCAGGTAGTAGGAAATGATTCAAATACTCCTCTCACCTCCCCCGCTATATCCAGCAACGGAAAAAGCCATATTAATAATTTATAATAATTATAAACTTTAAAAATGTTGGTGTTTATTAATTTATTAACTCTATTAGGGTTAATATTAAGAGTACATACATAACATAAAATAAATTACAACATTCATATAATGCCTGACAAATATAAAAATTTAAATGTCTCAGTTGCTTCCTTGCTAACTTTATCAGTACACTATTATAGTAAAAACTTTAATATAAGATTTTTCTATTTTTTTTTTATCCCTAACTCGGTTCTACCTTTAACTACCTTTAACAAATCTTGAGATTAAAGAGCCAAAGCCTCACAATCATGTAACCAGTGGCATACGCAAGGAGAAGGGGATCAGGAGGTTATATGCCTCCTAGATGTATGATTTCCATCCCCCATAAGGTTTGTAAGGTTTGAACCCACCAACATAAGGTTTGTAATATTTATGTAATAAAATAAAAAGTAACGAAAAACAAATCAATTGACTAATCGAAATTATAATGGATTAAAATTTATTTGGCGATTACTTGCTTCTTCTTATCAATTCTCCCCTCCTCCCCCCAAAAAAAGTCTGCGTACGCTCCTGCATGCAACCTTCAGGTCCGTAAGGCTGTCCGACATCTGAAGGTAACGTCATACTGCATTATTTTTAAGGATTGTAGGACATATTTCAAATCTATTCTTATATGACCTGCTATTACCCTCTTTAAAAATGTTTATAAAAATTAACTGTTTATTTTAGCTATTACTATTAGGTGACTATTACTCAGCCTGCATTCGACTGTTGACGTGAGATGAGTGTTATCGTCGCCACCAAGTAGTGAATGTGAAAAATCGCATTTTTATTTGCAAAATAAAATCTTATCAACACAAATCTAGGGCTTAGATAAATAATAAGAACCGGAGATAAAAACATTATTCGCAGGGAGGAAGTTAAAAGTAAAATTGTAAGCTCTTTTTCGGTCTCCTGAAAAGTATCTATTTTCACATTCGTTGTTGAAACCTGTTGGCGACGATATGTATTTTAGTAAAGTTTTTTTAGTATAAAAAAGAATTTAATTAATAAATTAATTGCCCATTTAATTTCTAATATCAAAATGTAAACCAATGTTTATAAGCAGTATTAAAATTGTTTCTGTTAATGCAAAGGCTAATAATATAAATAAAATAATTAATGAGAACAAAAAATAAAGAGATGAAAGCTATTGTTTGGAATTCTAAAACAAAGCCATGTGTCTCTCAATTGACAGTAAATAACTAACCAGTCAACGTCCCTCCCATTCAATGATCATCAGGACTGAAAACCGCAAAATCATGTCTCTCAAATAGCAGTTAAAACCAGAGACCGTAGAATGAACATAGAATATTAACATAGAAATTAACAGAGCTAACCAGTTAACGTTTCGCCACACGGAATTAGATAGTACATACATTAGTCTGTTTTAGCCTGTTAAAGTTAAATGTGCTATCTCAGTTCTGGGTTGCTGTGTGATTTTTAGTCCTGATGTGGCGAAATGTCAATCGGTAATTTATAGTTGCTATTTGAGAGACTAAAGGTTTTTTTTTCGAAACCCTTCAACCATAACCTAATTATAATTTTTTGTCACACTTTTAATTATTGTTCAAAATTAACAGCAACAGGTTTGATTCCTTACCGAGTTTCTCCCATCCTGATCATACATTAAACTTGAAACTTGGACTAAATCAATATATACTGTTGCCGGTGGGAAGGCGAGGACCATGATCCATCGACGAGGTAATGACCAGAGCCATCATGATCTCCAGCCTCGGGCTCCCGTGATTTTTTAACCTCTAAGGAGCCGGCTCTCTACTCCTTATCTTCATCCTCCGACAGGTTCTTGCTCATCTTCGACCTCTTAGTTCCAAGTTTGCCTAAAAGGGATTCAGTTTCTTCGTTTAATTTTCCATTTGAAGAGTATATATTTATAGAGTTTTGATAGGTATGCAAGTATGTTGGAACCTAGAATGAGTTTTTGTACATTCACTCACCTTCTTTGCCGTACTCGGTTAACTCGCATCGGAAATTAGTCTTTAAATAAAAGAAATGTCGGATGAAAATATCTTTTGAAAAAACTTTCATCTTCTTCTTCAAAACGAAACGTCGTTAACCAGTAACTGTTATAGCTTACAAATATCCAAGAATTCCATCCCTCCGCGTCCCACTGTTCAATTTATATAATAATTTTACTGAAAACACATGTACGAAATATGTTTTGTGCGCATTCTTTGCTAAATTTTGTTTTGTTTTTTAATTAAAAAATAAAATTATATGCTGCTTTAATCTTCAAACCAGATGAAATGACACCTCTGGACAATTGAAAAACAAAATACAATAAATATTTCAAATCGTCGATTTTTCATCGATATTTCATATATATCTCATATCAAAATTAAATATATTTAATTCATCTGATTTAGATGTATCTAAGTCTTTATCATAGATTATCGAAAAAATAAAATTTCATAAAATATCTCGAACGAGAAAATCGATTAGCAAGTGGAGGAGTTGGGAAATGTAATCCATTAAAGCAATGGTTCTCAAAGTGGGTTCCGCGAAATTTACATTAATTAAGTTAAATGAAAAATTAAAGTATTATAATAGATTAAATAAATAACTGAAGCAATTATAAAAAGTTAATATTTTTTTTTTATTACAATTATATTTTTTATTTACTTCTATGGTTTATTATTTAATTTATATTATACAAATTAATAATTTCATTGTGCCGCCAGACAAATAAGCGTGAGAATCACTGTTATAAAGTAAACAAAATATACCCTATTTGTATATAAGTATCAGTGTATTAATTCAGTTGTGTTTCAGTGTCGGACGTGAAACAAGTATTCTTCTAGTGAAATGTAAACATGGATCTATGTGCGTAAAATGGAGATATTTTCAAGTTTCTTAAGCAATTATCCATTATTTTATAATACAATAATTATTATAATTATTAATAAGTATTTTAAAAGGTGGTATAAAATGGGCATCATTTATAAAACGGTATAATTTATAAAGCAGAATTAAGATAAATGGAATAAATTTATTAAAAAAAAATTAATATATATATATATATATATATATATATATATATATATATATATATGTATATATATATATATATATATATATATATATATATATTATAAATTGCATTATGAACATATTTATTTAGGTACCATGTAAGCATTTTTCACCAGCCTTGGATGGAATCATTTAATATTAGCTGATCGGGTCGAGAGAACTTTAAGGATTACACCCAGTCTGCATAAAGTGGGTAAAAAAAAAAAATACGTTTCCATTTACTTTTATTTTTATTTTACTTTTATACTTTATTGTTATTTACTTTTATACTTTATTTTTTTCATGTCGATTTAAAAGATTTCTTCTCATTCAATCTTTCTGTGAGGAATTATTTCGGCTGAAAGTTCAAGCAGAGAATTTACTGCCAGGAAAAAAAAAAAATAAGTTTAAACTTATGATTTTTTTAGCAATGTAAGGCTTCCATTATAAAAATAAAGTATATAGTTAATAAAATATGGAGAATAAAATAAACCAGAGAAAAATACTTTGTTTTAAAAGAGATACTGCCCTTCTGCAGGGTTTCCTATATATACTCAGGATACTATAAATCCTATTCGACGATTTGTTAAAACTTATCATTAATATATAGGACAATTTCAATAAAGAAATAGAATAGAATAAATTTATGTGTATATATATATATATATATATATATATATATATATATATATATATTTATAAATTACATTATGAACATATTTATTTAGGTACCATGTAAGCAATTTTCATTTTTATACCAGCCTTGGATGGAATCATTTAATATTAGCTGATCGGGCAGTGAGAACTTTATGGATTACACCCAGCCTGCATAAAGTGGGTAACTGGCACTAAACTGGGCAGGAGAGAAAACCTAACTAAATTAATCTGAGTGATAACTTGAGTATTGAAGTGGGTTTTTCTATTATATTGAGATAAATAAAACATTTTATTAATGAAGATTGAAAAATGAAAACGACAAAGATGAGGTAATTGCTAAACGTTTTTAGTTTAAACTTAAAACTGTTAACGTTTGATGGAATCGCATAATGATTAATTACTCTATTTTCAGCGACGCGAATATTTTCGGGGAAACATTGTTCTCATTTCTGATGCAAGTTATTTCTAGAAACCGTTTTGTCGGAAGGAAAAATGTACTTGCTTGCGCGCTATGAAAGAGTATGACTCAATCGCTTCAGGGATTTCCTACCAAAACTGCGTTTTATATTTTATCGTTTGATCTAAAATTTAATAACATGTGGTGTTCGTTAATAACAAAAAAATATTTTTAGTCGCATACATAAGCATATTAATAACATATTTTATTTGATAATGTTTATGCAATGCATCACTAATTAAATTGAAGGATATGATAGGAAAAACGGTTAATTAACTGCTACTGCTAATTATAAATAACAGCCTAATGTAACTATGAAAAATAAGATTTAACGTTTTTTGATATGAAGTTCTGATTTCTCATGTTATTAATTCATATTTTATTTTTGCAGGGAGTTTGAACGTCGCAGCTATAAATTACTTCATATTAAAAAAAAAAGAAGTTTACCAGTTGAAAAATTTGATATAGAAAATTAAATAATAAGGTGGATTAAATTTTTATATGAATTCAAAAAGTAGAAAGATAACATTACTGCAAGCTAGAAGCATTTCTAGTTGCGTGTTAACCATGAAGGCTAAGAAATAAATGTTCCCTCGCAAAGAACAAAACAATAAAATATAAGTGATGTTTGAGAGCGCATAATTTAAGAACGTTTTTCCTCCTACTAAAGTAAAATTGTTTCTCGAAACTTCTAGTAGCCCTAGTTGTAGTTGGGACTTGGATTTGATGTTTCTAAACGATTATCTTCAATAAATGAGGAATTTACTATCAAAAGTTAAGATATCCACGTTTGGAAAATTATTTAAAAAAAATTATTAGGAGGGCATCTCAAGGAGATACAAAAATTTTTTATAGAAAATATTGATTTGTAACCCCGAGAAGAAAATTTAAGTTGACATCCGAATGTATAAATTGATAGAAGTGG
Source organism: Rhaphigaster nebulosa (assembly GCA_948150685.1). Taxonomy (NCBI): domain Eukaryota; kingdom Metazoa; phylum Arthropoda; class Insecta; order Hemiptera; family Pentatomidae; genus Rhaphigaster; species Rhaphigaster nebulosa. The sequence continues at coordinate 77,566,271 of OX411310.1, forward strand.
CAAATAATTTATCAATCCCTAATTAGAAAATTTAAGATTTAAAATAAGCTGAATAATTTTTGGGATTTATTAATAATTCTTAATAAAATAATTTTGGTTTTGAGAAGTGGATTTATTAAATTTTGATAGAAAACTCCTCAAATGATTACTTTTTTATATATAAAATTTCATTTATTGTGTGTAAACAAGAGAAACATATGTCTGTTTTTTCAAAGTATTAACTTCCTATTCGTCTACCATGCTACCGACACCTCTCTGTCTGACTCACATTCCTTATCAGAGTTTTACACATCATCCTCCAACCCATTACCTCCTTGGATAACAAACAAACCAACTTTTGATTCTGTCCTTAGTCATGTAGGAAAGTCTGTTCCTGCTTTTGGTCGAAAGTTCCTTTTAAGGTTATAACAAAGTTCCTTTTGTTAGTTTATAACAAAATTAAATATGTTTATGAAGACACCACGACCATTCCACAGTTACAGGAAACCAAATGTTAGAAGGAAATTAACAATACGTACGAGCCCATGATAGCGAAGCGTGTTGAGGCATAAACTCTGCAAGCTTGAGCTCGTTCGATTCCGTACTGATTGACTATATTTCGAGGAGTAAATAAACTTCCCCCTTCCTGCCATAGTCGGTAAACTTTTTGGTAAGGAGTTTATGATGAAATGCATCAAATTTATTACTGAAAATGTAATAACTAACAAAATTCCGTTAAAGTTTCTTTTTTTGCAAATATAGAAAAAAAAAAAAAAGAATGAATAAGCATTTCAATTCAAGCCACACATCCTAGCATTTGTATGGAACCGCAAGAAATAGCTTTGATTTTCTTCTTACTCCTCGAAGTCAATGCTCCAGCCGAGGACAGAGAATGGTGAATGCGGTTTCATGTCTTTCATCTCTTCTCAACTATCTCTGCGGTTTACAATCTCACACCTTTCATATCCTCTCGCCGTTAGGGTGTAAAAAATATTAACAAACAGAGGCAGAGGGGCCATTATCATTTATAATTGCGATATATAATGTTCGATATGTTATGTATTTGATGATGCGAGTATGTACTTGTGGAGTGGATCTACCTCTATATACATAATATCCACGATTATATATTATATATCACAATTAATGCTCTACGAAAAATCATAAAATATAGTACTAAATATTTGCTACTAAAAACTTATCTAGCAAAAGTTTTTAATTAGCATTCGTAGATACTTTTAAAAATTGAAATGCAGTTATAAATAAATAAAATAATAATCAGTATATTATTTTTAAATAAATGAAAATGGGTCATCACTGGATTTGACAAGCAGTAGGGGAACAACTCAAGGTAACACTAAGGTTTTTTATACAGCGTTATTCATATACATTTTCGATAGTGTCAATCGTGTAGCACAAAAGTGGGTAGCGACACAATCACTATATCTGGTACCGGGTGGACCTGGACTACAAGGTGGGAGGTGAAGAAGAATGCGAGAGGAAGGTGGTAGGGAGCCCAGACCGGATCCAGACTTGCCAAAAGGAATGACTCACGGACGTGAATCATTGCCAGAATTTTTCGCCGAGACAAAAACCTCTTCTCATGGCATTTACCGCTTATTCAACCTTTTTGCAAGATTGTATCTCTTCTTCTGGTACCAGATATAGTTGTTCTCCACCCGGTCCTCTTTGTCTTCTCTTGTCGGCTGTCTTTTTCGGCGATTTTATCTATTCCTCGCTTCTTCAGAGGAGCGCGTTAATCAGAAGCCCCTGGGAAAGCAAGGAGGAGAACTGGCTAATTTATTCCACTCAACTAACTGCTGTTTCTATCTCTTGCTTGTTGGATGTTTCATTTATTTTTATATAAATTTTATTTAAAATACCATAATATAGAATTCACGATTACGTTTGCTTAAACCATATTTTATTTTTTCAACTCATAATTGCATATCGTCAGTGCAATGCCAACATGGTGTATCTGAACATTTGTGGAGCTGAGAACATTGGGTTTGAATTATGGTTGCAGAAGTAAGGTATTTCATTTCCTAACTAAATCGGTCATATTTTCTTTCCTTAATTAGTGACAACACACATTCAGTTAGGTATTTTTCGCATTGTGAAGGAAATAGAAAACCACAGGTTAAAATGCAACAAAAATCCAAAATAGGAAAATTTACACATACGCCATTTTGACATTGTAGCGACGATGTTTGTTATTTCACTGTCACAAATTTACTCTATTCGTGTCTGTAAACCTGACAGTAATGAATTTAAATAATATTATATTCCTTAATGTTATTTTAAAAAGTTGTGCTAATGTATGCTTACATAATTTTTTTTCAGGAACGCCGCTGAAAATTTATAAGTTATATGGAGCATCTAGCAGATAAGTTAAGTCAACCTTATAAAAGAATCTGGAAGCCGAAAGAATTTTTTAGGATGGCTTCGACATTTTTTCCTAATTAAATGAAATTCTATCTTGATGTATATGATTATCCCAATACTTTTCAAATACCATGGCGACTAAGTGGTATTCTTAGCCATAGAGCCTTGAAATATTATGTCGAAACATGGAAATATTGGACCGGGCTGTTTTATTCCAAGCCTGATAGTCTCGTATTGGAATCTTCCGAAACCGGTCTTAATACACATATTATTTTTTTGAATTGCAAATGATGCATAACCGATGAGACAGCCTGCATGGGAATGGTCGAAAATCGAACGCATAGCTCCTTCCAAACTTCGTTTAAAAAGCCGAATCTCCTACATATTATTTTCTTTTAGTAATTTCTGAACGACGAGATTAGGTCCGATTATTACAAGATTTTACTTAATTAAATTAATTAAGAAGGAAATTAAATGTCATCAACATCTGATAACATGAAGGATGAAATACTTTGCAATCAGGGATGTTGGTACAAAGTGGGAGAGGGGGAAGAAAAATCTAAGATTTCCCAACAGTTTAAACACGCATTTTATAAATAAAAACCATATTTCTTAACCTAAAAGGTACTGATTTTAGTTTTAAATATTAGCAACTTTGAGTAAAAGGTTTTACCACAATTTTTGCAAATCTCAAGTTCCTCGACTTATGTGGTTTTCAAATAATTAAAAGGGAGGAGGACGAAGGGTGACACCTCTCTAGTCTTTCCATAGCAATATTCCCGTTTGCGATAAAATGGAGATTTCCTTAAGATACAGTTTTCTCGATGAAAAAAAATTTCCAAATTTATATTCCTGGCTTAGTTTTTATTATTGTATAACAGGAGTTGGTGTTTTAAACTAAATTGTTTGAGCCTAACAGTATGCAAGGTGTTTATGATGCATATCGTTCAATGTATGAGTATGCTTCAAATCAAAAGTTCACAAAACGTTTTTATTTTTTTTAAGGATTCTTTTTTGGTAGTTCCGATTAAATAACGGTTTGGATCAGCAACTGTATATAACTAAATAATCATATAATCATATGTTTAATAATCATATGTTTAAGCGCAAGATCAAAATGGCCAGGAATCCATTTGGCCATAGTCACCCCACAAACGAATCGAACTCTGGCCAGTGTTGTAAAATTTGCTAATATTTTCATTTAGTTCACAAAATAAGTGAAAAACCTTATCTTTATTCGCAGAAGGAGTTTTTCCAGCTCCACAACAAACGATAAGGTAATCGGTTCAAGGGGATAGCCATTGTACAAGTATTGTCCACTTAACAACATAGCAAAACGTACTTCTTTTTTTTCTGTATGAAAATACTAAAATAAAATTATTGAAAATATATAACTTGTATACAATTATCTAACCTCACATAAATCACCAGCAAATGAAAACAAATTCACATTTTCCCTACTTTTGGCCTTTCTCACCCGGGTTGAAGATAGTTGAAAGTTTTTTTTCTTTTTATTGAAATAGAGCTATTCTACCCTCATAACACTGACTTTCTGACAACATACGTTTATTTTTTTATATTCTATTATTATTATACTTTTATTATATTTTATATAATAAATATTATACATATATACTACACACACACACATATATATATATATATATATATATATATATATATATATATATATATATATATATATATATATATATATATATATATATATATATTATACATATTATTATATTTTAAATCTTTGTGCCAATGGTCTCAGAGCACCTGGTTTTGGATCGATGTGGCTTCGATTCCTAACCGACTCAGATAATATTTATTTCTTAGAGATCCCTCGACAAAATGAATCTTGGAGCTCCAACTCGAGTTATTACCTTTAATCTGTCGAGAAGTTGACGACCTAATAGTAAGAATTTTGGCACTTTTACTTTGGAAAGTATTTAACGACACCATATGATTATGGTTTATGATACTTGTAGGCAAGTAGAATTTTTAGTATATACTGATAAAAAATAAATAAATTAAAACTAAATAATTATATTTCAAGAGACTATTTTATTTATTTATTTGTGATTAAGTTTTTGGTGGTTTGCAAATTTTTGCTTATTTTCGTTTCTTTTTTTTCTTATTTTAATTTTTTTAAAAGGAAAATAGTTGTGTCAGCGATCAGAATAGCTTTCTTGTAAATGATAGACTTCCTACATGAATGTGGTCCGTTAATGTCAGTGGAAATACTTGTTGAACAGTTCCAAGAATCAAGCGATTTGTTAACGTATTAATTTTTTATAACTTTATTCATTGTTATTACAACATAGGCGCACCGATGCGTAATGTATTTATAAAATTGTGATAAGGGAGGCAACATCTCTTTTTAAGTGTTTTACTCTCATTTTCTATAGCTGTTTGAAGTATTTCGCTATAACAATAAAATTGTATTTTAAATAAATAAAAGGTCAACCTCAACTATTTCTTTATTCCAATTATCGTTTATTTTAAATTAATTAATTCTAATTTACTTTCTTTTTAATACAACGCACTTAATGCTTCACAAGTACTAATTAATTCTACTGAAAATCTTCCCAATATTTTTAGTAAATATTATGAATAATAGATTTTTTAAATATAATTTATTTTGTAATCCTCGTATTAATAAATATATCAAATCATTTCACTACTTTGGCTATACAACTTTTTCTGAGACGACGTTTATGGCAAAACCATCGAAGTTGTTGACATTTTTTTTTTTTATAACATTTTAAGTATTCTCGACTTTTTATTGCTCTTTCATATTATATCATATGAAAGTTCATGATCATTTGTAGTAAAACATTAATTGCTCGTAGTAAAAATATTCTATCAGTTTTAATCGGATTCTGGTAAAATTTATATGTAACTATCTCTCATCTCTCTTGTGTATAAGTGAGAATTTGGCGAAAACGTTTTTAAATGTATGTTTAAAACCGTTTTCGTCGAATTCTTATAAAATTTATATGGTACAGCCCTGGAGGTGTACCCTTTTGATTAAAAAAATAATCATAGTAATCAGTTCAAGACTGGCAAAGTTATGCTTGGGCATACACAGAACATAATGTCAAACTGATAGCCTCCTTTTTTGAAGTCGATTACAAAATATGTTACCATATTTTATATTGTTTTAAAAGATTATTTCAGAATCTGAATCTGAGAAATTTTTATTGGGTATTCTAGAAAATAAAACCGGAAAACCTAAATTTCTGGGTCACTTCAGCGGTGAGTAAATCAAGAACCAACAAAAATTATTAATAAAATCTAAATATTTAAATTATCTGCTGCATGGGAGATTGACAATTGAGATGGGATTAAATTGACTCAAGATATCGTCACATTGTCTGAGTCTTCATCCATGTTTGAAAAGTCAATTTAACAAAAATGTTTGCGCTTAAAACGTTTAATTTAATTTTTTTTTTTTAAATGTTTAAAAATATAAAATATTCTCAAACCTTTCTACGAATGAAAAAATATTTTACAATTGTAGCGTCAACGGAATAACATTTTATAAAGTAAGAAAATATTCGAAAAATATTAAGATACATCATAAAATCTTTAGAGAATCACTTCTTTAAAAATATAAACCTCTTAATCCATGAACAATACGGACAATATACGAGAAATATTTTGAAAAAGCACAGGGATATTACTATACAATCAACGAAGTTAAAAAAATTATATGATTAGTCGCTATCTTTTAAAAAAAGAGCTCTTTCCGGGTTCGATGGCTGGGTCCATGAAACGATAGTTGACAAAGACGTCTTAGCTGGTGAATCACCGAGGTGGTGGTACCACAAAGAGGAAGGGAGGGCATTTGACCGAGGGACACGTTTCTTGTTAAGGAAATTTATAAGTTTTTCGGTATTAAAATAATTGTGTTAATAAAATATGAGGTACTAAAATAGTTCGCATAGCTTTAAATACTTAACTCATGAATGTTCAGCTAATAATACAAAAATTTAAATGATAACTTTCATTGAAACTGGGTTTGCTGCAAGATATATTTGAAATTAGTAAACGGTAGGTGAATAAAGACGTGGTGGAAAAATTAAGATTTTTCCATAACATATTGGTTCCAATTTTTGTTCGTACTTATTTTCTTGGTATTTGTGACAAAAAATAAATAAATATTAAAAAATAGAAGGGGTTTTCTTTATATTTTATCATGTTTTGTAAATTTTATGTTGCAATTTATTTAAATCACTTATTTCGTCATGGTTGAAAATGTTCATAGTATTTTTATATGAAATAGAATATGTCGCAAGGTCTGAACAATAAATAATAAACATTGGTATAAAAAATCGACAACACAATGAAAAAACAATGACATGTAAAGTAAATATTTGTCTGATTATAGAAGATAATCAAGAAAAATAAATCCAAAAAGGCAATTGCCAATATTAATGAACCGAACATTAGTTCTAACCGTCTAATTTCGGTCGCATCTTTAAAAAAATTATTCATTAAAATAATGACAAAATACAACTTCTTTTATGGATTATCAGAGAGAAAGAGATAAAAACAATTTATTCATTCCATAATGCTACCTAAATACGTAGTACACGTACCTGAAATATATAACATGCCTATCAATCCGAAAAAGACTTCATAATTACAAAGAATTATTAATATATAAATATATTGTTACGTATAAAAAACATTATACATTAAACGAATATTTACTGGAAGGAAAAAATAAAATATCTAAAATTATTAATAAAGTCGAAAAATACAGGTTATCATGTCTAGGTTTAGGTGCTACTGCAGGTAAGCACCACATAAATTCAATTTGATTTAGTAAAATTAAAATACTGATAATATTAGACCTCAAATGATGGTAGCAATGTTCTTAGAAATATGAAAAGCGTTATCTATATCGATGGATACAGGTTGGAGGACATAATAGAATATAGATTAACTATGTAGAATATCTTTGAACTGAGAAACTCAAGAATTTTAATTTTCGAGACTCCAAGTCCAAATTAGGCAGAATTGAAAGTAGTCCTGCTTCCATAATATGGTCCAAATCATTTGAAACACTGTGGACGAAAAAAAGTTTAAAAGTATCCTATTTCCTTAAAGTTTCACCGCGATTGGAGAGTCATTCAAGTACCCATCTCGGATCTGTTGCAGGCTCCTATTAAAGAAACAAGATGTAATTACAGGATCACCGGTACCTTCCTCAGCTGCTGATAGACCTAAGTTTTTCCGGACGAGAAAGAAGGCTATTCGGTGAGGTGGAATAGCGCCAGCTGTGAGTCAGGAGACAAAAAGTGAACGTGCGTTGAGGAATCTGTCTCGACCTAACTACAGGATCGGCCCGCTACTCTGTCATCTCCCTCCATCGGGAATTAACTACACCGCACCCCGACACCAGGGGCTGTATCTGCCTCTCCGGTAGGCCATCGAAAATACAGTTAATTTATATATCGCTAATTGAATAAAACGTCATTAGTAAAAGCAGCTATGAATATCGACATGTATCTGCACGGGCTGGTCAAGATTAGTTTTAAAAATTTGAAGAAAGTAGCGGGAAATTCTCGTATTGGCTCCCTTAAATCATCAAATTGGGGAGAAGCATCGAAATATCGGCTCAGGGATTCAGTTATACAAAATGCTGTAAGATGTACAAGGTATACTTTAACAGGTTTGTCGTCTAATGTCGGTCGCATCTTTAAAAAAATTACCGTTAAAAACAAAATAGACCTGAATAATACTATAAACATATCGATTTAACACGTTCCCCACCAAGTCACCCATATCTGGGTGACGGGTATACTTCGGGTGGGAGGAAGTTATCTTGTTACCAGAATAAGATTAACAGGCGATTAAACTCTCAACTGCTTGAATATAAATGCAAAATAGGCATATACTTGTTTATACACCGGTTTTTGTTTATTTAGGGATTATGACTTGTAATTTTATTAATATTCAACATAAATCATATCCGAGTGACATGGTTATGTTCGTCTCTAAGAGCGTATAAAAAAATGTAGAAAAAGAAAAATATGGTTTCATAATTAGTAGGTAATAATATCATTGTCCAGTGACCGCGTTGGCCGAGGGTGTTGACGAAAAACCTCAGCATTCTCGAAGCGGTGCCGGTTCGAATCCGGACTGGATAGTTAGACTTTTATTTGGTGGAACAAATGTCGACCTTGTCACCCTGGCTAGGATATGTATGTAACCTGAAGGGTAACCCATCGCTCCTGCTCTAGTTTTAGCACATTTATTTATGTAGTACACAAAAACCACAGTAAACAAACAACAACTTTGTCCTTTTGCTAGTATGAATTACGCAACAAGCACATGCGCGAATGCTTTATCTTCTCTTCTCAAGTGCATAGCAAATCTTATCCTTTGCTGAACCTATCCTAATATGTGGTTTAAAATTTAACTTTTGAAATGTTTAATTTTCTTAGTGCATTAACGGTTAAAGCGATAATTCTAAAACTAACATCACCATGATGAAGGACCCGCTTAAATTATAAGGGTACAACAATTTATGGGGGTAAGTAAAATCTAAAATTTTCCAACAATTTTGGTAGGATATCCCTATTATATTATATACTAGCTGTGCCCCGTGAGTTAAATTTGAATTAACCCCTAAAATATAAAATAATGACCTATAAAATGTTGTTCGGTCTCATTTGTTACAGACATTTTCAGGGATCAGATTCAAACGAAAATAAATCTTAATAAACGGCAATACAGTTTCACGTAAATAAGTTCCACCTTATCAAACTTTAAATTTCCTTTACCCTCCCATTTCATTTACAAAATAACGTTTTTGCTTAATAATTTTCCAGATATTACAAAAATTGTTCAGTCTTGCTTCCACGGCTATGAAGTTATCATGATTTATGGTTACTTCTCCGTTTCTATGTGCCGTAGCGTGATGTTATAAAGCCGAAAGTCTTCCTCAATAGTCTGTCGATCTAAAGCAAAAATAATTTTTCAAATCGGACAGGCAGTTCTTGAAATTACCGCTTTCAAACGCCCAAACTCTTCAGCTTTATATTATAGATGTTAATTTTTCCAACTATATTATGAAATATTGTAATTCAGCCGTACTGTTTTAGATTTGAACTTTTTTCTTGCCTGTTGTGAATGTTGACACTGGACAACAATAATTTTTCTTCTATTCAAATACAACATTGCATCGATAAAATCCCAATTTCTTAACTCGAATTGGTTTTAAATTTTAATAGCTCTTTGAGTAAAATTTTTTACCATAATTTTCGCAGTTTGAAGTAGGTTCTTGAATCTCGACTTTCCCAACTTTTTGGGTTTTCAAATTATTGGAGGAGGGATTTGACACCCCTCCCTCGCCCTTTCTTGGCGATGACCCAGGATGTCTGTGTTCTTCATCTGTGTGATCTTATCTTTTTCTCTCCTGATGTGGCGAAACCTTGGCTGTTCAGCTGTTTGATATTTGAGGGACTTTTGCTTTTTATTTTGGAATCTTCTATTGATATCCTCGTTTAAGGTTGTCATGTTTTGTTCGCGTGCTGCATATCGGTTTCATTGGCAAAGTAATAGATTTGTACATTCCAAGTAAACTTCAGTGTGCAGCTTTTCAATTTTTTTTATATTAATGGACAATGATCTCCTGATCTATCCCCGCTAGAGCCGTGGCAGACAGAGCGTATGTAAATGGGCGCCGTAAAGGAGACAGGGAGCATTGTGCGCGGGACAAAATGGCGGAGGCGGCCATTTGTCTTTTGTTGAACCATTATTAATAAGAGAGAGAAATAAAAGGGAGATACTGAATGCCATTAGTTCTTCTTATTTTATTGCATATCTCCCGATGTCTCAGCCCTCGTCACGACTCCTAACAATGGGCACTGCTCCGGTGATAGCTCTCCTTGTCCATTGTGTCAGTCCTCGCTATGGCTTTTGTTCTTTCTCCGAGTGTGCTCGTCTGTTTTCTATACTCCAAAAAGTGTCCATGCCATTAGTAAGAAAGGCCAAATGATCAAAACATATTTTTAGAAAAGTCGTGATACCTGAATCCTAAAGAGTACCTAATTACATGAGAAAAAAAAAAACTTCTGTCGTCGTTGATCCCTATACTAAGTACCCATCCTCTTCCTGAACTTATAAGTCCTCTTCAATGAAACTATTGTTGTTAGTTCTCAAAAGGCCCAGAAACATGCTGCAGTGCATCGATTAGCTATCCATATTCTCTAGATTACCAGAAAGTCCATCTCAATCCTCAAACAGCTTTTTAGTGATTCTTCTCCTCGGAGTACCCATCATCTTCTAGTATTTTCTCTCTTTCTTCCCTACTTTGACTACGAACACTTACTGTAAGGACTGTCTGGTGAGAACGAGATCAGACTTCTGAGTTCGGATCCCGGCATTTAATTTAATATAATTAATTTAATTACTTGAGGAATTAATCATCCCTCCCTCCCTGATGTGTGAGTATCGTCAGCCTACTGGATACAAATCGCACAGACCGGGCGTAGGCGTGATGACCCTACCCCGTGTAAATAAATTGTGAATCGCGTTGTGGTTTTTCAGGATGTAAATGGTCGCCATTTTGGTTTGATACATGGACAGTCTGCTTTGCGGGAAGAACTAAAGGTCCTCGTGCGCCTGCTGACACCGAGCAGCCATAATCCGTGTATCTAGACGGATTTGTCATTGTCATTGAGCCCGAGTGAGTCGGCGGGAAGGACACTGCCGAATTGGCACCAAAGACACCGGTTATGGAGCTATGGATAGCCTGCCGTAGCGACGTGAGGTTGGATGGCCCCCTCCGGGCTATGTGTTCTCCCGCAAGAATACCAAAGGCCTATTTTTTTTTTTTCTCTCCCTCAGGGATTTTTACATCATTTTTTCTCAATAAAATACATAGTACAATAACAGAACCCTGAAGATCCGCCGAAGAACAGAGTTCTGGAAGCTCTGCAGTCTTTTTAAATTGGTCTTATACATGTGCCGGAGCAGTGGTGGTGTTATAATGGCTTTGTAAATTTGCAGCTCGAAGTGAGAGCTGTGGCGATGTGAGCAGCAAGTAAAGCTTATACGACTTCAGCCGGGCTTTATTCTCTCCCTGACGTGGCTGGAAAAGATGAGGTCCTTGTCTAAAGTGATGCGTCTGAGGGCTTCCACTATGACCGCTGATGCTGCCTGCGCCTTCTCGAGGGCCCTGCTGGCGCTAACACTGGTGGCGTAGATGCCGATATCGTCCGCATAAGCTGCTACTACTGCCCCTGGATAGGCTCACGCCGACACGAACAATGAAGCATCTTCCGCTAAGATAGCATTCAATCAATCGGCATAGGGAGGCAGGAAATATAAACTCCTCCAGACGGCGGAGTAGGAGTGGTCCAACAGTCAAAGGCCTGTGTGCAGTCCAGGGATATAACGCCGTACCTCTGTTCATCTGCATATGCTCTACGGTGTGGGCCTGCAGCTTCACAAGAGGGTGATCACGGGAGACCCCTCGTTGAAAGCCAGTCTGCTCCGACGGGATGAGGGGCTCCTCACTGCACTGCTTCATCAGGTGATGGTGAAGAAGCCGCTCAAAAATCTTGCTCATGTACGATAGGAGACTGATCGGCCGACAGTATCCGTGTGGCCAAAGGTCCGAGAGTTAAATATCAATTATCGAAACATTCAAATTATTGAGATTTCCAATAATCGGTAGTCAAAAATAAAAATATCTAATGTGGAAAACATATGACTTTCTTGTACGCCTATTAAATTATAAATCCGTGGCCCAAAAAGTGATACTGAATTTGGTTACTAGTTTCCGAAGATTGCAGTAAAAACGACACTCGGCGTAGAGACATCCATCTATTGACACACACAAACACACACTCTTGTCAGTGGAGGTCTGATTCCGTTATTATATGTCATTTTCCTTCAATAGGTAACTAGTTTCCAAGATATTTCTTCATGTTCCATGAAAACAATAAAACTGTCAATATCACTGGATAAAGCATTAGAAATCGACAGTTTCGACATTTTAAGCCGAAAAACCCACTTAACTAATATCTTATTCTCATGATGAAGACTTGTTGATCTCACAAATGGGGAGGAAAACTAGTATTTTAGACTCAATTTTAAAACTTAAAACAAGTAATAAAAATGTTAAATTGGATTGGAAACCAAATTGCGTTTGTAACCTTTATTACCGAAACATATGATTTCTCTTTTAATTTAAATATAATTTTTTATGTAAGCTTATTATGATCTTCAAGTAAAGTACCCTTTCCCGCTCACGAATCTTAACCAAAATCTAGTAAATACATTTGTATCGATATAAAAGTCCTATTTACCAAATTTGAGAAGTTTTACATCCTATTTTAATATATTTTTTAGCTCAGTGGGCAAGAGGCTTGACTCAGTATCATTATCAGCCAGTCTCTGTAAAATCTTTCAATGAACTGGAAAAAAATCCTGGTAGTTGAAAGTGGGCCCTCCACCCCTTGGTCTGAGTTTTGCAATTGTTGAAGACTTTATCCTTAATACGTTACAGGTGCAGGATAAAATCATACAGGTAAAAAAAAAAAAATGTAATCAATTAAAAACTTCAACCATCCTTTCATTTTAAGAGAGTGTCTTGAACCCTTTATCATTATGATGCTATCAAAGAGGCAAGAGGACGTGAGGCTAAAAAGAAGCTGTCATTTTGGGCGCCCAAACAAATGCTAATCACCCGAGATGGACCAATTAAAAAGGTATTAAGGACTATTAATGCCCGCGGGCGTCCTTCTCACTAACTAGCTCCTTCGGGAACCTCCTCTACCTCCGCTTAGACTAAATCAAACACACTCAACAGGTTAGCATCTATTGACAGTTTTCATTTCTTCTTTGTTATTCTCTTTATATACGCTGCCTCGAGCTAATAGGATCGAAGACGTGGAGACAGTTCTTTGGAAACGTATACACACAACTCTATTCTTCGGCCATCCAGTTAGTCCGGAAAGAACCTGATTTCTAGTGAGATATCTTGACGACTCGCCAAGGGCTGCTTCTGTTTTTCAATGTAAAGTAAATTATTTTCAAGTAGATGGCATTTAATAGCGAGGAAATGTTTTCAAAATTTGTCGTAGTTTCTTGATCCTCTTATATTGTCTTTTCTTGCTATTTTCGAGAAGAAATACTAGAAACCACGTAACAATGTCAATTTATCCTTCCTTATCGTTTTCTCTTTTGCCCTTTCCAATATTCCTTCATAATTCCCCGATGCCTCACTTTCCTTACCTCAGAATACTTAGAACCAGGTCTCCTTTTTGTTTCTCTTTGTAGTCCTTCAATTCTCAAAGCCTCATTTCTTAAAATATCTCTTTCTACAGTTTCCTCTTCTCTTATGTTACTTATATCTTTCCTGACCTCTTGGATCCAGCTTATTGTCGATGTTTTCTTTCTAAGGTACCTGAATATCTGTTGAAATATTTCATCATCCATCCTTCAGATATGCCCAAAAAATAACAATTTCTTTCTTCTTATTATTTTTCGTGTTCTGGTATATTTTGATATATATATATATATATATATATATATATAATATTACTTTATTATTAGTATATTACTTCATAATTTCCATTGTTCCGTTGTATTAATTGAACCTAAGATTTCTCTAATGAGTTTTCTTTCCAGCCTTGGGACGCCATTGCTGGTATGATAGGCATTAGGGGATTCAACACCCATATTAGTATTCTGCACATGCAGATCTCTTTCATGGTTTAAATTCAGGCATGTTCGTTGTCATCATGTTCTGTATTAGTTAGTTACAACGTCCACGGATTTGATACGAAGTACGAATATAATCTTGTGTAAGTCTGTATACAATGTTTTGTTACTGAAGTACCAGGATAACTGTGTGATGAGTCTTGAGTTTTCGATTGAAAATTCTGCATTTTTTGGATGCACAAAGTCTTTCTTGTTTTGGGATGTTGCTACAACAATTTATTGGAGGATTTAAATTTTCCTAACAATCTTGACCCTATTTTCCAACTGTATTATGAGATATTGTCATTTTCTCCAAATCTTTTGGATATGAACTTTTCTATTACTTGTTGCAACTGTTAACACTAGATAACAATATTTTTTTTTATATTCAAGCACAACGCATTGTATCAATGAAAACCGAATGTTTTAACTCAAGAGACATTGGTATTGGTTTTAAATGTTAGTAACTCTTTGAGTAAAATGTTTTCCCACATTTTTCGCCTTTTGAAGTAGGTTCTCAAATCTGGAATTTGCCAACTTTTTGGATTTCCTACAATTCCCATGGCGACGTCTCTGTCCTTTTTGCTCTAAAAATGCTTGATGCATACGTCCATAATGGTCTCAATATCTAAGCATAAGTGTCCAGTCGTTGTCTCTTTCAGAATAGATCATTTATAAAGAATAGAATAAAATAGTTTTCTCTTCAAGCAAAGACTGTTTTTAAAAAGAGAGAGACAGAGAGAAATTACCATCAAATAAGTTCATTGAAAAACACTTTCACATTATATTTATTTTTTCTCGTTCTATCCTCGAGCATTATAATCAACCGTCTTCAAGAGGTCATTCAAGGTTCAATTTGATCTTCATTGTCAACCCGTGGGTTTGGCGTGTTTTCTTAATGGATTTTCAAAAAGATTACAGAACCGGAGAGTTGTACCAATTCCAAAATTTATTTACATTTTTTTAAAATAAATTCTTTAGTTGGAATGGATCAAAAATGTTGGCATATTTTCCAAGGTCACTGCATTGCGAATAACTAAAACGCTTATCTTCATAAAAATGTAGGGAATATCGAACTAACGGTGAAGTTTCTTTTCATGACGACTAATCTCTTAGGTAAGATGATTTATATAACATTTCTTTGACGGACATCTTGTTATCTGGTGTTCTCACGCCTCAAAGGATTTTTTCCTATTTTTAGGGAAATACTTGGAGGAAAAAAAAAAAACCAATTTGTGGGTAAAATAGACGCTCAAAGGATTGAGATAATAAGAACTGACAGGTTGTGACAATAGAGGGATTCCTCGTGCTCGTCCACACGGCCCGAAGATTGGCTACGCTCATAAAAGAGTGCTTTCATTGGTGTCTTGGGGGTTGGCAGGTCTGCCGACAAAGGATATGCGGAGGTTGAAGTCCGTTCGGAATTCAGAACCTTCTGGCTCCACTTGCGATCCCAACCAAGTGGTCAACTACACTTCTCATGTACCAATCCAAGATAACTTTCTCGGGGAAGAAATCCTTGGTCTTCAACAATTACGACTTTCTGAATGTTATAGCATAAACAAATATCTCGCCTTAATCAGTATCTATCGATCGTGGTCCAGATAAGAATGACTGCTGTACACACGGATCTCTGTGAGTATGTCATAAGCTAGCAGCGAGGGAAATGATAGTTCACTCAGTCTGATGAAGAAGAATTATGAAGTGACTAAACAGATAAAAAATACCTTTATCATTGCTGAGCAGAGAATTTTATTTATAACTCTCCGGTGATAGATTATTTTAGATTTTTTAAATACATTTTCTATTAAAACATTTAAAATAAAAAATTACGTTTGGGACGCTAAACACGTAATAAAAGATTATTTTAGATTTTTTAAATACATTTTCTATTAAAAAATTTAACATAAAAAATTACGTTTGGGACGCTAAAAACGTAATAAATAAGACCACGAATAACAAATTTCGATTATAATAAGAATCATACCGACACATTATTTAATTGCAACTTTGTTTATAAAAAAGTAAGTGCATAGAACAAGTGAATACAGGATCTTGTTGTTTAAACAATAAGATAAAATGAGACAACTCAACCAGGGTTCTAACACTATCAATAATAAGAAGAACGCAACCCCGCATCATGCGAACAAGCAGTAATTTAATCCGCATAATCGTAGGTAATTGCGCATGACAAAGAGCTTGCTTGCATTCACTAAGCCAATCAACAAAGCACTTACAGTTTAGCACTTCAGATAACAATATTTCTTTAATGATAATTTTTTGTTTTGTTTTTTTAATGTAAGTACCAACAAAATAAAAAAATACGTCAACATGTTTGCGTCCAATCCTATTAGAGGGCTTGGTAGAAATAGCTAATACATTTTTATGTCCGGTAAAACCCAAACCAATAACCCTTTAAAAAAAAAAATGGTTTTATTTTAAAAAGTAGATTTAAAATAGTTTTATTTCAGCGGGTTTTAAAAATTACATCTAATACCGACCATTATTCACTATGCATTGCCAAATACGTTCCCGGAAATTTCAATCACCCTCGGAATCATTTCTGGTGGAATAGCTGAAGCATTTCGGGAGGGCGCTGTGGGCGGCTTTTGGTGATTTCGGCGTCATCAGCCCGCAATTTTACGGTAAATGTGAACTCTGACCATTACGTGCACATACTGGAGATGATCGTAGGCCCTATGGATCCTAACCGCTGGAGATTCTAAATCAAGCGTAGGGTGGGTTGTTCCACGGCTTACACATCTCGACGTTCACTTGTAGTTTTAACAGAAATGTTTCCCGATAGATTGACTCGGTCACCATATTAACTCCATGCTATTTTTTCCCCCAATCTCAAGGACAATGTGCTTAACCACCGAACTCGTTCTCTTGATGATTTAAAGGAGAGGATCAGGCAAGAAATGAAAATTACTTGAAGGGTGATGAAAAATTTGCGAGAACGTCAATAACGGCCTATATTAGGAACATATAAAATTTAAAAACCCTCTAATATAAAACTGTTTATTTTGAATTGCCTTTTAAAATGTGCCAGTTATTTCTTCCCTACTCTGTACAATGTTTTTCGACAACTTCGAACAAGTATTTTTAATGAATTTTAGATTACAGAATAAATATTTTTAAAAATCCTGCGATTTAACCCTTTCATTCATATTTTGTATGTACCAGCCCTAATATCAGAAGCAGAAGCGGGATTTTTGCAAGGGGAAGGGGGTCAAGTATAATTTAGCAGCCCCTTCTTTCATCCATCTCCTCCTATAAAAGTCAAAAGTTTTATAACAGTATTTTCGGTAATATATTTCAAAATAAATATCATCTCATAACATTAACTCATTTTATTGGCTGAATTGAGGCCAAAACAATAACAAATATTTTTTACTAGACCTAAAAATAAAATTTCGCTCGAAATTTGTCGCCTTCACATTTTACCGCCCGAAAAAAGTGCCCTATTTGCCCCCCTTCTAGTTTCAGCCTTTCTTTTTATTACATACGATGTTTGATATTATATTTTATACATCAATATGAGTATCCGAGTGTATGCCAGGAAATTCTTATTTTTATCAGACCTCGTAATTCTGCACTCCAGATAACAATTATTTATTAAGTTATTTTAAATATAAATTCCTCTTAAAAAATAAAATCGTCATCATGTCTGAGTTCAATTCTGCATATAATAGCCCATTTCATAATAACTTCAAATTGTTTTCAATAATTAGAGAATAAATATTTGTCAACATCTTGTAATTTTAAATCCATACCTATTTTATAAATCGATGGTCAATTTCACAGATCTAAGTGCAAGTTTTATAGTTTCGAGTAAAAAAAAAAGTTTTATAGTTTCGTTTTTTTGTATATTAGGATACTTTGATGTTATTATAACATTAGTTGCAAACAAATATGCAATGCAGATTACAAATTTTCTTAGTGCTGGAATGACCGAATTGTGCTTAAAATATCTGTGAAGTTTACCATCTATATATATATATATATATATATATATATATATATATATATATATATATATATATATATATATATATATATATATATATATATTCTGTTGGCACTATAGACCATAGAGATCTTTGGCCGCTTGGTATTCTTACAGATATTTATTGCTTGCAGGAGTACAGACAGCCTGAAGGGGATCACCCAACCTTACGCTGCTGCGAACCATGGTGTGCATGGTGCAACGGCAGGCTGTCCATTGCTCCATTGCTCTCCCCCACCGACTCACTCGAGTACAAGGAACAAATCGGCCAAGATCCACGGGTTATGGCTACTCAGAGTCAGACCTATATTTCTTTCCCCGAAGCAGACCGTCCATGGAACAAACGTCCGGGCGGCTATTTTACGTCCTGGAAAACAACAAAGAGATTCACAATTAAGATACACGGGACACGGGGTAGAGGCATCACTCCTACGCCCGGTCTATGTGAGTTGCCTCCAGTAGCCTGACGGGCCACACATACGGGGAGTGAGGGGTGATTAATTGCTTCAGGAATTGAATTAATTATCAATTAAATTAAATTAAATTAATGCCGGCACCGGGGTTCGAACTTACAACGTTTGGGTATGTGTATGTGCGTGCTTATTTTTGTATTTTCCTTTCATGTTAACCATATAAAATGACCGTTTATTTGATTTATTTTAAATACTCCATGACCTTATATTATATTATATTAGTATGAGTATTATATAAGGAAATTCTCATTTTTATCGGTGCTCCGTTGTCTTATCTTTTCTCTTTAGATAAGAATCAGTTTCTGAGCATAGCGGTGTTGTAAAATATATAAGCTTATAAGAAAAGTAAAAACAAATTTAAAAAAAAACTCCGTCAACAAGTCTGTGTTCAATGCTAAAATAATCCATTTATCAAGAGCTCCCAAGTGTTTTCAATGAATGTTAGATTACGGAATAAATATCTTTAAGTATCCTGTGATCAAATTCTTACTTGATATTATATAAAAGAATTTTGTACGTCGTAGGTAAACTCTCGGGTCCAATTTTGTGGATTTCGATTTTATTATCGTATTTTTATTATGCAGGCCATATTTTTAAAGTATAATTATCGTAAATAAGCCATCTGAAACTTCTTTTTGCTCTACTGTAAAACTTTGAAAATTTTGGAACAAATTTATCGTACAGAAATATTTTTTAAATATTTATATCTAATATATAAAAATTAAAATTTGTATTTTAATAAAAATAATAAAATCAAAGTAAATTCCATAATTTATGGAAAAATTATTATTTTTTTATACTAAAGTTCGGCATGACGATTCAAAAAAAAAAAAAAAAAAAAGGAAGCTTTTTATACCTTATTAATACTTTTTTTTTGAGGAGGGGAGAGTTTTCAGATATCTTGACTACAACAGTGTTTATGAAAAATAGAATTTGAATCATTATCTGGTTGTCAACAATATTTAAAACGATATCATAATTGAATGACAAAATAAATTATAATGAAAAAAATATGATTAGAAAAAAAAATTGTTTGATTAATATTCGTACGAAAACATTTTTGTTCAAATTTAAAGTGATACTTTTCATTTTTTTTATTTATTCTATAAATTTTGCATACTGAATAGTCGCCATAAATCTTTTAGTGAGAGAGATTTAGGTGTACCTTCAGGCCAACTGATGGCTTTGGTACCTACTTCACTATAGGCATGGCGTCAGTCATTTTGGAAATAGATGCGTCATTTATAATTATATTTATGGTCAAATGTCGACTATTTTTATAAAATTCTTTTAGTTGAATAAGACAATAGGTCTGTAAAAAAATAAGCGTGCTTTTTCCAATTGGCAATTATAAATCCGCAAATGGAATTGGTGTCATATTGTATAAAGGGTTAAAATATTGTAATGCTCAAACCCAGGTGTAAGCTGGTAAAATGTGGACCGTTTTAATTATTTTCAGTTTTACTTTATTTTTTTGAACAGACCAATTTAAATTTTGATCAATTATTACAAAATCATTCAGACAGTAGGTAAAGAGTTTTTAGATTCAAGCCTGATATAAATATAACAGCTAAGGAGGGATACAAATATAATCCTTTACCTGTCAAATGTTATAAAAAAAATAAATTTATAAATTGAAATAATCTTAGTCCAAGTATTTCTAAAGCATTGTTAGATTAGCATTCGTAAAATAATATTCCTATTATATTTTGAAGATCAAATAAATAAATATAATTTGTAAAGATGTTTATTGCTTTAAACAAACTTTAATTGCAATCGTGTTAAACAATAAAGTTACATTACCAAAATGTAAATTTTTTGTAAAAATTATAAATACATTTTTTTTGTATAAAAAAAAATAAAAAAATATTCTCATGGAAAGAACTACTTTTGCTAAAATGGCCTTGTATTCAAGCCTAAGTTGTACCAAAATACATATTGAATAGAGCCAGTAGATCAGTAAATCAGTAGATCGTAACAAAACGTAACATTATATCATTCTAGAGTAAATTCCTAGGAAAACAGGTTTTTTATACAAAATGGATGTGTAACCTTTTGGTGTAGTCCTGCACAATTACATTTATCACAAAAATATTATTAAATGAATAATTATAATAGATATTCAACTAATTATTTAGAAATCAAATGATAAATTTCAATTGTAAAATAATATAGTAGTATAAACTAATTTGTATACTATAAACTAAATAAATATAAATTTGCATAGTTAAACACATAAATTACATTAGGTAATGATAAATACGTTATAGATACAATAAAGAAAGGAAAATGCGGAAAATAATAATATAAAAAATAAGCGTGAAAATGGTTAAATTAATGAGAAAAAATATATGAACTACTCATAGTTTATAGCTTGCAGGAAACCTCAATTAATAATCCTTATAAAAGTTATAGAACTATAAGAAGATAAATTACCCTTTTGAAAATCAGTATCGATAATTAATATGTAAATTACAAAATATTAACTTTATTATCGTGAAACCTAATTTTGAGAAATTCGAATAATAAATTTGAAAATTTTAAGATTAAAAAAATTAATTATATAAGAAACTGAATTTTATTTAGATCTTCAGTATATTGTAAAAAAAAATCTTTAAAACATTTGGTCCCGCGTATCAAGACGCGAATATCAAGACAATATATTGATTATAAATTATCTTGATAATCGTAAAAGCAGGGTATTGTGCTAAAGATGTTAAGCTTCTATCATAACTTTAGACATACCTAATTCATCAAGTATATTCATTTTTATTTAATAATGGAAATCATTAATGTTTCTTCTTAATGTTATCAAAGAATAGATTGTTAATAAAATATTCTTTAATGTTAAGGATAATTTTACGGATATTTTTTTTATGTATCGCACATCCAGAATGAAAGAGGCAAAACTCGAAATTCTAATAGTTGTACACTTATTATTCAAAAGAGCAGCCAACCCTCAAATAGCAGTCCAAAATAATAGACAACATAGGTGATCCACCAACATATGTTAGAGGAAAGACCCCCAGGCTTCTATACAGAACTTAACCTATAATGTCTAGAATTAACGATCTCAAATTTTTTGAGTTGTTCTCCTTTCATTCTGGATGAGCGATATTCTTAGTCAACGATGATTAATCGTAATGAGAAAAATATTGACAGAAAAAAATAGGCATATAAAACATCCTATATGCGTGATAGAGAGGGGAAAAAAGTCAGATAAAAGAGGATAATCAATCATTGTCATGAATTTTGATATGAAAAAAAGATATTTCAAGTAAATACTTTTTTAAATGAAATTTGTGTACTGTTAGGTGAAACATATTGCACATTGTTGTTGAAGTATCGCAGACATTTAGAAAGCTCTGTCGCACACTCATTGCCCCTGACCTGTTCCAGGAGCTGGCATTCCCCAGCAGCTGTCTTTCCTTCCTCATACTAAACTTTCATATTATATTATATATGTGTGTGTGTGTGTGTGTGTGTGTGTGTGTGTGCGTATATATATATATATATATATATATATATATATATATATATATATATATATATATATATACCTCAAAATTTAAAATGACCATTTATTTGATTTCATCTCTACTCCCGATTTCCTCTATATGTTCTCTATCCTATACAGATTAAGTAGACTATAATTTCATTAGTATATTATCCAATGTGAAAATTAAAATAATGTTATAACGAGTAATAACTATATAGTATAGCTATAAAATAACAGAGTACAAAATAACTAGTTCAAAATAATCTAGGATAAGTAGCAAAATACAATGAATAAAATATCATCAATTATTATATTGCTATGTCATTAATATTTAAAAAAAAATGAACGACATAATAAAAAAATCAATAAAAAAAAAAGAAAAACCTTTTTTATTTAGTTTGTTTCTTTTACTAAACGAGGACTTTGCGAAGCATTATAAATTTTAAACTCTAATGAAAAATCACAGGCGCATATAACGCTTCTAAAAAAAATAATAAAATTAAAATAAATAAATACAATTCAATTAAAATAACTGACAAGCACTACAAGGAATTAATTCATGATATTCGTTTCTAGCTGTAACTTAAATTCCAGTATTTAGCTATTTATTAGATAACCATTTAAAATAAAGATTTACAGTAATATTTTATTTTAAATTAGTATTCTTTTTTTTTTTTTTATTTCATTTGAATATTTCTTTTTTTTTTTTGCAATTCAAAAACTATAAAACAAATTATTCTAGTCAAATTTTCTTTTAAAAACAAAGTGTTTTTTTGTTGTTTTGATGATTTTTTTATTTATTTTTGAAAACCGAAATGTGGTAGTGGCCACTTGGATAACCGAAGTGTGAAAATAAGCTTCAAACTTGGAGTAAATATAGCTGATATCATCTAGTAGTGGTTTAAGTGCTTTTTTAAATATAAGTTTTTATGTTCTGAAGTTACAACTTTTAATCTGACGCATCCTTTCTTGTTTTTCCCTTTATTCTTCATTCATGAGACCCTAAGCATTGTAAAACATTACATTCATATGTTTCAAGTAATACAAAATTAGACCTTGATCCAAGAAAAAGTTATTAAAATGTTTGAAAAAAAAAAGAAACTAATCCAATAAGGTGATTTCCAAGTTTCCATTACTGGTGTAGATTTTAATTATTAAGGAAAAATATAATAACTACCATCAATTAAAATTGTATGTATCATAAATTCAAAGAGGAATAGGTGGTGCAATCACTGCATACATTTTAAACCCAAAAATAACTAGAAAAACCATTGAGTCAGAAAAAAACGATGAAAATTTCCTTAACCCTGTCCAATGCCGGTACATTTATTTACCTTATATGGAGTTTTTTTTTTTTTTTTTAATTTAGGCCCAATAATAGATTAAAGCTCATAGTATTTTATCGCTGAACGACGATTTTGTGAGCAATTTAAACTGTAATTAGATTAATTTTAAGAAGAAAGAATTTCGTAAGGTATTCCTGCGCAGGAATATTATTAGTTATATAATTGAATGAATGTTATGTCCGTGCACGACCATAATAATAATAATAATAATAATTAAATAAAATACAATTATAAATAATTAGAAAAATATACCTTTAATGAGCATTTAAACTTTTTCATTATTCCTCCATATTTCTATATCAGATTACTTATATTATTTTATTTTAGGATATGCTATCTAATCTTCATAAAGTTCGACAAAAAGTTAAACAAAGATTTTTTTCCCCTAATTTTTATGATTTTTAGCTTAATTTCCTAGTATCCTTCGATAATTCAATAAGCAATTAATAAGAAAAGGGAAATATAGAGCAAAGGAACAAAGAAAATGGAAATTATTGAGAAGTACCCTGTGGACGTGAGGTTATGGACCTGACTGCAATAAACCTCCAGGTATAATACACAGTTCAGTTAACCGTTAATCCTAGACCGCTGTAAAATTCAGGTAAGATATTTCTCAGGTATTAGTGTTTTGGATTACGGTCTGGACATTCAGTCAGGTTCAACGCCTGTCTGGAGGAAAATTTTGGAAAGAAAATTTTTTTTTTATCACATTATCTCAAGAAATGAATTAAATTATTGTCCTAGTATAGTGTAAGAATTTATTAATTATATATTATACATCTATCAAATAAGAATCCAAGGAGATCTAATTAATTCACTATACTCCTAACGTATCCAGTATTTTCACTTTTATATAACAAATAACATTAGATTTTTTCTTTTTTTTTTTTTTTATTTCTAACTAAGTGTATGAATTTACATATTTTTATCTACTGATTATTTTAGTACAACTTTATCTCTCTTTCTTTAAAGCTTAATTTTTTTTATGTGTTATTTTTTCGTTGCGTTTTTATTTCTTTTAATTTTTAATTGAATTTCACATTTGTATAACGCATTTATATAATTTAAAATGTAAACTGAACATCTTATACATATATTATTCTGTTTTGCATGAAGTGTGCACACTACATAAACAAACTCCACTTGTATGGGGTTACTATGCGAGAAGTGAAAAAAACAACGAACGAAAAACACGCGAAAAGAAATATTTTGGAAAAATCTTAACTAAATCTTCCTTATGAAATGTCAATGTAAATGTATTACATTACATAATATATATAAATGTATATATTTTTTTATATTTAATTTTCTTTTTTAATTGTTTTTTCTTATTATTTTTCCCTCCCCTACATTAAGTTATATTATGAATTTTCGATTATTGTAATACTGATATAGAGTGCGCAAAAGGGCTTGAAAAACCATTAATATCTTGTAAAATATTAAAAATAAAATTAATATCGACTGAACTACAATATATTTGTCAAACCTGAATGTTTTTCCAAATAAAATTTGCCTAAGTTTGTTATTTAATAACGTTTACTAAGGGGTCACATGCAATTAATAATTTTAATATAACAAGTATTAATAATGTTT
This sequence comes from Rhaphigaster nebulosa, assembly GCA_948150685.1. NCBI lineage: Eukaryota > Metazoa > Arthropoda > Insecta > Hemiptera > Pentatomidae > Rhaphigaster > Rhaphigaster nebulosa. The sequence continues at coordinate 77,591,288 of OX411310.1, forward strand.
AAAATAAATATATTTTTTGAAGGATTTTTGTTATTAATCGAATACAAATTAATTCTGAAATAAAATCAGTGGCTGCAGTAACTGGTTATTAAAAGTGACTTTTAGATTAAATTTACTTTTAATTTTGTTTTCGAGTAATTAAAGATGTCTGCCTCATACAAATTCCCAATGACTTATGACATCTATTATCAAAATCAAGTATTCCTTATTTGATCGAAATCAATTCTTTTAATGACAGGAAAAACCACTTTGAAATATAATAATAAAAATGTGTCAGCATTAAATTTGACAATGTGTACGGTATCCTTCTGAGAACGTTGTAAGAGGAAGGAAAAAACATAAACACGCGTCATTTCCTTGTAACAGTCCGTAGCAATAAAGATTAGAAATATTGCTTTGTCAAAAATTATCATTTTTAAAAATGTATCTACTTCTCACTACGTTAAACGTCTGGTATCAACATTTAAATTACGCTATATGCTATAAAAGGCGTAGGGTAGTATTTTTTAATTTGGACAAAACATAAGTTCATACTATTTTCAAGAAATAAATTCAAAGACAGCTTTGAACATAGAATATATAAATTTACATAAAATAAATGTAATGTAGATTAAGTCTCCGCAATGTCTAACTTAATAGTATAATTTGTTGTTATTTTTTCCAATTTAGAAATTACCAATCAATGCGGACTCTACTATGCATAGTGGAGTGAAACGTAAAATTTTCAACTTTTACGAAGAAGAATAAATGAATTTATGTTAAATAAAATTGTAATTGATGGTAGTAATTATATTTTTCCTTACTTTTCCTTAATATCAAATCTACACCAGTAATGGAAACTTGGAAATCACCTCATTGGTTAGTTGTGGACAAACATTTTAACATAACTTTTTCTTGGATCAAGGTCTAATTTTGTATTACTTGAAACACATGAATATAATGTTTTACAATGCTTAGGGTCTCATAAATGAAGAATAAAGGGAAAAACAAGAAAGAATGCATCACATTAAATGTTGTAACTTCAAAACATAAAAACTTATATTTAAAAAAGCACTTAAACCACTACTAGATGATATCAGCTATATTTACTCCAAGTTTGAAGCTTATTTTCACACTTCGGTTATCCATGTGGCCACTACCACATAGTGAGTAGAGCAACAGTCTTAAACAGAAAATAAAATGAAGAACACGACAAAAATAAGTAAGATAATGGTTCTCTGAGTTTTTACATTGATTTAATTAATTTTTGAACTAGATAAATTAATATCAAAATTGTGGATCTTAAATTATAAACATAGTATCAAAAAGAAAAAAAAAATTATATGTATAATTGTTTCTAGTACACCAATTGTTATTCACTTTCGTGCAGACTTATTTTTTGTTTTTGTATCATTTCCTTTTACCTATCTTTGATCACATTAAAGAACAAAAAATGGTACGGTAAATTACAATTACAGTGTTAAAGAACTATTTATATAGATTATTCTTTAGTATTGTATTATTGTATTGGTCTTCCAAAAGTGGGAATATCAGGAGTGTGTCATAACAGATATTTTGTTTTGTTTTTCCTGTTGGGAATGACGAAACTACTGGCACTTCTTTTCTTAGAAGTCGGGTGTAGTCAGATGAGCCCCGAAGGCAAGGAGCAGACAACAAAGCGGTAACTCCTGCAGGATTGGTCCTGTGTCTCCAGGCTGATATCACAGCACGAGTCGCCCACCTCAGCACCGGCTCTAGCTGATAACACGTCCCTTGTCTATCTATACAATAACAATACTCAGCAAATACCTTACTTCGGATTAATTCAATTTAAAACTATTTCTCGATTACTTTTAAAATTCTAAAATGTTAAGCAATATAAGGTAAGTTTATAAGTGTATCATTAACTTATGGAATTGATTTATTGCATCTCTCCTGCGAAATATTAAAGATGAAATTTCAAGGTTTTGGTAGGATGTTACTGGATGATTAAAAAACCGAACATTAACTCTCTAAACAACAAATAACTACAAGTCACAATTTCTCTAATTCAGGCATCAGTACAGAAAATTATGACATCATACACTACACCTCTCACGTCAACAGTCTTAAAAGACTTACCAAATTGAGATAATTACATAATTTCCAAGAAATTTTAACAGATAGCCGCGAAACCTCCTATGTGACCAGAAATCACGTATGGGATACTTCCAAGACAGTCTTTACATGGGTGGTTTCACTGTTATTTACCTGCTATGTAGGAATGTAAATTATATATATACATTCCTACCATCATGGAATATATTTGAGAATATTTCTCATAAGTCAGTTTTTAGTTTGTCCCGCTGTCATATTTTTGACACATACAGGTTTCACAGCGGCTGTGACTATAGACTGTTAGTGTGTACCTAATCCGTTAGTAGTTATATTTAACGTATTAATAGATAGTATATATTAGACTGTTGACGTGAGATATGCTGTTTCAGATACATATTTATGTGATCTTATCTGTTTCTTTACTCGTGATGACTGAATTCAATGAAGAGTTCCGGTGGATGGAGGACGAATCTGAAAATTGTAGTTTTAGGAAATTGCATTCAAAATTGGAGAAACAAAGTATACTACGTTAGAATATGCAATTATGAGTACATACTTATATTTAATTACTATATAACATGATTTAAAAAAAAAAATTGGGCATTACTACAAATAAATTTATATGAATCTGAAAAAATGGATTGTTTACATTGGCCCTTCCTCTCCCGAGCTCCCGAATCAAAGAATTGGTGACTGGTTAGTTAAAATGGGAAAATTAATTGATATATCGTTACTTATTCATGAAATTTTGTATTTATATTGCAGTGTAGAAACACTGCTTGTCACTGTTAAGTATATTCCTGGCCATAATTTTAAAATTTCTGCAATATTGATATTAATTTATCTAGTTCAAAAATTAATTAAATCAATGTAAAAACTCAGAGAACCATTGCCTTACTTATTTTTGTCGTGTTCTTCATTTTATTGTCTATTTAAGACTGTTGCTCTACTCACTTTTACTATCTGTTTGGCATTATTCCTAATTCTCCTTAGCTCCTACTATTTATTTTTCTTTATTTTATTAAGAAGTGAGCCCCGTCACAGGTATAATAACATTTTCTGGTTAACATCAATACTATTTAGGTATGTTACCGAAATATCTTAAACTGTATCCAGGATACAGAAGAAGTATACAAAAATAAGAAAAAATTGAAAATTGAACAAGAAGAAAGTAAAATGGGGATAGGAAAAAAAAGACATTGTTTTTATATTTTGTTTTGAGACATTTTTAAATAATTAAATGCTAATTTTATTTATTATGTCCAAATAATGCTATTTATGTTTTTAGTGAAATACGCATATGATTCTGATAAAGAAGTTACTTAGTGTTTCTACATTACAGTATAAATACAAAATTATAAGAATAAGTAAGATTATATTAATTAATTTATAGCTTTTTCTCATCTTTACTTCCTTGTATGCAGTGAAGGAAGTATTGTAATCGCGAAAATTTTCGGTTTTCAGATTTCAACGGAAATACCCATTTTGACCATCCCTGAATCCGTTTTGACCAGTTTCGTACGGGGACGTTCGTACGTTCGTTCGTATCTCGCATAACTCTATAAATTATGCCAGAATTCGAAAGAAGAATTTTGTTATGGAATCGTGCATATTATGCAAACCTAAAGTTATTCCGTTCACAACTGCCAGGAAAACTAAAATGAAATTATATTAAACTCTTGTCAAACCCGGTCTTATCTATGGTGACAGAGACTTTGTGTTTCTCTGCTGCAGATTGCAATAAACCGAAGATTTTCTAAAGAAAGATAGTGAGGAGAATCTGCGGCGCGAATTTCGTAGATAGAATTTGGAAAATTAAGAGTAATGACGAAATCCAGAGCATCCTAAAAAATGAAGACATAGTCAATTTGTTTAAAAGCTATGAATTAAGAAGGGCTGGACGCGGTGTACATATGAACGAGGATATAGTGCAACGGAAAGTCCTAGAGGTAGTGATTGACGATAAAAGAAGAAGAGGGAGACTCCGAAGCTGATGGAAGAACGAGGCAAGAAAGGACGCCAGAGTGCTTGGAGTTAGATACAGGAAAGAGGCTCCCAAGTATTGTGTGTCAAAATATATCAGTGTAGACAATATCAAAAATATCCTTCAGTAGCTCCGACTTAAGTCTTCCCAAAACATTTGGGGCGCAGGCACACATACCTTTTGGTTATTGTTGATAAACCATATATTAAATATCTGATGTGGACATTACATGACTTCCTAAACTATAAATCGGTGGCTCAAAAAGTAATCCTGAATTTGGTTACTAGTTTCCGAAGATTGCAGTATCTCAAAAACCACACTCGGCGTCGCTACATCCACGCCTGTTGACTGTTAACACACACACACACATACTCTTGTTTCTGGAGGCCTCATTCCATTATTATATGTCGTTTTCTTTCAGTAAGTAATTAGTTTCCAAGAGATTTCTTCGTGTTCCGTGACAACATTAGAACTGTCAATATCACTAGAAAAAGCATTGGAAATCGACAGTTTCGACAATTCAAGCGGAAGAACCCACTTAACTCGTATCTTATTCTTCTGCTGCTGACTTGTTCAGCTCACAAATGAGGAGGAATACCAGTATTTTACACTCAATTTTGACAAAAAACAAGAAATAAAAATGTTTAATTGGAGTGGAAACAAAATCGCGTTTGTAACCTTTATTACCGGACCATATGATTCTGTATTTAATTTTAATATAATTTTTGATGTAAGTTTATTATGACCTTCAAGTAAAGTGCCCTTTTCGGCTCACCAATTTTAACCAAAATCTAGTAAATACATTTACAATGATATAAAAGTTCTATTACCAAATTTGAGATGTTTTACATTATATTTTAATATAATTTTTGATGAAAGTCTAATATGACCTTCAAGTAAAGTACCTCACTCGGTAATCATATAGTGATCAAAAAGGGAGGTTTACAACTAGATTTTACAATAATCATAAATACAAAATTTTAGCTTTCTACGACTAATCGTTTTTGCATTATGCGAGATCCGAACGTACGTACAGACGTCGCGATGAAATTAATAAAAATGGATCGAGGGATGGTCAAAATGGATATTTCTGTTGAAATCTGAAAACCGAAAATTTTCGCGATTTACTTCGTACAAGGAAGTAAAAATAAGTATAAAAACTACATTAAAAACATGAACCATACATTGAAGTCAGCGGCTTTGGAACGGCATGCAAGGCTTATTTTACTTGGAATGTCCTATATTTTCATATTTCATATTCAAACCTTCTCCTTAAATGAGTACTCTATCTACAGAACGGTTGATCGTGCAAATAAATGAATAAGTCCAAACTTGTAAAGGATTTAATTTTTTACAAGCTTTATTTACACTTAACGACGTTGGACACATCAAAAATGAGATATTTAAAGAAAAAAAAAACGATTTTTGTCACTTTTTTACCTATGACCTTTAATAACGTAATTTACCAACACGAGATTTTATGTGACTTTTTAGCCATCATTTAGAAACTCATAATAAAGCAAATTTTAGCTCAGTATCTTCCATTCCGAAGTTTAGCCTTTTTTCCACCTTATTTGATTGAGCTATAGAGGAAGATGGGACTAATCTTGTTCTGTAGGCCAAGGGTCATTACGGCCTGTAGAGCCGTCGAGTGAGTGTGTGAATAAATAAGATTATGATGGGATCAATAAGCTAATAAGATTTTGAAATCTTAATAAAATCATTTTGATGTAACGTAACTATAAAGTATATAAAAGTTTTGATAATATGACACTAATTTTAAATGTATTTTTAGATTAAAAGAAAGGTCTTGAAAATGCAAAAATTCGAAACGTACGAATAAAGGAAGTATTGTAATCGCGAAAATTTTCGGTTTTCAGATTTCAACGGAAATATCCATTTCTACCATCCCTGAATCCATTTTGACTAGTTTCGTCGTGGCGTCTGTACGTACGTACGTTCGTTAGTATCTCGCATAATTCAAAAACGGTTAGCCGTAGAAAGTTGAAATTTTATATTTAGGATTGTTGCAAAATCTAATTGTGAACTTCTCTTTTTGATCATTTTATAATCAACGGAAGTGGTACTTTACTTGAAGGTCATAATTGATTTCCATTAAAAATTATATTAAAATACAATGCAAAACTTCTCAAATTTAGAATTTATCATTTATATATTGATTTAAATACCATATTAGATTTTGGTCTAAATTGGAAAACATTTATATATTGGAAATCATTTATATATTGATTTAAATACCATATTAGATTTTGGTCTAAATTGGAAAACCGGAAGCGGTACTTTACTTGAAGGTCATAATAAACTTTCATAAATAATGATATTAAAATATAATGTAAAACATCTCAAATTTGGTTAAAAGAACTTTTGTATCGATATGAATGTATTTACTAGATTTTGGTTAAAATTGGTGAGCCGAAAAGGGTACTTTACTTGAAGGTCATAATAAGCTTACATCAAAAATTATATTAAAATTAAATTCAGAAATCATATGTTTCGGTAATAAAGTTTACAAACGCAATTTGGTTTCCAATTCAATTAAACATTTTTATTACTTGTTTTAAGTGTTAAAATTGAGTGTAAAATACTGGTTTTTCTCCCCATTTGTGAGATCAACAAGTCTGCAGCAGGAGAATAAGATATCAGTTAAGTGGGTTTTTGCGTTTCAAATGTCGAAACTGTCGGTTTCCAATGCTTATCTAGTATCTAGATATCTAGTATGACAGTTTTAATATTGTCACGGAACACCAAGAAATCTCTTAGAAACTAATTACCTACTGAAAGAAAACGACATTTTATAACGGAATGAGACCTCCAGAAAGAGTATGTGTGTGTGTCAATATATGTATGTCGCGACGCCGAGTGTCGTTTTTGAGATATTGCAATCTTCGAAAACTAGTAAACAATTTGAGGATCACTTTTTGAGCCACCGATTTATAGTTTAATAGGAGTACAAGGAAGTCATGTGTTGTCCACATCAGATATTTTTTATAATGATTGTATGGATGAGCAATATAAATGGAATAAAAAGGTTAGATTGGTATGTGATCAAGAAAAGGTAGTTAATTCGGAACTTCTTCCTTTACTTTAGAGGGCGGACTCAGAACTGCTAGGCGGAAACGTTGTTCTATTCCTAAATAATACTGAAATTTTGACCAATAACAAGTTCTCGCTCTAGAAATAAACGGCGTTTTCGGACGAAATTGGATGAGACAGACAGCCGTAAAGTCTGACGTATGTTCCTTCAATATGAAGAAATTATAAAAAGGAGCAATCAAGTAATCAGTAAGAAGAATGCGGCGGCCGAGCGTATTGAGGTAGCATCTCAGAATATTCGAGGCAGAAGGGGAGGTGAACAGTGGGATGAAATCCAAATTTAGAGGGACAAAACTCAGATCAAAATAAATATTTTTTTCGCACGGAATAGTCATTTTAGAGATCACGGATCTCAAAAAGACTAATGAGCTTGGGCTTAAGTCCTTCAATAATCTGAGAGCGTGGTTTAGGAAACACGTTTAAATAGTACTAAGAATTCCGCGAACTCTGCTTTTATTTGTCAATAAGTCAATAAGTTTTTTCTTGTTGCCGTCAACATCTCCTGTTTATTATGGATTTAATTTATACAGGTATGATAAACCTTCAGTACATCATGTCATTCTCATTAGGTCATGAGTATGAAATGTATTGCATGTTGAATTTTTTCTATTTTTACCCAAAATAAACATAAAAAAATTGTCAAAACATACCGCCTACATACAAAATCAGAGCCGGCTCTAGGTTTTCTAGCGTCCTAGAAAGCTTAAAACTACCACATCTTCTTGTGCTCAAAGCATTAAATAAAAATGGAAATAACAATAAAGAGGAAGCGATATCGATCAAAGACACTCCTCACTGTACAAAATTTTGTTGACGTCACGTCAGTCGGAGGAGGCGGAACGGTGGGAAGCAGTATTGCAACAGTTGAAATTGTTATTCCTATTTTACATCAAAAATACCCTTCAGTTGCGGGGCACAGGCACACATACGTTTTGGTTAAAGTTGATAAACAATGCATGAAAGATACCGTCATTAGATATTCTGTTAAAATTGGCGAGAGATTAGAGAAATCTCAAAAGAAAAATATTTTTTTTTAGTAAGACGTTTATCCTGATTAGATAAAGAGGATTTTTTTTCTTTTAGGCTGATAGTAATTCAATTCTACTAGTGCGCTCAGTCTCCACTGGCTTTCAATAACGCGAGAGAAGCGCTGAGATCTCCTGGGGTTCAGCTTTGCCATCCACATGTGGGGCCAAAGCTTGGTCCGGTTTTCCCTTGGACAGAATGTAAATACTGTAAAAACTCGTAGGTATGAATGTGTTCAAGATGATTTATTTTATTTTTACTTAACTTTGATTTTCTTTATCTTGATTGTTTACTTATTTTGCTAATAATTAATTTATCTATCTATTTTCTTTTTTTAATTTGTGATGTACCTACTTATATTATTTTACTTATTTTCATATTTTTTTTTTCTTTAGTCAGGATATATGGTGTGAATACTCGCAGTCCTAATACGTATTGCTCTAGAGTTTGATAGAAAACAAATTTCTATCTTTTTCTCTTGTTAACTGGTAAAATCATAAATAATATGTTTTGATCTTTAAGGTTTTTTTTTTATTATTAACAAATCATTAACGCCTGTATTAAATTTGAGTTCTCAATCTATTTCATATTAATTACTCTTCTAACAGTATTGACGTAAGAGAAAAAGAATAACGAATTGTGTGTTGAGGCCATGCATGGTAACTTGAGTGAAGACAAAAAATCGCATTGCAACAACTACAAATACTAACATTTGTGCGGGAATAATGCACACAAGAACAAATTATTCAATTCTAAATTCTCTATATAAAAAATAAAATATTAAGCCTACGTTATTATAATAATGCCTTTATCATACCTTTTTAAATAAGATAGCAATTTGTCTGTTATCAGGAGCACTTGAAATTTTTTTTATCTGCTGATTGCATTCGACGGATGTCTACCGATTGCATTCGACGGATCGCTTTAGATAACGAAATATATATATATATATATATATATATATATATATATATATATATATATATATATATATATATATAAAGGTACTCAAAACTGGCTAAAGAATATTAAAATGACCGACTGGCATCACTTATTGGAATATTCGCATTTCTTTTAATGAGTTTATGCTTTGGTGTACAATTATGACTGGCAAAATTAGATGACAGGAAATGCTGGGTTGTAAATTAAAGTATAAACGGTACAGATATAATTAAATAGTGAGCATGCTCTTAAAGGATGCTAAACTCCGACGGACAAAGAAGAGACTGGATAATTAAGGAGACTGAAGAGGCCGAACAAAGGGAACAATAGGAATACCTCGTCCATTCAGAGCTCAGGTGGTCCGGGACAATGAGGGGTCGCCGACGATGAGGATCATTGGGTCTTCGGGACACCCATCTTCTTCTTCTGTATGATAACAGAATAGGTAGTCGAGGAATAGATAATGAGAAAATTGCAAAACGCTGGTCAACTATGTCATATGGATTTCTGGAGCAACAGGAGGAAAATGAAAGCTTTCAGCTGTAGCCACATCATGTAACAACTCTGAGGATGTTAATTAGCTCAAGCATGTAATTGAAAGGTTGCAAAAACAAAGCCTTAGCTCTCAAAAATAACATTAAATAATTAACCCTCCTGCCTTTGGCCGATTCAGTCATTGTTCATTTAGAAAAAGAAAAGAGCACTCTTATATTTACTCATATCTCACATAATCAGTCCAAAAAAGAACCATTAACTAGAGACAAAATTCTAAGATATCTCAACACTCTGGCGTGACTTGAATGGGCGCAGTGGTGCCAGGCACCCAGGTACCAAAAAAAAAAAAATGGAAATATCAAAGGGAAGATTAAAAATTTCCTTTTTATCATGCTTAATGAAAGAAAATCTATAGTTTAATAAAAGATGAAAGATGAATGTAACTCCAAGAAGCAATATTAAAAAAAATCTTATGACCAATGTTTTTATTACACCTTTATTATTTTTATTTAATGTTTGTTTTAGGACATACTAAAACCGAGTGAACTGAAGAAACCACGCTACTGGCGGAACACCGTCGCTTTCCTTTCACCAACAGTATTATTTTTCCCCTTCGTTTCTCCTCTAAAACAACAGTTTCCAAACTACTCTAAGAAGGTTTTGTTTTTAGTGTCGCCTTCGTATGGATCGCACATAAAAGTGCATTTGCACAATGATGACGTTAAGAGCCTCGGACAACCATCCTACTTCGCTAAATAATATCGGAAAGATAATAATAACATTAACATCTTACTGATTGAGTAGACAATAAATCTATAGCTTAACACAAAATAGTTCGAAACATGAAGTGTCCACGCAAGAAAGAGGAGATGCCACCCGTTATGCATTTGTGGCGCTCGGTCGTAAAACATATCTGACATTTTTTATGAATTGGCGTTTTTTTTTTTGGTATCATTGGATTCCTTACGGCTGATTTCAGAGGCTGTTAAAATGATCTGAAAAAATTATTTTGTTTAAAGAGAAATGTTAGTACTAAGTCATGGTAAGTGATACCTGATTTGAGTAAAACATTTTAACTAACAAACATGGCTGCCCGACGCAGACTGTTTCGTAGTATTGAGGAACTTGAATCTAATGTTTTATATATTAGTAATAGTTCTGAGAACCAGCTCTCATGACAAAGATGAAAGAATTAGGGATTGATAAATTATTTTCCACTTCTATAAATTTGCTTTATTGAAAACTAATTTCGAATGTTATACTTTCATCCTCAGTTCTAAAAATACACAAAAAATTCAAAAATAAGCAATTCAAAACATAGTTGATATTATTATACATATTAAATTAGATTAATATGAATCAGTATTATAAAACATTTATGAATTATGAATTTAATTAAGACAAGAAATCAAATACATGTTGGTACTCACCAAGGTTTAAATGGATTATATCAAACAGAAAAGTTTGTACTGGCTTCTTCTCGCATTGTACTAACAATGAAGGAGAAATAGGCAGGATGTTTTTAGGTAAACGGTTTAAGGGTCAGCGTTTTCCCTGTAATGCCTGTGAGTAATTGTTTTCTCTGTTATAGAGGGGAATAAATTTAAGATTGGACTATTGGAGATATTTATTTGGTCATTTAAGCAAAAATCTGGATTGGATTTGAATTTTGAAATTTATCAATCCCTAATTAGATTGATCCTTCTATACCATCCTTCGGATGTCAACTGAAGATGAAAGAAGTCCTGTAATATGCTTCTGTATGTGACTGCAAACAAATCGGTACCAAATTACTTCTAAAAATGTTATGAAAATATGTCTTTACTTTTTAAGGCGATTTGAAGTAAAATATGGTATATAATGCAGTTTTACGCCCACAGGGTTAAGGCACATAGGGCACATTTAATATTGGGACGAGACTAATGCCAGGAGAGGAACTTCCTTAATGTGTACAGAATGCAGCAGGGAGATTTCTTTCAAGTTTTTTCACTGAGGGCATTTTTTAGAGCACATAACAAGGCAACAGGAACTGATACTAGGATTAAAAACATGGTATCCGCGTGTACCGTTCCTCTATTATTAGTTCTTATATCCACAAAAAAAAAAATATATATATATATATATAAGCAGCAGCTAATAAAAAATTTTTTTATCAGCAGACACAAAATACTAGTGTAATATAATTGATAATGATTTTTTAAAGAGGAAAGTAATGAATATTATCCTCAAAACTCAACAATCGATTTCGAATCGATTTGAAATAATCATGTTTTAAAATTTGGAGCTCCTACTTTCTTCAGTCTATGGGCATTTTTCAAAATCTTCTAACAAACCGACCATCCACATTTCGGGGTTTTTCTTTTTACCATCTTATTCCACTGACCGATATGAAAATATTGATGTGTTTAACTCCATTTCGGAAAAATACGACTTTCCTTCTGTCTTCCGTGGACTCTTCACGTGTATTTCAAACATCGTTTTGGTGTTTCCTAAAACTTTGGAAAACGGATTTGTAATTATCGTGCTTTTAAGTGTCGAAATAATTGCCCTAATTATTTTTTTCGTATCCAAACCGCATTTTCGTACTAACTTGTATACAATCACCCTTTAAGCAATATCTGCTATACTTGTTCATTTATAGCAACTAGTATACCCCAGCGAGAACTCTCGCATAATCCCTAATACATTAGAAGTATAAGCGATATTAGGGAAAGATATTTATTCGTGTAAACAATATAATATTACCAAAAAAGTTTATTTAACATTCAGATTTGGTGTATCTATATAGTTTGTACTGACTATGTTGAAGTTACGATTCATACTTAATAAGTAATTAGCTTACCCCACTGGAAATCATCTCTTCAATTTAGCCGTTAGGCAATTAGATTCAGCTATACCATTTTCTACATGTAGTATTGATATTTAACCGTGCCCTTTAGGGTTGGACATGGGAAACAGTATATAATTTCCCACTCATTAATAGTTTTTGTAAACAGACTCAAATTGATATAAAGTTGCCATGACTACGGCACGTACGCAAGATGGCACAGGGCCCGTGTGGACCTATATCGTGCGTTATCTCGAAAACGGTAGGTTTTTAAGCTTTAAAACGCTGGACCAATACGCTCCGTGGGAGCGTATATGATCTTGATGTCCGCGTCAAAATCTTTAAAACTCAACTTGTCCCGTCTCGATCCGTCGACTCTTAGTCGTCAAATCTTTGAAACCTCCCTGTTTTTTCATCACTTTTATTTAAGCCCTTGTAAGATTTTAAGAAACAAAATCAGAATTCGTCACTTCTCCATGAAATTCTATTTCTTTTGATACCTCACACGTCAAAATCCATCGCTCCTGAGAGCCGGAAAAGGGATCTATACTACCGTAATAATATATAGTAGTGACTAGTATACCCGAGCGAGAACTCTCGCATTAGATATCAATCCTAATACATTAAAGTATAAGCGATATTAGGGAAACATTTATTCGTGTAAACAATACAATGTTATCAAAAAAGTTTATTTAACACACATATTTGGTGAAGTTACATGATTTGTAATGACTATGTTGAAGTTACAGTTCATACTTAATTATTAGTGATTAGCTTACCCCACTGGAAGATATCTATTCAATTTAGCAGTTAGGCAATTAGATTCACCTACACCGTTTTCTATATGTAGTATTCATACTTAACAGTGACCTTTAGGGTTGGACATGGAAAACAATATATAATTTCCCACTCATTAAAAGTGTTTGTAAAAAGACTCAAATTGATATAAAGTTGCCATGACAACGCTACGTACACAAGATGGCATAGGACCCGTGCGGAACTATATCGTGCATTATCTCGAAACCAGTAGGTTTTTAAGCTTTAAAACGCTGGACCAATACGCTCCACAGGAGCGTATATGATCTTGATGCCCGCGTCAAAATCTTTAAAACGCAACTTATCCCGTCCCGATCCGTCGACTCTCAGTCGTCAAATCTTTGAAACCTCCCTGTTTTTTCATCACTTTTATTTAATCCCTTGTAAGATTTTAAGAAACAAAATTGGAATTCGTCACTTCTCCTTGAAATTTCCTTTCTTTTGGTACCTCATTCGTCAAAATCCATCGCTCCTGAGAGCCGGAAAAGGGATCTATACTACCGTAATAATATATAGTAGTGATTATATATAACCAGTTCAAAAAAGTGACTAAATCGAAAAGTTTGATACGTACTAACCTAAGCGGTCATTTGAAGTTACACTCTTTTTGGTCATATTTCCAAAAATAAATCTTGGTAAAAAACCTGAATTGTTGAATAGATTTTTTTTTTTTTTAAATTGATTTACTTCTATTTACTTGATCTTTTCCCTATGAATTAAAAAAAAAAATATTCGTGAGCTAAATAGCCCAAAATAACCTACAAGTTCCACTTTCTTTTTTTTTTTTTTAAACATGTGTAATAGTGAATAATTTATTTAAATGATTTTTGTAAGATAAAACTGTATAGAAAATACCACGTGAAATTAATATTTAAAGACAAACCCGTTATTACTTATTTCAGATTTATTTATTTTTCCTACCATCTTATGCAAGATTAAAAAAAATACCGAAATATTTGGTTACATTATTATAAATAATAACAAAAGGTTATTCATAAAAAGAAGGTTCTGATAAAATTGTTGTTAGTAACGATGTATGGTTGCGATGGATTTAAATAACTTTATTATATATGTTGGATTGACTAGTTTACTTTTTCAACATATAACTTGAACCATAATTAAAGTCCAATATTTTACATTTTTAATGTTGAATATTAAAAAAAGGCTGTATCAAATTAAAGGACATTTTTGAGAAAATTTAAGCACGTGCTTAATTTTAATATTACTGGCAATGCTTTTATGATAATTTTATAATAAATTTTATATTTTATCATTTATTGGCACTTTTATTATTAATGACGAAATAAACAAGTTATAATTGGTGTTAATTGATTCCATGTTGTCGATATCATTAGTGAATTGGTGTAGTGCTTAAGTAATTGCTAGAGATTTAGAATACATCGCTAATGAAACAACAGCTAAGTAAGGTATTTTTTATAAGTTATTCTACACTTTATATTTTTACTTAAATGTGACATATTAAAAAAAAATTGAAATAAAATTAGATACTGAACGTATTTGCAAGAGCGAACAGATGTCGGGATGTTATTTTAAAGGTTAGATTAGTAAAGATTGACGGGCAGGCCGGATTTATTAAATTTTTATGAGTTAAAAAATAGAACATATGAAAAACAAATTAACATCAACTTAAATTTACTTTAACGAAGATTATGTACATGATAAGAATATATATATAGTTTAGAAATTTGGTTATTCAGGATTATTTCCAAAACTTAAGATCACGATTAATAGATTTTTTTTCAATACTTTAATCAGAATAACAAATTTTTTTTTATTGTTTTGACCTTAATTCAGCCAATAAAATGAGATAATATTATTTATTCCGATAGTATCTATTACCTATAATACTGTTATAAAAATATTAACTGCTATTGGGAGGGAAGAGAGAGGTTTTGAAAGAAGGGACGGCAAAATTAAGCTTGCCCCTCCCTGTCAAAAATTCTAGTTTTGGCCCAGACCAAAAATTTAAAATATTTATTGATATGGTAAGGAGCAAATAACCGATTTTCAAAATTGGTTATTTGCTCCCTTTTCAACGATTCTATGCGTTGCAGAACACCCCGATTAAAAAAAAAAAACAACGTATTTTGGGCTATTGGTCTGTGTTACTACTATCTCTTGAAGTGGTGAACTAATTCTATTTTGAACTTCAATTAATTCGATTATTAACACTACATTTATCCGTACAATAATTTGTATTAAACTTTCATTATGTTCATTTAATCTATATATCTACTCAAATCAAGCAATAGGAAAGCATTGCCGGTCAGCTAGTATGGAATAAATCTATAACATGTACTTAGCTTTCAATGAATTTCCATTAGTACTGCCTAGAATTTAAATTTTCCTGAATACCAGCCATTTGATGTAATGGAACATAATATCAAAGTAGAAAGAAGACAACCCACGTGAAGTCAAAAATATATAGCAGAACATGACTTGGGAAGTTCTACATCAAGCATTATTTTTTGTGAATGTATCAGTAAATCACCTAATTAAAAAAATATATATATATATATAATATAATTGACATAACAATGAAATTACAGGTCCTTGAAAAGCCTATTGAAAAATGTTAAAAGATTCATCTTTTTGACAAATCCCATTCGAGATTTGACTCCCTATTTTTTTCCAAAGTGGCAATGACCCTTGAAGTTGTAGCAGACATCGAACCCCGACGGTATGAGCTAACTAAGAAGGATTCTGCTGTAGAGGAACTTGGTGAAACCTGTTTGCCGATGGTAGGGGTTTGCCCAAAGCCTTTCACCTGGGACAATACTTGTTTTATAGTCCGTCTGTCCCCTGCCCACATCGTGTCTCTGCCTTGGGACAATGGCGAGGGGTGAACCTTTGGATACAAAACCCGTTCGAATAGAAAGAAACTACAAGAAAGCGGTGCTTTCGAAATAAAAACAAGCTAAATGTCACTGCGATAAGTATTCTATTCCCCTACCCATAAATAAGTAATAGACCAATATATTTCTATTTCGACGCATTTATAGATATTTATAATATACTTTTCTAAATTAATTAATTTCGGCGGAAGTCTTCAGGATATACTAATATGTAGTGTTGAACTCAAATTTTCTTAGATTGATTTTATTTAGTAAAAATCACATGTAAAAAGCTTTTACGTTTCGGGGTAATTTCCCCATCATCGGAACATTCTTAACAGTTTTTTATGTATAAATATACATGTATGCTCCCATTTGTCCAATAATCCGTAACAATTTCTAAATAAAATAAAACAAATAATTAAAAATGATGAAAACAATATTTATTCAGGAGTAACCATTATACATTTTTTTCTTGTTATGCTAAAAATATAGTTATATCTGAACGGATACAACATGTAATAAATGCTAACTTGTTTTGAAAACTAAGCGGTACTCAGCCCATAGAACTGAAAGGCAACACACTGCTTAACACGCAGGCATAAATAAATATTTTATCTTGAAATAAATATTATTTTAAATAATATTAGTTAATTTTTGATATTATTACGAATAAATTTATTAGTCATTTTATAATCATCGTTTGTCAGAAAGTCTGTGTGGCATGAAGTAGTGACGGCGAACTTAATCGTTGTCGAATGTGCTATCTAATTTCCAGTGACACTTTGTTTACGTACATGCAAACATATAACTACAGTACTTAAAATTTAATTGCTCGAATTTGATATAACTTAATTGCTTGGAAATGTAACTTGCAGAATTTCGAGACATTGCCTGATTTGAAGTATTTATTGGCACGTGGCCTAAGCTCGAGTATCTGGAAATTTTTAAGAAAATGAGAACAATGTGTGATGAAAATTAAACTTTGACTTATCCAAGGAGATGGTCCGGGTATAAAATACTGTATAAAAGAATAAAACAAAATAGTGATAATTATTTATTTTTATGCCGACGTTTCGATACAAATTGAAGGTGTTCATTTAGGCTAAAAAGAAAGATCCATAAAAAGAAGGAGAACTGCTGGAGTATAAAAAAGACCTAATTAGAGAAATATAGTTATGCAAAAAAAAAAAAGAAAAAAAGTTTTGAGAACTTGGAACCGATTACCGTGCACTTTTAATGCCCTGAAAAATCTAGCACTACTACTGTTCTCATAATTTATCTTTATCGTTTATTTCTGAGTTCTTATTTTAAGCGTTAAAAATGAAGTTATGAAATACCAAAATTTTATTTAAAAAAATTTACCAAATACAATTCATCAAAAAAAAAATCCCCTTATTAGAATTATTGTTTGTTTTATTTTTTAATAAATAAATGAATGAATAATATAATTTTTATAATTACTTACATGCATATTTTAATTTATTTATAAGTGCGGTATATATTGACCATATTTCACCATGTTACCTGCTGAAGCAATAAGCAAATACGTTAGAAAGAAAGAAAAAAAATATTTAAAAAAAAATCATATGTAAAACATAAAATGATAACAACAAATGAAAAAAAAAATACAAAAAAAAAAAAGAAGGAACTTTGGAAAACCAGATACAAACGTAAATTATATATGCTTAAAATTTATATCAAAATATTTCTCTATATAATATATTGAATTACATTGCATGACTTACAATACAAAAATATATTATATTTTGGTATTACACATAAAGCAATGTAATTTAATCTGTCTAAATCTCCGCTCCGAAATCTCGCATCTCTTAGTGTTTTTTAATCGAACAGTTACATACTTAATTACTATTGAAAACCTGTTATAGAATTAAGAAGAATGAAGAGCTCAAAAATTTGACGACAGAGGGACGTTTAGGGAATTTAAATATTTATTTTTTGGAATCAAGGGACTGTTAAACGTATCATTTGTTAAAATATTTTTCTTGACTATTATCATATTTCTCCCACTTTTGGAAATCGTGGAAGTACTGACGAATATTAATTATAAAACTACAATCTGGAAGATGTCTTTTGAGAGGATTCTTGTAATGTGAAAATAGAAAAAAAAAATGTACGCGATTTTCCACATGGTTGAGCTTTCTGGATAAATTTTCAGCCAACATCTGAAGAATTTGGTATCATCAACAAAGATTTAATATAACTATAAAGGAATAAATTTAATAAGAAAAATATAGAATGCTTCAACTGCTACATACCAACTTCCAGAAAAAGAAAAAGCAATGTTTTGAAGACTTGTTGAGAACTGTGGACAAAAAAATATTCAATTAGTGACATATTTAATAATAGAGACAATTTAAAAAAATAAAAATAATAAACAATCAAATGAATGAAATAGTAAAATAAACATATCTACTTATTAGTTCAATCTGATGCCTGATTTTGTTATTAAACCAAATCTAACTATGCATTTTAATGCTAGTTTGAGTGTTGAAAAATTACGATAAAAATCGTTAAGTGATTTATTATCCTAAGATATTGGAATTATTTGAATATTCTTTAAATTCTGTGAAAAGAGGAGAAGAAATGGAAATTTTATTGAGTTGCTCTATTCGTAATTGAAGATCGTCTCAAATCGATTGAATTCTAATTGGAAGAACACGTGTAATCAGACTTAAATTGACCATTCCTCTAATTACAAAATTTTAAATACCTCCACTCCACCCTAACTGAACCTAGGACAGGGTCAATTGCTGTCAATTAGTAGCAACAGTTCGTAATTGCACTTCCCACGACCTAATGCATATGGTAGCCTGAATTTTCATCACATAAATTAAATTAGATAGTTTAGAGAAATATTAGTAACGTATGGTGCTCCACAGTTCCTTAATTTTTATGTTGATTGTATTTACTGACATTTCAATTCCTGATAAATCTGATTTTTTCAGATAATAGTTTGAAATAATAATCGTTTCAGGGTTGTTTTATCATGATTCTAAACAAGACAATTCTGTAGCTCATTATAAAGAACCAATTATAACATAAACCCATTGTTGCCAATAAAAAAATGTCTTGTACCCATTTATCCAAACACCACAGAATTAATAGCATTTGGAATAATTTTCTCAACACAGTAATAGTTTCCAATGGACCAAGATGGAGTTTTAATCATTTTTTATTCCATAGTTTCGCTATGGGGAAAGGTCTGTTATTTGTCTTATGAGCAACTCGCAAAATGCATCAACGGTAATATGAAAACTTCAATAACTAGTTCTAATTGATCAGAGGAAATTTAGGGAACGGTCAGAAAATGAATCTTAAGAAAAAAAAGGTAAAAAAAAAAATTAAAATTAATTAATCACAACAGACGAAAATGCGCATTGAAAAGAAAATTTATGAAAATACCAATTATCAGAATAATTCAGAAGGTCCTGCATTTAGTTTCCTGACAGATATTAGAGGTCTAAGCGCCTGTTTTCCTCCCTCCCCCTCAATTCTAATATTTTGCTAGGATGCTAAATTTCAGAGTAAAATTATAACCTTTCAAACTTATTTTTCTTCTTCATTAATTACATCAACGAAGTTTCGGACAGAATCAATCCATTTTCAAGTCTGCATCATGTCTTCTTGTTTATTAATTATCTGATCATTAGTATTTTTATTTCATATATATTATTGATTTTAAGTGGCCTTTGCGTCCATTTAAATTGATTCTCCATGCTAGAGTTATGAACGTCGAACTTGTGAGTTGTGAAAAATAGTTTAAAAGGTTATAATTTTGCCCTAAAATTTAGCATCCTAAAAACATATAAAACCTTTTCGCCATAGTTAGCTGCACTTTAAATCAAAATTAATATTTTGTATTTTAGTGAGCATACGACCTTGGTGACGTAGCACTGCTGCCCACCATATGAGTGGGAGTAAATTTCAATAGAAAATTCGGTATATTTACCTGTCTTTTCGCGGTTTTTGAGATGTTGCGCACGTCTACAGCCCCTCAAAATTGAGTTACAGTGTTGAAAATTTGTAAATGAATTGATTTGGTGTTAAGATGAGAAGTACCTATTGGTAGCCTCATTTTTTTTTCTGCCACATTCGCCATTTTGATATTTTCAATTTTGTATTTTAGTGAAAAAAAATACTGAAATACATTTTTTTATTTACTTATTTTATATTTTTTAAGGGACAGAATATTAAGCTTGTATATTTTTTAGAAATGGTCTTATATTTTTTTCATGAACAGAATTAATAAATGGAAAAATGCTGTTTAGCATTCAAGGTATTTTTTTTTCTATTTAAATTTTTAGTCAAGATAGACTATTTTTTAACCACAATTCAAGATTAACTGAATATTCAACATAAAACGAGTTCATCTAATTTGATGTTAATATTTTACATTCAAATTAAGTTGTAATTCAAAAACAGACTATTACACAATGTTTTTTAGAGAAAAAAAACAACAAATTAATAAATGTTCAAAATAATTATCTACATTATTATCAATGAAAATATATCATAAAACTCTAGTTGTATTATTTTTCATTTGCTGAGGGATATTTTGGGGGAAATTATATTTCCCCTTATAAGCAGACCTGCGTTATTCTCTGGAAAGAACCTAGATATGCCCATATATTCCATCAGAATTCCTTTATAGTCAGTAGGTTCGAAACTGGGTCCATTCTTAGATTTTCATCCATACAAGGGTATGCTTGTTTAATACTTCTCAGTAATTACTCATAGGTTTATATAATACCATTGATATTACCAGTTGTTAAGACAACAATACTGCATTATAATTAGATATTTATGATAAACAGGAATATGGAAGGTAAATTTATTTCGTAAGGTATATAATTTTTTAGTTATTGCGGGAATTTTTTTTTCCAGATATATTTGAAAATAGGTCTAGTAACCTACCTACCTCTTGAGTAATTTCCTAATTTGTCACTAACAATTTTTCTTTTCTTTATATATTTGTTCATTTTTTATTTAATCAGACTGATGTAATATTGCCTAGGAACAGCAAATAGACCGGAGAATTAGACTTAAAGAGATATTTGTGCGCGTCCCATGTTCACTCTTGATGAAATAATAATGACATGAGAAAAATTTTAAATACCCATTGTTATTGTTTTATTATTTACAAAATGAAAATTAAATTAAAACAAAATATATAGAAAGTAATAATCGTCCTAGCAGATATGGAAATAGAAAATAGTTCCGCTGCAACATTTACTAAAGCAAAATTGATGAATGTGAAGAAAAACCATGCATGAGGATCGACTTAAAATTAAGCAATTGCAAATTACAAATAAAAAATGGTAATTTAATTGGAATTAGGGGGTGAAGAGTGGGGAAGGCCCAGAGATAATGAACCAATTAAATTATTTTTGATAAAATTGAAAAACTCAATCGTTAAGTGTCTATAGTCGCCAAATAGGGCATAAGTTTAAAAGATACATTCTGCTCAAAATATTTTACAATGAACGGAAATTGACTATTGATTAATAATAATAAAAATAAAAATACTAATTCCAATCTTCCTGTGATAGTTCCTTGTTGTGATATATGGTATAACATATTTTTTTCTAATTATTGATGTATAATTATTGTTTATTTGTGAATAATTATTGAAGAAGCTGCGTTTTTATTTTTACTTCTTTTTCAATTTAATTTTTTTTTTGTCATATGGTATGATAGCGAGGAGCCAGAAAGTGGGGACGGCAAACTGAAAATCAAACGAAAAACTATTTAGATTTGTTTCAGAATATCTATAAAGATTTGTGTTAATATGGACACCAATTTAATCATGAAAAATTATTTTTAGTCGGTCTTTAACTGAGCTTCAATTTTTTATCCATCCTCACTATGGTTTATGTGGTCGCATCTTTCTCGATGATGAAGTAATTCTTTCCCGGAACACTTGATGATTTTTGCGAAGTGGATAAAGTCTGGAACAGGTTAAGCTCTAAGAGCTCGTACTTCATGAGGATAACCGAGTAGCTATTGAATATAACAGTAGCAGTGAAGATTTTAAAAGGAATTTTTAGGATCAGTGGAATTAGGTATATTTGGGCACATCCTTGAAGCGATGATGAACTTGATGCATAAACAAACATACAGGGATTTGCAAGGCATTGTGTCTCTCTTAAATATGTTGAGCCAAGGATTTTAACATGCTAGATTTAATATTATCCATCTTATAAAAAATAAAAGAAATTAAGTAAAATTAAATTAATAGATGTGTTATCAATGGATTAAATTAATGTGTTTTTAAAATTTGTTTTAATATGGCAATGTTTGGTTCAAATAACATTTAAACATAGAATATAAGAAAATAAAACTATCAAACAATATAATTTTATTTGTTTGAAATCCCTTTAACTAAACTTTAAGAAAACATTCACCTATCATATTTAAAATAAATTAACTATTTTAAAATACCTACCTATTACCATATTTTAAAAGTACCTAGCAAATTTAAAATAAATTTAATGTGGAAAAAAAGGTGTGTTTAAAAATGTTTATATTATAATAATCTGTCTAAAAAGTATAATCTGTTTTTTCTTAGCATATCATATAAAACTAACCAAGACTTATTTGTGTCAGAATTAACAACAATAGAGATTATTTACATTTTCTTCCAGACCATTTTATCTCTATTCCTCAGCTATATGAAAAAAAAAAAAAATAAATAAATAAAGAGATAAAATATCAGCAGTTAATCATTTTAGCTAATCAGCAGCAACTTACTCAGCTGCAAAAGTTTGCGTTCTTAATAATCGACGATGAAGCAGAGAGAATTTAAAATCTAGGGATTTTAAAATTTTCCCAGATAGGTTAATTAGTAAATAATGGAATGTTCAGTTATCCAGTTTAATTCAAATGAAGTTTAAATTTAAAAAAAGAGTTGGGGTTTATTGATTTATTGACGTCAATAGGTTATATTATGCAGTGTATTTATTTATATTTTCAATTTCCGTTTTCCCATTTCTTATGTATAGTTCTGAATCATAGTTATGAAAAAGTAAAATGCAATAAAACATATTCATAAACAATTCATTGCTGTCTTCCCCAACAAAGCGGAATTCAGTTGATGATGTAATTTCCCCTGGTATTTCCGCATCGTTTTTGGGCTAATAGTAAAAAGTAGGAATAATTTTTTTGGTTATTTAGAAATATTTTAAAGCCTTGAAAATAAATTAAACAATCTGTTGAATTAGAAAGAGAGCCTCAAAATAAAAAATAAATCTGTAATTTTATAGTTATTCTTGTGATTTTTTTCGGCATGGAACCATTTTTTTTTTAACAAAGCTTTTTGGGAACAGGTTTTCTCTAAACACTAATATGTTTCTAAACGGTGACGTACGCAGGAGTAGAGCAGGGTGATTATATTCCTCCTCCCCTCCGAAGTTTTTTAAAAATATGATTTTCATAAGTTTTGCATAATAAGTTTTGCATTTTGAGTAATAATTTTTGAACCAATTTTGATTCTTATCATTAAGACTTACGCCCTGTTTGGCTATTATAGACACCTACTGATTACTTGCCTTCTCATTAAATCCCTCCCCCGAAAAAAAAATATTGAAATCCCCGTAAGCATATTTAAAACCCTCACTCCCCCACGAAAAAAAGTTCTGCGCATGCGCGTGTTTTTAAATAAACAAAACATTTCTATGTGATGAAGACGGATATTTCCAAAATTTCAAATATATATTTTACGAATAAAGGTTATTGGTAGACATTGGATTTAGTTTAATAGAAAGAGCACTTCTCCAACTTAAAAAAAGCAGCAATGCCTGACGGAATGGATGGATTTTTTTTCTTAAGAATGATGTACTTAAATCGACAGTGGTCAAAATAAGTATTCGTACACTTGGTTTTTCGAGTAAAAATATGTTTAATAATTATCGAACATAAATTAACTAATAGATATAATAAAAAACAACAACATTCCGCTTTAATTTTTACAGGTCAAGGAAATTAAAAACCCTAACAACCAAACTAACAACACAAATTGAACAATTCTTCTTTGATTGACCACTGTATAATAATAATTAATATTCCTTAAATTAACAATTATATTTTGACGGACTGATCAGAAATGGACATCATTGGCAATATTTCCGTCGTATTTACTTTTTATTTCATTTGTTTGTTGGCAGTAATTCAATCTTTTCATTTTTTTTTTTTAATGGTAAATTATGAACAACAGAAAGAATTGTAATATTTTATTTTTGCATTAAGTATCTTATTGGCCTCTTTATAATAAATAATAACTGTTCCTCTACAACAGTATTATTAATAAGTTGCCAAAACATAAAAAATTTATTGTGATAACAATTAAGGTTTTGAACATAGTGGTTTCCATTGAAATGCCGTTTTAATAAAAACGAGAAGTTAATCCATTGTTCTTTGCGTTAATATACTAACATTTATCCTTCGCTATTTTTTATTATTAATTTGATTTATATTTCAATTAAAAATAATTTTATAAGAATTTATATGAGGAAAAAAAATATATTGTTACTTGTACTTAAACAACTTTTTTGGGCAAGATATCTGAACTAGACTGTAAACAAAATACAATCTTTAACATGGTTCAGTAAAAGAATAAATAAAGCAAATAATAATTAAAAAAAAAACTTCGACCCTGCCAGGATTCGAACCTGGAATCTTCTGATCCGTAGTCAGACGCGTTATCCGTTGCGCCACAGGGCCATACTTTATAGAATGACAAGGATGTTTAAAAGATTAGATTATTTTAAAATATTCTTATATCAATCGGACTTATTTGGTATTGATTTAAAATATTTGGAATTAATTTAAACTTCGATTTAACACTTTTATTTATTAACGGATTTCGTAAAAAAAGAGTTTTCAACTGCAATTATGCTTGGATACTCCTTAGGACTGGATCGGATAATATCAGATAAGTAGCTATGCAAGCTTTTGAGTTACAAATTATGTTTATTTTATATTCAGATATAAGAATTAGCTGTAGAACTAGGCAAATTTAGCTGGAGCTCACTGGAGGGGGGAGGGCCATGAGCATGGTAAGGGTGGGGGTCCTAGGGCCTCTGCGCATGCTTGCTCCCGCTCTCCCCGACCAGTGAGGTGTGGTACTAACAGTCCATCAGTGCAGGTTTGGCTGAGAGAGTGTTTGTGTGTGTTCTAGTGGCTCCAGCATGTTTGACGTGTTCGGCTCCCTTAAGGGGCTTCTCCGGATAGACGCAGTATGTATCGACAACAACGTGTTCCGGCTACACTACAAAGCCACCGTCATCATCCTGGTGGCTTTCTCCCTGTTGGTCACCTCCAGGCAATACATCGGAGACCCTATAGACTGCATCGTCGATGACATCCCCCTCAGCGTAATGGACACCTATTGTTGGATTTATTCGACTTTTACGATTCCGAACCGACTCACAGGTACTGTGGGAAAAGATGTCGTTCAACCGGGAGTAGCAGGCCATGTCGAAGGCGAGGATGAAGTCAAATACCATAAATATTACCAGTGGGTTTGCTTCGTATTGTTTTTCCAAGCGGTACTATTTTATGTGCCTCGTTACTTGTGGAAAACCTGGGAAGGAGGAAGAATTAAGATGTTGGTGCTCGATCTCAATTGCCCCGTCATAAATGAAGAATGTAAAGCCGATAGGAAGAAGCTTCTCGTCGACTATTTTACCTCTAATCTTCACACTCAGAATTTCTACGCAATCAGATTCTTTATTTGTGAAGCACTGAATTTCGTGAATGTCCTGGTACAGATTTATTTCATGGATTTCTTCTTAGACGGAGAATTCACAACATATGGGTCGGACGTTGTTAGGTTCACTGAAATGGAACCCGAAGAAAGAGAAGATCCTATGGCAAGAGTTTTCCCAAAAGTTACCAAATGTACCTTCCATAAATATGGTCCATCAGGATCCGTGCAGAAGTTCGATGGCTTGTGTGTGCTCCCGTTGAACATCGTCAACGAAAAGATCTATGTCTTCCTATGGTTTTGGTTTATAATCCTCACCATCCTATCAGCATTGGCCCTCGTCTACCGCGTCGCAGTGGTTTGCGGGCCCCAGCTTCGCCTCTACCTCCTCCGCGCCAGGTCCAGGTTGTCGCCCCAGGGTCAGATAGAGACAATCGCCAAAAACTGCTACCTTGGGGACTGGTTCGTTCTTTACCAATTAGGTAAGAATATTGACCCTCTCGTATTTAAAGAACTGATTGCAGATCTGGCGAAAAAGTTTGAAGGTAAAGAGTCAGTTTAAGAATTATTTGGTTTATTGTATTTTTGTAATACTAGTGCCTTAACTATGCCCTCTGGAATAGGGCTCTGTCCAGACTTTAAGCTCTTGAAATAATGTGTTCAAAATGTGCATTAATATCATTTTGTT
This sequence comes from Rhaphigaster nebulosa, assembly GCA_948150685.1. Lineage (NCBI taxonomy): Eukaryota > Metazoa > Arthropoda > Insecta > Hemiptera > Pentatomidae > Rhaphigaster > Rhaphigaster nebulosa. Next base: position 77,617,841 of record OX411310.1, read on the forward strand.
AATTGACAACATCCTTCTTATGGGGGCTTCAGGCACTTATGTGATTTTGCTTATTATTATATTTTGTTAATTTTTATCAAATGAAGTAATACTTCTCCATAATTGCACTGCCAAAGCTATATGTCTTTCATTCATAGCTAGGAAGTAGCATATTATGAGAGCTAACGCACACATTTTATTTACAATTTTTGAAGACAATAATATACATTCCAAATCGAAACAATTGGCAATATTTAGGTGTTCAGAATGTAAAATAATGCTCATGTTACTTTTAAAAGACTGTATTAAACTTTAACTGCTTCCTTATTGTTTATAAATTTAATTTTTTATTACATGTAAAGATTTTAAGATATGTAGAAGTTTATATATTGTATCACTTCTATATTTAAAATTAAGATGCAGACTTCTTTTTTTTTTTTTTTTTTTGAAAAGAAAATAGATTAGGTCCAATATTTTGTGTTGAATTTAATTTTACAAAAATTGCTCTATATTATTTATTTATATGTTTTTCGCTCAGTAGAGTGATTATAATTATTTATTTTTGGTCTTGAGTCGGTCCTGTATATTTTTTTTTTTTTTACAAGGTAAAGCAGAAATTGTTAAACTAAAAAAATTTAAATGCATATATAAATAAATTACCTTACCTTGTAAACTAAATTGTGTTTTAGCAAGTTAGTTTTGTTTAATGCTTTGCATTAAAGTGGTATATATTTTGGCAAAATACCCTGTTTGAGGGCGAATGCGAGTGTGTGTAGGAGTGAATGTAATTTTTTAATTAGACTTATTAAAAATGTGATCATAGTTATTATATATAAGTTAAATATATATATTAATTTTTGAACTAATATATATAAATCTTTAAATATATATATGTTTGCCAGATATGATTGATCAGTTGTAAAGAGAGTTTCTAGGTTAAATTATTCGTAAAATTTGTGTATGTCCCTCTTTAGTCTTCGTGATATTTTCAAATATTTGATTTGATCAGGTTATCAATGTATATAAATACATATATATTTACACTTGTTTAGTATATATATATTTAAGAAATAAGCAAAGAAAGAGATAATAAACTAAAATTTAAATTTTGTATATATTTATTTTGTAAGTGTGCCTTGTTTTAGTTATATATATATATATTTCAAATCAATAATTGCCATATCAGAATACTCCATGGGACCAATTAATCCATTCCCAATCAACTCAATTGTATTTTTTTACATTCCTAGTTTTAATTATTATAAAGCTTCATTTCCGGCAAGGTTCAAAGTTTGTATAAAAATAAATTTTGGCTTTATTGCGAAGCTATTTTTTGTAAATTATATTATATAAATAAAAAAATATTGCTTTGTAACATAGATTTTTTCATTTTTTTTTTTTTTTTATTGCCCATTGTTTTTTCAATTTAAATTTAAAAGTGTATGTATTAAAGTGTATGTATTTAAACGTTCATCTATAAACAAACAGGTAAATAATGTTTAGCCAACTAAACCTCAAGTTTTTTTTGCTTTGTGAAATGAGCACAAAGCTATTTGGATTTAAATTAGAAAACAAATATGTCATTCAGCATGAAGCATAAGTTGAAACAACCTTAGGTATTATTTTCTAATAAGACACTAGAGAAATTATATAATACTGATGCTTGTCCGAAAATTGACAGATATCTTTACACTTCATCACGATGCATCATTACAGCAGAAGTAATTTCATGATGGGTTATGTTTGATTAACAGTGAAAAAAAAAATAAATAACTTGTAACTCAATTTTTTTATTAATGAAAATATTAATGGTCTTTTGAGTAGTCAACCCTTAGGGATCATTATGTTTTAAATAAACCGCAAAACCTATAGTTCTTGTAATGATTTAACAATGCAATACTGGTCAAATCATGTAAGCCTATAGCATTTCATACTTAAATGTGTTCCAATTGATATCATATAGTGCATAAAATGATTTATTTCATCTAAATTATTCCTCTTTAATTTCTGTGATGTTAGATAAAAGGGGCAAAAGTTATTTTTTTGTGGGTTGCCTTTGAGAAAAAGGCTATTTATTATTCACTGAAACAGTACTCACATGAAATAAAAATACTGTTCCATTGACTTATTTCTTTTTTCTCAAAGATAAAGTTCATTAAATAAAAACAAAATATAACTTAAACACATTGTCGCTAAAAAAAAAAAGATTTGTATACCTTTACCCAAACATAGCAGAATTATTACTTTTATTTTCTAATTATTATTAGGCTCAGAGAAAGCAATGAGGAAAATAAATAGTGAAGTTTTTATTCACAAAAGTCCATATGTACAGGGCTTCGGACAATGTCATTTGTATGTTAAAATAATTTATAGATATAATCTATACTATACTATAAAAAACAAAAAAAATGATGTGTAAAGATCATAAATGTATTATACTGTTTTGCACTTCTGAAAATACTATGCAAGAGAAAAAAATAATAATAATTACATAATGCTGTGGTAACTGATGGAACAACAAACCAACACAAAATAATGTTAACTCGATGGATTAAATGATAATATTGAAAATTACTAAGCATCTGTTTGGTTGAAGGTTATATAATTGTTCCAGTTTTAAATGTACCACTAGGAAGTTTTTAGGTTGGGATTGTAATGATAACAGATGTCAACATAGATACAATTGTTTATATTTATTATCACTTCCAAGGTTTCTTACATGATCCGTTTTAGTTATGGCTGGGTTTCTGTCTCGATGAAGGATTTGTGTCTTGTGACTACATAATGACTCTACTATTTGATAAAAAGTTCATTTTTATTTTTTAATTAACTAATTTAATACTAACTAGGATTTTATCATTAATTTGCATAATTTTGAATTGAAAATGCGTGACAAATTCTTGACCCCGTTAACAATCCTATTTTAAACTAGCAGTTTATTCCAGTGATAAATGTTTTGTAATGGATGAACGCACGACTGGCGTACAACAGGTGAGAGGAGTTGGCGGCCATCTTGGCTGTGCCACCTGAATCTACCAGGTCCCTTCTCGAGAGATGCAGTCTTCTTCTACCTGGCTTTTACCTTTTACTAAACTACAATCACTTCTGAAACTCAACACTTTCATGTGCGGTTTAAGCTATTTTCGTTTTTATTTTATCCGCATTATTTACATAAAAAATGAATTCAGAACTCGATTCACGCTCTTATACCTCACTGGATCCCATGACCTGAACAATTCAGTATGTATGTGAGGTTTTCACCAATTACAAAATAAAATGCGATACAGGGATGACAAATAAAAAAATATAAAAGAAAGAGTGAATTGTTTTAACTTAACTTTAACAGCTTACAGATAATAAAAATATAGTCCGGCCCTCTCCCTCTTCTATATCATTTATATCTCATTCCATAAATATTCATTTGGAAAATGGAAGTCTAAACAGAGAAGTAACAAATTATAACCGTTACCTTCATGTTTGAAGATTCAAAATTAAGTGAAACTCATTTCATTGTTCTACCAGCGATTTGCCAACTTCAGGACTAAAAATTTACTAATAACTGATGCAGTTTGGTTAATTAATGTATTAGTTGTTACATAACATTTGCACATTTATTAAAGTGTAAACAATAAAAAAAAAAGTTAATGTAAGCATTTATGAACAGAAAACCTTGTTTCCTGCTGAATTTTGAAATAGATATTGCATTACCCTTTATACCGGATTGACAAACTTTTGGCTGAAATCAGATATAAGTATAGTTTACTTTTAAATTCACAATATTCCAGTATCCTCAAAACTACTGGAGTCTGAATATCAGGTAGTGGAAATACCTTAAAGGTATTCAAAAGGTTTTGTTAAGGATTGGGAACATAGCAGGTAAATTTCAACTGTCACGCCTTCCTTTTAAAACTAACTGTCCTACAATTTCACTAATTGCAAGTGGGGATGTTCATAAAGATCATTTGTTACCTAGAATTATTCAGAGAATTTTAATACATTTAAATATATATGTCCATTCAATAATAATATTCAACAATACAAACCTAAACAATATAAGATAGATGACTCAAGTCATATTAATTATAAAATATAACATGTCTAATTTTTTAATTGAAAAAATAATTTAAATATGGCAGAATCTACTAACAAAAATATAAATATGTTAACACTTGACCGTCAAACAAACCCAAGAGCGTATTAATAACAATTTACAATCGATTAATTTCTTTATAAAAAATAAAAACAGGTTTTGTTGCCTCTTAAATATAAATATTTTTTATAATGATGAATAATATGGCTGCAAGCGCCCTAGATAACCAGAGATTTCATTATCTCATCATAATTCCTTGATACTGTTCCAGATAAACAAAAGATATACAGTAAATAACATGAAAGTATTCTAGATGGAATCTCAAGAAAAGATAGCCATTTCTTCAACAGGAATGCCATGCTTAAATTTTGATTTATATCGAACGACAGAGATTTAAAATATGGCAAAATCAATTTAATTATGATAGTTTGAATCATAAATTCGACATTCTTAGTGAAGAGTGTTATTCGTCAAATTCAGTTAGTAGTTTTGGGCGAAATTTGATTTTTTTTAGTTAGCAGTAATAATATCGTAGTAATACCCATTCTAAACTGACAAATATGAAAATTGCTACTTTTCAGGAGAGGACATAAATCTTTTTATCCTTCTGTTTATAAGCAGCACCTTCGATAATTTTATTTTTTTTCTGTTGGTGTAGCATTTACTTACAAAAATAATTAAAATTATCGAAGATGCTCCTTATACAAGCGTTTAAATGGTTTCTTGGAAAGTAATTCGTTAGTTAGGTATGAAAACTTGAAAACAGTTGAAAAATATTAATACATCATAGTTGATAATCTAGGATGTAAACATTTTAAAGTGACCAAACTCATTAAAAATTTGTTTGTTTTTTAAAATTTTAACCATTTAATATTTGTTATCCCACAACGATTGTCCTGATTTTAAAATTTTCCTGGAATGTCGCACCTGATGTGATGAAAGGGGTTTGACTGGAATTTGTGGCGACCTCAATTTCAATATCGCGGAATAAATAGCGGAATATCTTAAATTAGTATTATTGTAATTAGATTTTTCTCTCAAAAAAATAATTAAAATAAATAAATTAATTTCGTTTCAAATAATTATAATTGTTTTTAATTGTCCTTATTATTCGTCGTTATTATTATTTACCTTCTCATTGGTATTGTTAATATATAAATCTTAATTTAGATTAATAACTTTTGTTGTTTCTCACCTTTTATAATTCATTAAGGAATTGTGAATTGAAAATAATAATTTTGTGCAGTATTATTTTATGTATTTAAAATTCAGCAATTCGTATTTTTTTTAGTATAATTTTAAAATAAATTTTTGTTTATTATGTATTGTGTCTTTATTCACTAATTGACATGTAAAATATTCTTATAAACAATGCTTTGTTTGGAATGATCTAAATGAAAAATAATAATAAAAAAATAGAATAAAGAAAATATAGCCTTGTCACATTTATTCATTATTCGTAAATAGCCCATATTATGTTGAGAACAACCCAATCTATTTTCTGTATGCTATGATTTGAAGAAACTTTTAATTTTAATGTTTTTAAAATTGCTTTTTTTTTTTTATTTACTTTCTATACAAACAAAGTCAGTATTGAAGAAACACCTATTAATGAGACAGTGGGTGCATTATTTGCGATATTACTCTAGTGCCGCAATATTTGCATCCCATACCATTGATTAACCTTTAACAGGCCGAATTCATAACCAAATAATTTTTTTTTCTCGGGTATTTGGATTTCATATAAAAAAACGATTGCCAGTTTTTGTAAAAAAAGTTTTTAGTAAAAAAGGAGTAATTAAAACGAAAAATACAAGGCATATTTCACATATTTCGAAAAATCATAAGTAACTCCAAGTTTTGCAACAACAAATTTTCTCAATTTTTGCTTCCAGGAATAAGTTTTGACTTTATATAACCAAATCAAAACATTGAATGAGCGTTTTTAAAAAAAAATAATTTCTAATCATTCATTCCTTATTGTGAACATGGCCGCTATAAGGTATACAAAGAAAAAAACATAAGCATTCTATTCTGCCAGAAATAAAATATTTCCAAATAATTACGGGAAAGAAAAAAATTAAATAAAATAATCTTGGCTTGCTCGTTTCCAGATTGAATCAGAACAGATTGTTTTATAGAAGAAATTCTGATACACGAAAAAAAAAAATCCGAGAGCAGTGGAACTCCGTCACTAAAGTCGTATTTTCCCGCAAAAGGCAGTCCCCTAACACACCGAAATTTACGTATAAAATGACAAATTACCGAAAAAGACACATTTTTTTCGGGGAAAAAACGACTAATAAGGCATTGAAACAGTTGAAATAGCCATATCTTTGCTAATAGCCGTTCGATTTCGATGAAACTTCTTTTGTTTTATAGGTAATTTAATTTCTTTTCGAATGCAAGAGGTTTTGAGCTCCCTAACTTTAACTACTAGGGCTTTAAAGGTGCGCAAATGTTTTAAAAAATCGGAAAACCCAGGTGGAGAAACCTTGGTGGGAGGACCAAGTCGAGATCCCCAAAGGATACTTCCTCGACACCAACTCAATTCACATACAAATTTTCAGCCCTATAAACTAATATGGTGGAGCTGTAGCGATGCGCAAAACTTAAAAAACGCCGAAATTTCAGGTAAGCATACCGAAATTTTGACTGGAATTTGCCCATTCTTTAATGGTATCGTTCTGCCTTGAAGAAACCTCTACATACCGAATTTCAGCTCATTTGACGCAAAGGGGGCCCTGGAGGTGCTCAAATATAGCGGGAAAATATATATATTTAAATATATATCAGACATCTCCAAATTTTCCATAATCGTGCTCTAGGGGTTATGAAACGGATAGAAATCGCAGTCCCGCCGCTCACCGCCGACCTTCGACCCACTGCAATAGTCTATTTTTTTCGGGGAAAAAAACGACTAAAAAGATATGTTTATATAAGAACTTAATGTGTAGGTATAAATTGAATATAAACCATTAAATTAATACACATTTATTAAAAGTTCTGGTATAAGGTGGAAATAATGGGTTTTCATAATTACATTTCTAGCTAAATACAGATATAATATGTAATAATGCAAGTTTCTATATTTTTAACTTCCTAAGTATAATTTTATCCAGGGATTGAAATTTAAAGTTAACATTTATTCTTAATCAGTTTCGATATAACTGGAATTTTTTATCTCGATTATTTTTTCTGTTCTTTTTGAAACACAAATTTTTGCCATGGAACTTTTTAATAAAAGTTTTTATTGAACTTTTATTTAAAAGTTCTGTTAAAGGAGTTTATTTCACCAAAACATAATTCCAAAAAGTGCTAATTTTAAAGGACAATTGCTTAGCTACCCAGACAAAGGAAATATAATAATCAGACAATTCATTCAAGATAAATTACATCTGCAATCTAAGCCCGTTTACAATTTACTTCTCATTGGTGATGAGGCACATTTAATTTGATTGGTATAATCAATTTTCATGGTCGAGGTCGGAAGCTAAATAAGTATGTAACTAAATAAATCATTGCTAAGATTCTCCTTTCAAAACCTCTTCTACTTTTAACGTTTAAGGGTAAAATTAAGAAATGCTAAAAAATAAAAATTTTTGTAATACACAATTGTATATTTAACAAAAAAATCGATATGACTGGAATTTTTTATCTCGATTATTTTTTCTGTCCGTTTTGAAACACAAATTTTTGCCATGAAACTTTTTAATAAAAGTTTTTATTGAACTTTTATTTAAAAGTTCTGTTAAAGGAGGTTTATTTCACCAAAAAATAATTCCAAAAAGTGCTAATTTTAAAGGACAATTGCTTAGCTACCCAGACAAAGGAAATATAATAACCAGACAATTCATTCAAGATAAATTACATCTGCAATCTAAGCCCGTTTACAATTTACTTCTCATTGGTGATTAGGCACATTTAATTTGATTGGTATACAAAGTATTGATATTTGGTATAATATAGTATAATATAATAATATTTACTATTTACTAGTATAATAGTATAATATTTGGTATAATCAATTTTCATGGTCGAGGTCGGAAGCTAAATAAGTATGTAACTAAATAAATCATTGCTAAGATTCTCCTTTCAAAACCTCTTCTACTTTTAACGGTTAAGGGTAAAATTAAGAAATGCTAAAAAATAAAAATTTTTGTAATACACAATTGTATATTTAACAAAAAAAAAAAGAACAAAAAGAATTGTAATTTTATTCTTTTAATTCCTAGCATTTTTTTTTAAATGCATCATTTTTTTTTTAATATTTAACGAAACATTTTTTTAGAACTTAAACAAATAAAAGCCTGGAACTTCACGACAAAAGATTTTCCTTGGAACATTTATTCTGAACATTTTTTTTTCAAAACAGTTCAAAATCGTTAAAATTTTCAGGCCCTGGTTTCAGCTTTATTTACATGTTCGCACAATTTTGTTTTTCCTTTAGAAATTAACCGAAGGTATTATAAATAATATCTGAAGCACTACAGTGAGCCATGACCCAGTGATTATGTCTGGAACCTTGTTGAAGATAACGTATGTAGATGTTCCCTTTATTTGCTTATATCACTTCTTTTACTTTTTTCAGATGTAATATGAACGATTAAAATGTTATCAAAAAGTATCTCCAAAATTTGAGAGCCTCATTCAAACTGCTACAATTGTGTTAAAACATTTTAGTCAAAGAGTTACTAAACGTTTAAACCAATACCAATGCCTTTTAAGGTGAAGAAATGTGGATTTTATTTACGCAATGATGTGCTTGAATACATAAGAAAATTATTGTTGTCAAACATCAGCATTCGTAGCAGGTAAGTGGAAAGTTCAAATCCAAAAGAGTTGGAAAAATTTAAATATTTGATATAGTTGGAAATTTTTTGAATTTGATATAGATGTGCACCAGAATCGATTCTCGGCTAGTAAAAAATAAAATTAATTGTTTGCTACAGTCTGGTTTTAACTAGGGCTGGAAGCTAAGTGTCCAGTCAATTGCTCACTCGGTAGTTTGAGCAATGAACATTAAAAATGTTAACTTTAGAAAGTATAGCTGAAGAAATGCTAAAAATTATCTGCCATTGTTAAGTAAAACTCTAAAAATGACAAGATTCAGTCACATTTACATGGCGAATGATAGTGTGCTGAAAGTGTTTGCAACAATGATAACGGTTTGAAGGTAAAGACATTTATCTTAATAGTTTGTGTTCTTAGCTCGAATACTATGTCTAAACAGATCTCTATCGTAAATTTGTCAGTTCTACAAATTTTCGGAAACGACTGAGTCATCATCGACGAAACTTAATAAATGTAATGTAATATAAACATGTAATTATTTAAAAATATCGGGATAAGTTTTTTTTTTTATGCCTATTTTATAACCATTTTATTATGGTTCGCTAAAGACCCGCAAAGTTAAATGTGGTTAAAAATAAATAAAATTGTATTTTTTTTAAATTTTCCGATTTGATTTAAGTGAAGTCCTGAGTCCATTTACCACGATTTATATAGGTTTATTTATCTTATGATTCAAACATTTTTACAAGTAGAGGTTCAATATTCAAAAACCTAGACAGTCTACAAAGAATATGGTACCATTCGTGCTGTCTAACTATTTATAAAAAACATTTATAACTTTGTTTAGACTTCATGAAAATTTTGCCGATTGTTTTTTTGTATGCCACCATGTATCCCCGCCCTTCATCCTTATAAATTGCACATCGTTGTGTTCCTTGTTTGTGGCTAGCGATTAAAAATAAGTAAATGTTCCTAGAAAAAAAAGTGGCTGCATCTTGGCAAAATGGCGTCCAAAAATGGCAGACTACCGACTTTGACTTGATTTAGTTTTTTGATCACTGTCATACAGCATTCACAGCTTAATCTCACCATAATTGACCTTATATCAAAGCTGGATAGCAGAGAATCATAAAATATAGTAAAAAATAACAGGTTTAGACACTAAAAAACACCAGTGAAATCAATTTTATCAAATCGTTCACATGAAAGTTGAGGATACAAGTGCAGTTGTAGTTTAAACGGCCAGCCAAAATGACAAAGTCTTGTGGAGCATTTATTCTTCTTTAAAAACCAATAGTCATTTGGTAAAATATTTAACAAATATTATAATGGTTAAAAAGAGACGTAAGCGCTTTATGTCTTCTACCACATTAATGAGCACTCATAAATCGACATTGTTTAGTTAAATAGCATTAATTAGGTAATTATATAATTGTATATTACCTAATTATATAATTTTTTTTCTTTCTTTATTCTATCCTGAGGGATATCTAGAAAACAAATATACAATTACAGTAATAAATAAATCTATAAACTAATCTGCAGTAATTAATTTTTCCCAATCGAAAAAATAACCAAGAAATATTTATTGTGAGGGATGAGGAGGAGTACATATAATGATTGCTAATTATGGTCTCCAACAATCCATATCTAATACTTCATAAAGGAGCCAATGATTTTGTTCAAAAAAATTCTTCATATAAATTATGTGGAGCACCTATTCTTCTTTAAGAGCCAACAGCCATTTTTTAAAATATATGAAATGGTTACTTTGAAAATGTACTTAATTAGTGGTAAAGCAGTAGGGACGCTTTCTGTCTTCTGCCACATCAATAAGTACTTATAAATGGTATAGTTATCAGTTTGGTCGACATTATTTCCTTGTATTATTTTATAGATATTATTAATTACGTTTACGAGTTTATATTCGTGCAACAATTTAAGGGCCAGTAACATTTATAAGATTTTTTTTTTTTACATTTCTTTATTCAGTTCTAAGGACTTATAAGACGTGCCCTCTGGTAAACACATATACACTTATAGAAATAAATCTTAATCCAGGCACATGCCTCCGCCATATCCTAATTAAATATATGCACTTAATTATCTTAATGCCAATGCCCACATAATGCCTAAGCGGCTACGCTCTCGAAATATTGGACAAAATTGGCATACGAAAGCTTTTGGTGCTATTTAAAATCTGCAATTATCTTTAAGTTTGTTTCTTCTGTAATTGATGTTTGTTGAATGATCAGGCAACGGCAAATTATATGAGGATTGGAAATCAATAAGGGCCATGTGCAAAAAAAAAATTGAGTTAAACCAGAATAAGCAAGTTAATTGCCATTGCCTACAATCTAAATATGATTACTAAGTAAAATCGCCGAGAATCTCAATTGTCTCGATTTCATTTTAGTTTCACAGATTCATCTTTAAAATGTCCTATGTAGTAGCTATGTATCCAATTCACTTTGGAAATCACCAAGGTGAAGTATTAGATATGGATTATTGCAGACCATAGTTGGTAATCACCGTACATACACCTCATCACTCACAATAAATATTTCTCGATTATTTTTTCGATTGGGAAACATTACTTGGTGAATATGAAAATTATGTAATTGATTACTGAAGATTAGTATCGCGAGTTTATAGATTTATTTATTACTGTAATTGTATATTTGTTTTCGAGAGGCCCCTCAGGACTGAATAAAGAAAGAAAATAACTACAACTGCACAAGTGCTGAAGAGGATTCAAAATCCTCAACTTCAGTGTGAACGACTTGGTGTTTTTCGGAGTCTAAGCCTATTTTTTTTTCTCTGTTTAATGATTCTCTGACTATGCAGCTTATTAATAAAAGGCCAATTATGGCGAAATTATGCCAAATTCTGAATGAAAGTAATAAAAAAAAATTTAATCAAGTTGATCAAACTTAATCAACTTAATAATTAATATTAGGTAATCGTACCTTTGTACGCGATTTTGGCAAGGTGCGGCCACTTTTTTTTCTGTGAACATTGGCGTTTTTTTTAATCACTAGCCAAAAGGAACACAACGATGTGCAATTTATAGGGATGTGGAGGAGAATGCACGGTGGGTGGAGGAGGTCTGGCCCACCTACAAAGTTGTATTGTTCAAAGTTATTTTCTATTTCTTACCTATAAAAAATATTTTATTACTTACATTTTTTTTTAAAATTAGAAGAGTTAGGATACCCACAGCTCAGCAGGCCTGGGGCAAAATAGTACAGTTAATTAAAGTTAATAATTAATTCTTTAAATAATTCATATCTATAGTTCCAGACTACTCTAGAATAGCCATCAAGGCTATTCCAGTTTTTACTATTTAAGCAACATTTAAACTCTAGCTCATCCAATGTATTTGTATTAAAGTATTTTATTCTAAATTCAGCAAGAATGGGACAACCTGCAATAAAATGGTAAATATCTTCGTCTCTATTTGTAAGATTACATAGCGAGCATAATTTATTCTGATTATGAAACCTACACTTATTTACTTTGAATATCCAACTCATCGAGTTAGAGTCCATTTTTGTATCAATAAGTAAGTCTGGTTGAAACTCTAGCTGCTTATACAATGCCTGATATTGGCTATACTTTGATGCTTAGTTATACTTGTATACTTGTTCAACAAAGTCATTTTTATTTTTACCCAATATTTGTAAAAAAATATTTTTCTTTTTATTACGTCATTAACTAATACATAAGGATTTCTGTGATATGGCAATGAAAGACATTTCTGTATATATAATAAGTGAAACTTTACAATTGTAAAGAAATGTAGGCAGTATATTTGTTTTTTTTGTAGATAAAATACTTAATAATGATAGTATTATTTAATAATAATTAAGTTTAGTAATAAGACTAGCAGTGCTTGAATAATATTTATTTACACCAACAATTATCCACAATACCTGTTCTTATAATAATTGAGGTAAAATTCAATATTCTTTGCTAAACTGGACTCAATAGACTTTTGACTTTTTTAGTTAACTTCTATCGGACCCCGGCTTTTTTTATTTTTTTTGTAGTGGCTGTATTAATAAATCAATTCTGTAGAACTTTCAATAGCCGAAAATTTATAAGAAGCAAACACTTGAGAACAATTGTTCTTGATATAATGCTATCACAGATTTTCACTTTTGTTTATTATATGCCTCGTCAGGTGCTCTTGACTATAGCAATTCTGATTGTAAGCATTTTTATTCCTTTGTCATTGTATTAATTTTCGTTTGCTGCTATCGAACAAATTATTTATCGCTGCTTAACGCATTCGTTTACAATTGATGATGCAAGTTATTATCATTATAAACTATTATATTATTATAAATCGTACTAAACGCCATTTTTTGGAGGGGAAATAGTCAGAACAGATTTTTTAGACTTGTGTATTTTTTTGGGGGAGGTTATTTCAAGTTTGAACACAATTACTAAGCAAATATATATTTTAAAATAATTGTAAATGGTTGAAATTAGCTAAATGATTAAAATGTAACAGCAGATAAAATATAAATAAGGTCCTGATACAAAGATTTTTTTATTGATAAACATTTTAGGTGAATAATATTATGTTAGGGCAGACTATAGTTGATACCATTTTGCCTTCTTTGCCCAATAAAGTTGTCGGAAATATTTAAGTACATGTATTGCTTTTTCATAAAATAAATAAATATATTTTAAATTATGTGGTGTCTGATCACATTTTCATTTCTTACCCATGCCACTTAACATTTTCTGATTTCGTAAATAAATTTCCACGATTGTTAATTTCACTTTGAGTAAGAAAACACAGCTGATTATTAATTCAGATTGAGAATATTTTTGGTGGACCATTAAAAATGGTAAAACATGAGGCCCGGCGTCCTGACCTTTGTCTTTATCTGAATGGTCAGTAACTTTATCGTCTATGAACCCGTGTTTTTTAGGAAGCATTTAACGATAGGCCTGGAAATGGTTCACTGACAGATGTGTATTTTATAAATAATAAACTTGTTGGTTCGATGATTGAGTTTTAACGACATAACCGTATGGAATGATCTACTAAAGAAAGATAAAAATAACGAATAAGTAAATCCCAATAAAATATTTCTACCGAAACTACTATACTTCCTGAGGTACTATACCAATAGCCATCCATATCGCACATGCAGAATGAAACCGAAACAACTGAAAAATAAAAGATTTTCTATTTTTTGCATTATCATAATCAAATTGTTGATTATGATTACGCAAAAGTTAAAATTTTTAGTTGTAACGACTTTCTTCTTAGCGATAAATAAATATGTATGTACTCGCATACATACATATATATATATATATATATATATATATATATATATATATATATATATAAATTGCAAATTTCGAGTGAAACTTTATTTGAAGGTTAATTCAAAAATATTTGGATTAACTATTAATATAATATTAACTATTAATATATTAAGACTAATTAAGCATGGAGTGGGAAAAAGATGAAATCCTCCACCAACGCGTTTTTTTCTTCCTTTTTTTTCAAAACGTAATCAATCAAAATATATACGGCTGCTGAAACTTGCTGCTGAGCTGCCATGATTGATTCTGGGGCGAGAACTCAACCAAAACTTCAGAGAAACGCTCGATTCTTCCGATCGCCTTCCCGTATCCAATTCGTACGGAACGATCCTCGGAACGCTGTCTTGTTATTCGAAACAATGTTCGAAGGAACGGAACGGCAGTTTGTTACAAGTGCGTACCCAGTTTTAGGGGTGCTTACTGTCTGTAGTTGATATGCCTTTTTTTTTAGCTATTGATGTGAGATGTGCTGTAATTTATCTGCATGCATGTGATTTTTTTTTTTTGGTCTTGATGATACCTGAATCAGCGAAACTTTGATTGCTTAGTGGTTTACCCAAGTTAGAGAATCAAGGCTTCAAGTTTGGAATTTTTCACTCATATTCTGTAATAAGAAATTTAAATAAAAATAAAATAATATATAAAATATCTAAACAAACTACATATGAGTGCATGAATAAATTAAAAAAAATATATATATACACAGATACATATATGTAGATACATATAAAAATATTCTATTACATACACCAAGAAACAAATAACTTTTTCCAACGTTAAGTGGGACAAGGCTGGTGATGATTTCCTGAGAACTGATTACCAACTCGTTAATTTCCTATTGGGGTTCTAAATTTTGTTTTAAAGCATCTTTACATTGCATTTTCTATTGGTTCTAGCTATTTCTAAACATCTTGTTTCGTCATGAGCAATCAATAGTTGATATCTTTGGATATTGCTGTGCATAGAGAGAGAGAATCATCAAATGCAGCTTGCGAAGCACTCGTTATCTCCATTCCAAACGCCTGGAACTATTAAGATAAAATGTATACACTTTATGACTGTAGCACGAAGAATATGATTAAAGAAGATTTTAAATCAAATGAGTTATTTATAAGTCGATTTATCTTCGTTGCATTGCTATATCAGACCATTTGATTTATTACTTATATCTTATCGCTGCTAAGGGTTCAATGTTATATTAGACTTAAGCCTAAGCTGTGTAGATATATCTAACAGAAAAGAGGATCTGAAATAACTGAGCATATTTAAAAAGGTGAAACATATTGTGTATATTTATTACACAATTTAAGATTTACACAATTCAGCATCTTAAAGACAGCTACACAGAATATAAAAGTCAATAAAAAAATTTCTTTGTAAAACAATTCCAAATCTTAACCACTACGATCTGTGTCTTCAGTGCAGTACACATGAGAGTACAGATTGTGGATCAATTGTTTAATAATGATGTTATGTTGCAACATCATGCTGAATCACTAAGTTCCGCTCTGAAAAACAAAACAAAAAAACTTTGAGGGAAAAGGACTCCACTTTATAAAGGCTGAGTGTGCCTCAGAAGAATCCCCTGATCCTTGAAAAATAAATGACTATCTATATTACAATCTGAGTACATTTGGAATCCAAATCCTTGCATATTTATTTTGCTTCCGGTATTTACTCATAATGTTTAAAACTTGAACTCAATTGTGAATTTTAATTTTTATTCTTATCGCCTATTCTAAAACATTGTGAACGAAACGTTTTCCGATAAACATTCTCATTTTCCGAAAATGATGCATCCATAATTAAAGCATAAAGTGGAAGTTAAATTGAATATTCTGATATATGCCACTTGGATTGCAATTATTAAAATCATTAAATTATTTTAAGAAGTTTGATTATTGTTCAATAAACATTGAGCACCGATAAACTTGATTTAAAAGTTCAATCCTCAATAACTAAAAATTTATGTGTGTAATGAAATTCACCTTTGTTGACTTTTTCATTATATTATTCGTTGCACTAAAACATTAAAAAAAATATATTAAACATTCAATTATTCTTGTTCTATGAGAAAACGATAACCTCATCAAGTCCGAATAGATGGTAAAATATTTCATTAGTAGGTGAAAAATTTCATATATAATATTCATTATAAAGGAATAATTTTTCCTTAAAGCATGATGTAATTTTTAACGAGTAAAATTTTAAAATAATTCAGATATATTACCTAAAGCAATGCAATATCTTATCAAATTAATAAAATGATAAAAAATGAGACTTGTCAGCGATAAGTTAGTGTAGATTAACATTGATAGAGTTTTTTTTCGAATTTATTTTTTAACATTACAAATTATAGGCAAAAATATGTTTTTCTTAAAATAAATATCTGATGTGGACAATACATGACTTCCTTGTACTCCTATTAAACTATAAATCGGTGGCTCAAAAAGTGATCCTGCATTTGGTTACTAGTTTCCGAAGATTGCAGTATCTCAAAAACGATAGTCGGCGTCGCGAAGTCCATCTGTTGACAGACACAAATGAGGAGGAAAACCAGTATTTTACACTCAATTTTAACACTTAAAACAAGTAATAAAAATGTTTAATTGGATTGGAAACCAAATTGCGTTTGTAAACTTTATTACCGAAACATATGATTTATGTATTTAATTTAAATATAATTTTTGATTTAAGCTTATTATGACCTTCAAGCAAAGTACCCCTTTTCGGCTCACCAATTTTAACAATAATGTAGTAAATTCATTCATATCGATATAAAAGTCCTATTTACCAAATTTGAGATGTTTTACATTATATTTTAATATAATTTTTGATGAAAGTCTAATATGACCTTCAAGTAAAGTACCGCTTCCGGTTTTCTAATTTAGACCAAAATCTAGTATATTATTTAAATCAATAAATAAGTTATAAATACTAAATTTGAGAAGTTTTGCATAGTATTTTAATATAATTTTTGATGGAAATCAAATATGACCTTTAAGTAAAGTACCACTTCCGGTGATCAAGCAGTAACCAAAACGGGAAGTTCACAACTAGATTTTACAACAATACTAAATACAAAATTGCAACTTTCTACGGCTAACTGTTTTTGAGTTATGAGAGATACGAACGTACGTACGTACGTACAGACGCCACGACGAAACTAGTTAAAATGGATTCAGGGATGCTCAAAATGGATATTTCCGTTGAAATCTGAAAACCGAAAATTTTCGCGATTACAATACTTCCTTTATTTCGTACAAGGAAGTAAAAAGTACTCTATTCATTAGTAGTAGGTATTACGTTTCAAATTAATTTTTAATCAACAACAATATTATGATTGCTCATTATCTAATGGGATTCTAATTTAATGAAACGTAAAAAAAAAAAAAAAAATAATTTGACTATGCAATAAAGTTTTTATAAATAAAGATATATGGGACAAAAATGGTCTATTATCTTGTAATCTAAACTGATCGAAGGATAAATTTAAATTAAGCTAACATTTTGTATATAAGAAATTACAAGTTAGAGGCTTCAGAAATTTCAGAATAAACTTGCCAAAAATACATCTCTTGAAGAAGAAAAACTTCACGACTTATTGAATTTACCTTACTGAATTCGCTAGCCTCTTATATTTCTGCAGGATCCTCGACGATGGCGAAAAGTAGTTGTAAGATAGATTTAAGATTAGATTAAGAAACATTTCAAGATGGAGGTGAGTACCCCATCACCATGGTTTACAGATACAAAAAATTTGTAAGATTAAAATAAAAGCGTTAAACGGCAATACCGTAAAATGTAACTGCGGTACAGTAAAAAGAAAGATTATGACATTATCGCAGTCAAATCTACTTTAAAATTGAATTTATGAGAAAAAAAATTATAGTATCTTAATTATATTATAGTTAAAATTATATTTTTAATTTGCCATCACGAGCGTATGGCAGCTAAACCCATTTCTTGAATTATTAAATAGATATAAAATAGAATTTAAAAATTTTGTTATGGCGATGGTACTTGTGTGCTATCAGAAAAAATGAATAATTCAAACTCTTCAAGAACATATTACAAACCGCGAAGGATGACATTAAGACTATAGGATTAAAATAAAACCTAATTAATCCCATAAAATCACTTTAACCCCACTTCGTAAATTGGCATCCTGTCTTAACGTATCCTTTAATATTTAATATTCCTCTCTCGTTAAACAAACGCTCTACCTATGGCGGCATCCAAATCGAAATCGGGGAGGGGAGGGGAGGGAAGAATCCATTAAAAAATCAACTTTAAAGAAATCCATCCCAACCGGAGATGTAAGGGGACCCACTCTCTAAATAATATTTTCTATGCCTAGAATCATAACAATAACATAACATTCAAATAGGTTTATACAATTTTTGTTTACAGATAAGAATAAGGAAACGTATTTCGTAATTTCGGAAGGAGGGTGGGTCCGGAACCTCTGGATCCTCCCTCTGGCTACGCCACTGGCTTCATCTCTGCAAAAGAGCTACTCAGTTGTGTGCCAAGATCTTCGTGGTCCACTTCTCTTACGCCCGAATTTCAGAGAATACTCCTCCAGCACCAACTAAAAATGGGAATAGATATTTTCATTGTGAATTTCTGATAACAGTGAATTTATGGTAACGTAATATTTTCACATTACATTTTAACTTTTTTCAGTAATACAATTTTTTTATTTTCTACTTTTATGTCCCCTTCCTCTCCCCACCCCCCATGGTGCCCGGGGCGAAATGTGGTAAGCTACTTGAGCTACCTTCTGAAGATCCTTCACATGTTATCGTCATCTTTTAATCACAGAGAACATTTACTTATTGTGTTTTTGTTATAATTGTAAATCTCAATAGGTAATGAATTTAAGGAAAAAAAAAAGGATTGTTAGTTTTATAAAAATGTCAATAGTATGAGGTATTTATTAGGTATGAGATTTTGTCAATAGTATTAATAATATTATTTATGTATTATAAATCGCATTATTTATTATGTTCATATTTTGAATACTGTTATACAAAAATTCAGAAAAATGTTGTGTTGTTTACAATTTGTGTTAATTGTGAGAGAATGGATTAAGAACTCGTCCTATGCAGCATAACTGAATATATAGAGGGAAGATTGAAGATAAATGTTCGAAGATTAGCAACAGCTAATAATTAATTTAATTTGAAGTAATTAAAACTAACAATATATAAAAATATTAAAGTTATTAATCTCAATATTTTTAACAGCTTGATATAAATCGAGAGATCGAAATCAAGACGTGTGCGTTATTACAATCTACACGTACCAGATAAATGAGGAAACGAACAGATATCTAGAAATGTTCTGTCTATCTAAATAGGAATCTATTCTAGTTAAAGTAGGAAGTTTTAAATTTTAAATCTCAAAATTGACAATTAAAAAAAACAATTTTAGAGAAAATAAAAACAACAACCCAACCTCTATTTCATATTACTTAATCAAAATTTTATCTTTGGGTAGTGTTACATAAATAATATCGATGATTAGGTGATAGTAACAGCTGTATTATACAAAATTTGAGATGAAACGTAAAAAAAAACAAAAAAACAAGTGATACAAAGATGGCTGACCCAGAGTCTTGCCTGAAGAACGCTCTGTGTACCGTCTCTGTCCACGCGGACTCAGTTTGGTGGCACGAAGCCAAAGACAAATACAGGTTGGCCAACCTCAACCTGTGGCTCCATGTCTTGAGGACCCAGAGCCAACCACCGGAGGCACATCTCGATTACCACGATGACAGGTGAGTCTTAATTAATAAAACAAATAACGTACCTAAAAGCCATACGCAATAGCTGAAGATCTTGGAAAAAAGTGTTAATGCAGACAAAAAATTACAATGAATTTATTCAGAAAACTTTAAAATTGAAAGCAAGAAGGTTATAAACTTGATATGACAATTCAGTGACTCAGGTTAATAAGTGAGGCATTAAAGCCAAAATTCCTTTTCTACTCTTAGCACCCCCATAAGGAAAATGATACAACTCAAAACTGCATCATTTGAGAAAAATGAATTTGAAAAATAAGGTAAAACTTATATTGAAAGAATATATGCTTGTTTTAAATTTGAAATAACTATTTACCTTCATAAATACCTGAAATTTAAAAGAAGCTTATACATATTATTTCAAAATAAGTTTTATGGTTTTTGTTAAGTTGATTTTATCAAATACTGCAGTTTTGTGCTGTCACTTTTCTTGCGGAGGTGCGATTTGTGATTTGGTAGCTGTTAATACTGACTATTTATTGTCTTACAATATGTAATTTTTTCTAATATGTAAACTTTTAAGGTTGTTACTTAATCTCAATTATCCTGAATACAATTTAATTTGAGCAATCGACTTATTATCCAGAAAGAATTGCACTAAAACTGCGCTTAAATGTAACTATGAATTTTATTGAGCTTTTTGTCAATTCTGAGTTTTTAAAGATATTTAATTAGTTTCAATTATTAAAACATTTGAAAAGTGTCCGTATCAGTTCTCTCAAGAATGATTTATTTATTTTTGATATGTATAAATTGCTTGATTTGAATGATAGTAACCATGCCTACACTATGCTTAAGGTTACAAATAGTGTTGGCAAATTATAAATATCTGATGTGTTAAAACTATGAAATGATTTAGGTTTTGAAAGTATATCGGTATATATATATATATATATATATATATATATATATATATATATATATATATATATATATATATATATATATATATTTCAAAAAATCAGAAGAAAGCATAAGTCAAAGATTTAAAAAATGTTACATTGTAATATGGAATGTTAAACTAGTATTCCAATCAACTTATTAAATGATATATAAAAATATCTAATGTAGGCAACACACGACTTCCTCGTACGCCTTTTAAATTATAAATCGCTGGCTCAAAAAGTGATCTTGAATTTGGTTAATAGTTTCCGAAGATTGCAGTATCTCAAAAACGATACTCGGCGTCGCGACATCCATCTATTGACACATACAAACACACACACAGACATACTCTTGTTTCTGGAGGTCTCATGATAACTGAAATTTCCAAGAGATTTTTTCGTGTTGCGTGACAACATTAAAACTATCAATATCACTAGATAAAGCATTGGAAATCGATAGTTTCGACATTTTAAGCGGAAAAAAACCACTTAATTTATATCGTATTCTCCTGCTGCAGACTTGTTCATCTCACAAATTGGGAGGAAAACCAGTATTTTACTATCAATTTTAACACTTAAAACAAGTAATAAAAATGCTTAATTCGATTGGAAACCAAATTGCTTTTGTAATCTTTATTAACGAAACATATGATTTCTGTATTTAATTTTAATATAATTTTTGATGTAAGTTTATTATGACCTTCAAGTAAAGTACCTTTTATGGCTCACAAATTTTACCCAAAATCTAGTAAATACATTCATACCGACATAAAAGTCCTATTTACCAAATTTTAGATATTTTACATTATATTTTAATATAATTTTTGATGAAAGTCTAATATGACCTTCAAGTAAAGTACCACTTCCGGTCTGCTAATGTTAACCAAAATTTATTATATTATTCATATTAATATGTAAGTCTTATATACTTAATTTGAGAAGTTTTGTATTATATTGTAATATAATTTTTGATGAAAATCAATAATGACCTTCAAGTAAAGTACCACTTTCGGTAATCATATAGTGACCAAAAAAGGGAGGTTCACAACTAGATTTTAACAATCCTAAATACAAAATTTTAACTTTCTGTGGCTAACCGTTTTTGAGTTATGCGAGATACGAACCATACATACAGACGTCACGACAAAACTAGTCAAAATGGATATTTCCGTTGAAATCTGAAAATCGAAAAATTTCGCGATTACAATACTTCCTTTACTTCGTACATGGAAGTAATAAGTGGCAAATTATCGATCATTTTGTGGGCGTTCAAGAAAAAGTCCAAAATTGAGGTTGTAGCTGCAAGAAGGGCTAAGTTTAATTTTTGATGAAAGTCTATTATGACCTTCCGGTGATCAAGCAGGGACCAAAAAGGGAGGTTCACAATACAAAAATACAAAATTTCAACTTTCTACGGTAAACCGTTTTTAGTATGTGCAGACATCACGACAAAACTAGTCAAAATGGATTCAGGGATGGTCAAAATGGATATTTCCTTTGAAATCTGAAAACCGAAAATTTTCGCGATTACAATACTTTCTTTACATCATAGAAGGAAGTAAAAATGAATTGCCGTTTCGAACCAGCTCTTTAAAAATGTCTGCAAAGAATGAGGTTGAACTTATTACAGGTTATTTTTTTTTAAAGGTTGTTTCGGATTTTTTTTTACCTTTTAAAGATTGCTGGATCAAGCGATGAATTAACTCCCAACCACAAAGAGTTTTAATCGAGACTTACCCAAACAGGGATGTTTATTTATGATTTGTCAGTGGAAGCCCATTGGTTATGACCGTTATAGATAAAAGATATTTTTAGAAACCGATATGAGAGTGGAGAGATAACATCCTAGGACCCAATGAATATTCTATGTATACAGATTATGTTTTATAGTTCTCGTATCACGAAGGTAAATGTTATTATTTACACTTTACAAGTACATCTATATAATCCTGTCATATTGTTGGTACAAGTGTGACCTAGATTGTACCAACTTCGATAATACAGCGTAAGCAAGATCCTGTAGTAACAACCATGTCTAGTGTATAGCAATAGGTGTTTATTTGAGGCTGGATAAAACAATTAGTTCCTATAAAATATTAAAATCGATTGAAACAATTCATTGTTTTTTTTTTTCACAATTCTTGTTCAAGATAATGTAAGAAAAAAATTTACTTGTCAATTAAGATTATTTAAAATATTCTTTGTTTATCCTCTATCAAGACGATCTTCCTATTGTACTTAATTAATATAAAAGAGGTTTTACATAAATACATACATACACCCACACACATATATATATATATATATATATATATATATATATAAAACCTTTTTTATATTAATTAAGTACAATAGAAAGATCGTCTTGATAGAGGATAAACAAATAATATTTTAAATAATCTTAATTGACAAGTCAATTTTTTCTTATATTTTTTCTTGAACAAGAATTGTGAAAAAAACAAACAATGGATGTATATAAATATATATACATATACAAACATTTATCAAACAGTATGTTATTTTTTAGTTTTCTTTTTGGAGCAGTAATCTCTCTAAATAATATTTTCTATGCCTAGGCATATTATTTATAAAGTAACATTCATTTAGGTTAGTTAATACAAGTTTTATTTACGGCTAAGAATAATAGTATTATGGAATTTCGGAGGGAGGAGGGATCCGTATACCCTGGACTCCCCCTCCGACTACGCCACTGACCCCATACAAATAAAAGTGGCCTCAACACAGCATAATTACATATTAATGAATAATATACAAAAAAATAAAATAAAATAAAAAACAAACATAAATGTAATCAAATTTAAAAAATTGCAAATTGCTATAAATAAAAGGAGCATTTCTGCTTGAGGTAAAGAAAGGATAATATAAAAACAAAATAATATTTATTCAAGGAATTAGTATATACTAAGAGAGAATAAAAACAAAAAAAAATAATAAGACAGAGAAAAACAATTTATTGTCACATAATAACATAACTCAAATTATTGGGTTACTACATACACCGCATACATAAAATGTTTAATAACCTTTTAACATTAATCATAATATAATAACATTTATAAGACAATTTATTGGTATAGTACTATAAATGTACGGTATAATTATTATTATATTATATTATATGATATTATATTATATCAATAAAATAGAAAAAATATATGCATTTTTTCCCATTTTAATGTAAATTTTTCTCTTCTCATTTTTCACTTAATCCATTTTTTTTTATATTTGAGTAAGGAAAGTAAATTTATTGTTTTAAAAAATATATAAGATGCCGAGATACTTATGATGTGTTGTTATATTCTGAATTCGAAAAAAAAAAACATTGAGGAAACACCTTAGTAATCAGGTGATGGTCATCGCTTATGACCGTACTTACCGCATAGCCCAGCGTTAAAGTCCCCGCAAACGTGTTTTTTTTTTTTTTGTTATGATGGTTTGCTTTAGTTATTTTTGGATCTGATGTATAAGTCCATTTAATGGAATCTTGTGATGGGGTCGACTCGTGACCTTATAGAAGATATTATTTAAATTAATATAATTTGGTTAAGGCTTTTAAAAACCATTTTATTAGGCTTGATTTCATTTCAGATGTG
Organism: Rhaphigaster nebulosa; assembly: GCA_948150685.1. Classification (NCBI taxonomy): domain Eukaryota; kingdom Metazoa; phylum Arthropoda; class Insecta; order Hemiptera; family Pentatomidae; genus Rhaphigaster; species Rhaphigaster nebulosa. The sequence continues at coordinate 77,642,363 of OX411310.1, forward strand.
ACTGCATAATGTCCTTGCAAGCCAGATTTTTCCGCATCATGTTTGCCCTTTGCCATACTTCTCTGATGCGCGTGAAACGGGTTACGGGGATTAGATTTAACCAATGTACTGGCCATGCGCATGAGGGTTGCCCGAAAAACGTCAATTTTTTTTTTAAATTATAATATTGTAGAAAAGTTGCGAACTAGGAAGATAAAGAATGGGAAGGGGACGAAATCAGAGCAATTCATATCTTCCGATCGCGCATGGACCCCAAACGTTGTGGAAGTTTCACATTCAAGAAAATTCACATTTTTACGATAATTTTTAATATTTTTCAACTTGCCACTATCCGAATTTAATAGCTCAAGTTTTTATGTGTTAAAGCAAAAAAAATTGCTGTTAAAATATTGTTTGAATTCATCTACTTCTTTAGGTAGCGCATTGCTTTCAAATCTGATGAAAAAATCGACTTAAAAGAAGAAATCATTCACTGAGTTTTTTGTCTCGTTTGTATCACTTGATTTTAAAATATTTTAAGTTAAGTTATACAAGTTTCAATTTTTCAAAACAATTATTTTAGAAATTCAGTAATATTGTTTAGCAAAAATTTTTTTTTTAAATACTGAAAAAAATATGATTTTTTTTATAGAGATTAGTACAGGAAAATATCGTGTATCCTCTTTTTTTTATTACTTATTTAATATGAAGGTACTTTGAAATCTGATTTCTCGTTGAAGTTAGGTCTGGCCGATCTTGACAGTATTGTCGCTCTGATGAAGCCTTTCCTAGACTCAGCACTGCAAACTCTTCCCGATACTTCCTTTAAGAGTTTCACACATCGTTCAACTGCTTCTGCCTGTGAACTGGAAATTACTTGATGATCATATCCTAATTAGGAGCTAAGCCGCATTGAATATATGATTTTTATTTCATTGTAATTTCTCTCAACAATAGGAAAGAACATAGACAGTCCATCCAGTCAATCATTACAAAATAGTCTTGAGTTTTGATGGTACGAATGTTCCGATGGTTTCCACTTCCGATCTAACTATATTGTCTTTATAATTCGCCCAAGACCGATTTGATTTCTTTTATCTTGTGGCATGGTCAACATCAGATCTTTCTGGTACTGAAAAAAGCTATTTCGTTATTTGACAGGGGAATGATATCAAATCTTCTGGCACGTCAAAGGTTTGCGGAGCTGAGTCTAGGGCAGGTTTAATTAAAACGATGATTATCAAGATTAACTAACTTTAACAAGAAATCAGATTTCCAAGTACCTTCAGCTGAAAATAATTAATAAAACAAAGATGTTATACGTCATCTTTCTTAATTTTTATCTTTTTATTTTTTATATAATAAAATGATATAAATAAACATGCCCAATTATCTGGATGGTTTTATGTTATTTATGTAATATCTAGCTAATCAGGTAATTCTGAACATCCCAAACTACAACAATCGTTTTATGTTGAAATCTGCAACTTTTTTTTTTAAGGATAAACAATTCTAATAACAGGCCAATTTATTCAGAAATCATTTTTCATTTATGGCCTGTGTTGTTAATGGCTTCCTTCAGCCTGCTAATCTTGCCACCCATCTTGCTCAGAGAATTCGCTCACTGTTTCAGGGTACCAGCGACTTGCCGGTGCCCGAAGAAGAGCTTGCAGGAAGTGGAGCTGCCGGAGGAGATGATCCCGGACCCCGAGGCCTGGCTCAAGGGACACTCCTGGCCGACGGCCATCGCCAGGAACTTCCCCGCCATATCGATAGCCCTCGTCGGCGAGCACTCCTTCTGCAGGGGGCTCGGTCCGTCTCTTGGAAACTATCTAGTTCTAAAATATAGCGAGGGGTCGACCCATCCTCTCTTCTCGGCACAGTTGTAGAGTAACTTATGTTATAGCTGTCATTAAGTTTTGTATAGTCTTTCTCTTTCTCTATATATATTTGTCTCTGATATTTATTAAGAACTGTTTACATATCCATAATTGTTAATTTAAAAAAAAGAAAGAAATTTTGCTATTCCATGAAATCTTTGTATGTTGAGATATTTATGACAAACGAATGATGTACTATCTTGGTAAATGTTTGTAAAATGTTTAAATTTGAAGATGTCTTAAGTTTAATTATATGTTGCTGATGAAGGATAGAATCATTTCATTTTATTTCAAATTTATGAATGCAGTACAGTCCCAAATATCCTCGTTTGTTGGGTTTGGGTTCTTCGTTGATTACTGGAGCCATTCACAAATCAACTGCCACTTTTCTTTATTGGGCTGAGGAAATCAGAAAAATAAAATAATTGAAAAAATTGAAAAATAGTTGTACAAGCAACGGGGAAGGTCCAGCTGGAGTATTTTATAAGTTTGGCATTTTATTAATTTGAAATGAATTTTTGAAAATGGCATACTCATTTTTTCAGTTGCACGAGCGTAACATAATGAAAACCTATATTTTTTCCAATTTTCCTTTAGATTTTTCTTACAAATTCTACAGCAGCTATTGCACTGGTTAAGCATACTATCGATCATCGAAGTTTGTGATTTTTCATTAGAAGTTTTCCATTATTTATTCATAAAGTATTCTCCTTTTTTTTATAAGAAGATGTAAAAAATAAAACACGAAAATTAAATTTTTAAATTAGAGCGTCATAATTAAACGATTTTCGGTAAATATTAGTCAGTTCAAAGCTATCAATAGGTGATTTTGTATTCCAGAAGGAAGTTACGTACTTTAATTATCAAATTAACACATTCTTCCAAAATTGATAAACGTAAATGCCGATGTTATCGTCATTTATGCTGTAAAACATTGTAATATAAATAAATACCCAAATTTAAAATAAAATTGTCTATATTTCAATTTATAATTTTAGTGACCAAGCTTTTCAACTTTTCTGTTATCATCTATAACAGAAATATAACGCTTATGAACTTGACGCTCCTGTACATCTAAATAAAATAATAATATAATTCAATAACTTTTCAAATCTCAAAACGAATTAATTACGGCAACGTAGCTCTAAATGTTACTTGATTCAATATACATATATATATATATATATATATATATATATATATATATATATATATATACACAGGGTGAGTCGCGAGGAATGGACCGAACTCCAGGAGTGGGTTGCACGCCGGAAAATAATTTTTAAAAAACCCATATGTTCTTATCCGATTTTCATTTGTTTACATTTTATTGGCTAATTACAAAATTTTAAAAAATAAATAATATGTATTTCATACCTGTATTAGCATTTCGGTTATCGAAGTCTTATTTTAATAAATATTCGAAAATATAACCACGAACTTCTAAACATTTTCGGCTTCGTCTTCGTCTTCGAAGGGCGACAGTTGCCTTCCTTATTATTTCATATCTTTCTTTAATGATGGTTGAAGCATTTTAATAAGTTGAGGTCAAGCAACAACCCTTGTACCAGTTCATATAGATTGACCCTAAAGAATCTGAAGGAAATATGTTTTATTTGTAACTAAGAAACATTTTAACACCGTAGAAGTTTTCATTTTGTTAGTTATCATATTTTACGACCGAATGCCTCAATTAATAATATCAGAAATAAAAAATGAGCATGCTATGTGCTGGCTCCAGGAACAGCGAAATTCAGATATATGCAATGTGCAAAGCTTCCACAATCTTTCTGCTTGAATCTTTCCCTTCCCGTTAATAATCCGAACATCTTAAGATCCCCTGAATAGTGAAATTGTATCTCAAGTATTTTTCCAATCATGATAAAGAATACAAGGTGAATGTTGAAAATACTCTTCTAGCTTCAAAGCCTTTTGAAAATGGCAAATTTAATGCTTAAAGCCAAATAGAGAAGTAAAATATCCCGGCTAACAAAACAAAGTTTGAAAAAGACTTAAAAAAAACACTGTATAAATATAGATGCTGTCATAATGATTGATAAGGTGTGTCCTTATTGAGGGATTGGCCGGTGAAGAAAAGGTGTGCCAAGGATGCAACACTGAAAAAAGTAAACCTGGGCTTGAAAATATTATTTTCAGGACTGCAACGATACTAAAATTGGTTTCTCATTCTTGAGAAATGAATTCGAAAATTACCATGGTATTAGTACTAAATAGCCATGCGAAAGATTAAGTTTTATCCAATGCGCTCACAAAATGTTTTCGTTCGTTGATTTTAATGCTCTTATATACTCCATTTACGTCAGGCAGGTTATGCTGAAGGTTCTGGACGGAAGTTAGTTAAAATATGTTAGTAAAAATTCATTCCCAAACCACGAAATAAAATTTTATAGCTAAGAAAACCTCGAAAGACCGAAATCGAACCTATCTCCCATTTGGTGGCTCCAGCGTATTCAACCGAAGCTGCGGTTGGAATATTATAGTTACCGTTTTGAATTATGAAAATACAGAACTGTAGATTTTAATTTAGACATAAATTGAATTGCGATTAGTAAGGATTTCCATATATATGCGAAAAACATATATTACTGATGTTGCTTGATCGAATGTGATGTTATTGTGATGTAATAAATAATCGGGATGCAGTTAACATAGTCTATTTTCAATATACAACAAATTAATGATGCCATTATTTCGAACTAAAATAGCTCCGATGATGGCTCAAATGATTGAGTTGTACAATAAAAAATCCGGTGCGGTACGCGCATCACGCAACTTTCCCTTACCATCCTATAATAATTATCTTTTTAATATAATTTTAAAGTGTTCCCGTAAGCAATACTTGAAATAAACTCAGCAGCATCCACTTCTTCACATCTTCTCCCAATTAGCAATAAAACAGTTTTTAAATAATTTTAACTACCTATATGCTTTAAATTTGTCAAGTTGAAAATATATTTTAAAAGTTTCGGTTTAGTTTCCATGGATACATTTTCTTTCCATTAAATTAATATAAAATTAGAAATTATTTAAGTTAATTTCCACTTTTGTATTCTTAAATTACATTATTACCGGTATTGTTGACAACAGATTGGCGGATTAGTAAGAGGAGGTTCGGTCGCATCCGTCTCTTTGGCATGCGCTCGGTTATCCGTCTATGCTCTTGTACTCCTCATAAAATACGCTTTATCTTTGATATTACTGGTCCCATTTTGATGATTCTTTTTTTGTTTTTTAGATAATTGGTAACATTCCATACAATTCTATACATTATTTACCATAAATTCCATACTTTTTAAGCTATGCGCAAATAAAATATTCATTTCATCATAACTTTTTTCCCTCCATTTCCTCGCTGATATACTACATAAATGAAAAGTTAAAGGCATTTATGAAGAATAATTTAGACAAGTTTAATCAACATCGTTAGAGCCGTTTTCGAGAAAATTGTAAAATCCATGATATAAAAGCTATTTCCGGTGAGTCCGATGCGCTGTATCTTTGCTAATACTGGTCCGATTTTGATGATTCTTTTATTCATTTTTAGATAATTTAATTTACCTTTCATGCAATTCTATACATAGTTTACCATAAATTCCATACATTTTAAGCTAAGCGCAAATAAAATATTCATTTCATCATAACTTTTTTCCCTGCATTTCCTCGGTTATGTACTAAATAAATGAAAAGTTAAAGGCCGTTATGAAGAATAATTTAGGCAAGTTTCATCAACATCGTTAGAGCCGTTTTCGAGAAAATTGTAAAAATGTGTAAAATCGATTATATAAAGTGGCACTTCCGGTTGAACGATTTTGACGAAAAAGTTGCTGTAACTTCAGATGCATGTGTCTACCTTAAATACGTACTTTCAGTATCGTAAAACTTTTCGTTGTTGAGGTAGACTGTTCACATACAAACAGATCATTTTGCGAGACTTGGTTATTTGGACTCGAGGGACCATAAAACGTGCATTTCCGTTGAAAACTAGAATTCGAAAATTTTCACGATCGCAATACAGGGGAAAGTAAAAATATACTATTTTGACTATGTTCCGATTATTTATTTCATCAGAAAAATATAAATACATATTTTTTTATATAGACAGTAATTATCTTCTTATTTTGGAATATCAAGAGTTCATATTTTCTCAAAGAGGTGAGAAATTGGGATGGACAAATGCGTAGAGTTTCATCATGCTTAAAATACAACTGTATACAGAGCTAGACTTAGCCATGTAGATAACACTAGGCACTGCACCTCTCCCCTTTGCAATTCAATACATTTAGACTTCAAGGGCCTTTTAGACGATTGGACCAGACCGGAGAAAACGGGAATCACGCCCCTCCAACGGGTTGTGTAAATGCTTGCTGCCGTTTTCTTCGGTCTGGTCCGATCGTCTAAACGCACTACTACGTTAGAAAGTGTAGTCACGCATACTTTAGCTCACTACCCGTTTTCTCCGGTCCGGTCCGATCGTTTAGTGCCAAAATAAAAAAAAAATAGAATAAAGTAAATTATAGAGTTAATATCTAATTTGTGATGCGTTTCAACACTTTGACCCTGTTTACTTCACTACAGTTTTATAATAAAAAATCAAAATCAATAGGTAAGGGTGGTTATCAAGCGAAATGGGTAATCCTCCAGTAATCTTATTAATGAGAAACTAAAGTAATCAGTGCGTAGAAAATTGAAAGTTTATAGTCAATTCGGAATGTGTTCTGAAATTATATTGAACCATTGTCGGATAATGCTGAGGGAGGTTGATTCAGGACAGTTGTCTGTCTGCATATAGATAAAATTAAAAATGAACGTTATAAGTTTATTATCAAAAATTTTTCTCCTTTAAAAATAAACCTCAAATCTTTGTAAAGATAATTAAAAGTACTTCAATTTATTTTTCTAATGGCCTAGAGGACCTTAGAATATTTAGGGCTTATAGGAAGTATCCTACATTCTCGAAAAAAGTTAATCTGGCACTGACTATATATATTGGTTTAAAAATCCAATTTAAAAATATAGAGGATAAAATTAAGTACAAGAAATTAAAATAATTGCATACTGAAAGAGTTTAATCAATTAATTCGACCAAACGCCGATGGCACAGTGAGGTAGTTATATGAACAAAATAAAATTTAAATAATTCATCGGTTAATAAAACTAAATTTAGAAGAGAAATAGTTTTACGTAGAATAGCTTATCATATCTATTACAATAGGAGAAGGATTAGAAACTATGCGTTTATCACTAATCTCGTTGAAAATAACATTTCAAATAATGGTCGAGTACATAAGTTAATAAAAAATTAAACTTACAAACTGAGGTAATTCACAATTTGTGATACTGAATGAGATTTAATACAGAAAAAGAAAAAATGCACATTCCAGAATTATTGTCAGAACAGAACCTTCCCTACAAAGTAGAGACGTCGGACGAAGTGAAGTTGTACCGAAGGACTTGCTCCGAATCTGTGAGGAACATCTGGCTGGACATGAAGCATGGTGAGTCCCCGCATACATTATTTATAATTATCAAATTTAGAGAATAGGATAATTAATTCGTCCCTACAAGGCTGCGCTAGTAATAGATCCTATTTTATGATAAAAGGAAACGCTCAAATTGGAAGAATGGCGTAAAAGCTAAACCGTTAAATTAGCTTTAATAAAAGTCATTGCATTGACAAGTGGCACTAATATTACGCGCTACAGCATAATACTGATTGAAAACTTTATTTTTGTTTTATTACCTTTAAAAGAGGAATTTATAGCATTTCCACGGTAAGGTTCCTATTAAACCGACTTCAACTACAATACAACCTTAATCAGTATAGAGAAACCTCTTTTTAAACTGGAAAAAATCATTAAATCATATGGCAACAGGTCCAACTCCAAATATAATCACTTCACATAATTACTTAAGGGCAAATATAAAATGATCTTCCATATCGCTGATATAAATTATAAAATCGGCATATAGTTTAGTTTTATGAGGAAAAAAACCCCAGCAGTTTTGAAACAATTTCGCGACAAAATCCTTTAAAAATGTGAATATAATGTTTCAGGTGAATTTTGAAATAATTACTATCGTTATGAATGGAATCGTATATCTTCATATTGATAAAAAGATATTGATTAATATTTAATTAATTAATAATATTTAATTAATAAATATTAATAATATTTAATTAATATTTAATATCTTCATATTGATTAATATTTCTTCTAGTTTATAATATATTATTAAATATCTTCAATAATTATTGTAAATATCTCGGCTAAACGTAACTAAAAATGACACGGTTCATCTACCATGATATATACTGAAACAAAAAAATGTTTAACGATATTGATTAGGCTATTGATGATTTTAATTATCCCGAAGCATTTTCCATTCCTTACGACTATGACCTTTTTCGAAAAAGTACTTTTGGCCCATCTCTAGTCAACAGTATTTTAGGTAATATATTTCGAAATAAACATCATCATCTAATAACATTTATGTATATTAGAGAGTACTTAATGCCCATCTCTACTGCTGACTTTTATTTGAGGAGGGATGGATGAAAGGAATAACGGCAAACTTAAGCTAGTCCATCTCCACCCGCCCTCCCACCATTTGGCAAAAATCATAGTTGCGGCCCTAATTAAAGCCATAACTTCTTTTTTTTTCATACCTTTTTTTCTGGAACCATAAATCTTATAATCACAATAATACGTGAACCATTTGAGGTGGAAGAAATAATAAATACTGTTCCGGCTTACTGTTTTTATGGCCAATATACAAAATATATCTAATTAAATGAATTTTTAACATTTTTTCTTTTATAAATTCATTTAAAAATAAGTTAGTATTATTATTGATAGAAAAGCAGTTCAACTAATGATGGACACTTCTTTCATACCAAGAGTCACACTCTTAAAAAAATAATAAAAGGATTCGAATTAATTAAATTAAGTTAACATTTAAGGAAAAACACAATGTGTTTGCGATAATAGCTGGGTTTGATCAAGATTAACACATGTTTAAAGAGTTGAATTTGAATTTATATAAAAAGTACCAAGTATGATTACACTTATTTAAAAAAAAAAATGTTAATCATAGATAAAAGCGATCACAAGCCAAGTTGTTACTAGTGTTTATTCACTTTTCTTTCACATTTACTTTTCGTCTTTTTTGCTAATATTCGTTTTTCTTTGTAGAGATAACACGTGTTGGTAGCTTGTCCATCATGCTAATTTATGATAAATATTAGAACTGGATTTCTGAAACGGGTTGTCCTAGAAATTCCTCTTCTTCACTATCACTAAAAATAATTTCTGGTTTACTGAATGTGTTTAAATATTTTGGGTGATATAAAATATTCTGTATATAAGAATCTCATCTTACGTTCAAGCATATTGAAGGGGAATATGACGTGATCTATACCTTCATAACATAATTACAAAATCTGTGTTCTTAACAGTTGATTAGAGCCAATAGACTTGTTTTGTTGTTTATAGGAGAAGTTATTACGAGTCGGATCAAGGAATCATGCTGGTTTCTTGGCAACGACAGATGCCCCACGTTTTTGATCTATAATGTCTTGGGATTTTAACGTGTACCGTCTGTTATTTTGGGGTTTAATATCCTTGTGTACTCCTACAAGAGCAGAAAAAACGTGAAAAAACACCAATCTACTCGGGAAACCAGAATTGGAAAGTCGAGATTCATTCCATGGGTTCGCCAGGAAATAAATTTCAATCAACTCGCCTAGGTCACGTTCCAAGCGGCACCGCTTCTGACTCGAGGTTGCTAAAGTGACGCCTAAACACTCTTCGCCTTAACCTGTACTGAAACTGTAAAGAAGAGTAATGACTCATAACCTAGAGCAGAATGTAAGATTTTGAATATGGAAGGAATGTTGGCGGTGTTATTATCTGCTTTTCCTCTTATTCATTAAAGAATCAGGTCACTTTAATAAAGTCTGGCTGTATTTCTCGACATTTGAGTCTACCAACATCATCAGGTCCCCGTTTGATTGACCCTAGAGTAAATCAATGAATAAACAGAAAATGATTAAGATTCAAACGTTAGACTGACATGAGTTCTGATTCTTAATTCATCGCCACCCTCTTCCACCGCTCCACTTTTTTGTGTAAAGATCAGTTTCTTGAATAAAAAGGTAAGTGATCATGCAATGGGGTTCGAACAAGATATCTCCACGGCGTGGTAAGTTGAAGCTGAATTAGGCAGCATTAAGATAAATATAACGAAATAGGCAACATTAAGACACCCTCATCTCTTAAATACGAATTAGTGGAAAAAACTGTGAGAATAGTGCACTTAAATGAATAATTATACAAATCCTTTTACTTCTTTTTAACCCTTTTACTTTTACTTCAACCTAATCACTTGTTTAGGTAAATCAAGGAGATAGCTTAAGTCCACTTCTATTGATCGCATACATAGATGAAATCTAATCTAAAAGTTTAGTAAAAGGAGGATACCAAGAGCTAAACAAACTCTTTATGGTATTCGTTCAAATGATAATTCTCGCGAAAACAACAATCAAAGTCAAACATGCTGGAGGAAATAAAGAAACCATGGAAATAACATGTTATGGAGAGATGGTATAATTATGCTTCACTATGAATAATTATGGACCATCATCAATAAACTGGAATAAATATTCAATACGCAAAGAATAATCTATATCATTGTACCTAGTAAGCAGAATCTTCTGAAAAAGAAACTAAGTTAATTCCAAAACAGTACTTCTTTCTGTTTTCATGTTTGGGGCAGATCATATCACTCTACTCGGTAAGCACTTCAGCATAAGGAGAGACGCATGCTGAACTGAACGATCAGAGAAGAGTTAAACATCCTCCCTTAATAGGCCAAATTGGAAGAACGCCAAATGCGGTGATTTCGAAGTGTGGGTCAAATATCAGATGACTAAATAAATAATTAGTTTATGGAAACAAGTTTGAAAGAAAAAAAAAATACTAGGCAGACATCGCATGATGAACAAAAAGTAAATTGAAAGACTAGAACTAAGCGGAAAGTCGATTAACACGATGAGTCTGAAGTAGGTAAGGTTTGGATAGACCCAGGTTCGAGCTCTTCGCCGAAAGGCATACAAGAAAAGTCGAATCTGTAATGATCCTTAAATTGTTTTTTGGAGTGTACAAATAATCTAATAGTTTCGGTGTGTGGTTACACATTGTGAATATGGAGATCAGTGGCGTATTAGGTAGACTAGGCATATGCCTAATGCGGCAATTTTTGGAGAGGAGCAAAATTTGAGTGAAATTATTATAATTTCAGATTCTAATGTCACACACTAATGTCTAAGTAAGTATGAAAAACAGCACAATTAAGAATAAATAAATATAAAATGGGTAGTGAGAAAGCGAAGGAGGTAGAGAGACATAGACCTAGAAAAAATAGGAAATAGGAGCGGCATCATCATCCATACTTGTGGGCAGAAGTACGACAAATTCGCTCTCGGTAGAAATCCCATTTACAAAGTCATACAGCATGCAAATGATCATCGGTACAAAGGCACATTTAATTACTAGATGATTAATCAAGTGGTCAAACTGTGTCAAGTATGAATCTATTCCCAATAGACCTATGAACTATAATTATAGACTAAATGATATAAAGGTCCCTAAATGAAGGATGCTGTGTTGTTAATAAAGAGCAGCCGCCGGCAACAGAGGCACCCACTCAGTGCACTATCAAGATACTATATATAAGTAGCCCAACAGATGCTTTTAAATCCCACTCAAACTTGGGCAGTTTTACATCTCAGCCAATCGAATTTATTTTTTAATTTTTTAATGATACAAATAGAATACAGTTAATTTTCATTAAAAAATAAAATTAAAAAAAAATATATAGAAAAAAATCTGTAGCACAACAAACCATATTTAAAATACCTGTTGTGTCCACTCACACGACTTTCCTTATATTATCGATTTGAGTAAAAAGAACAGAATAAAAATTGTTTGGTGTATTTTAGCTAATATTTGTCAAATTCAGATTTTTTTTTTTTTTTACGTTTAGCTTTGTAGACAATTAAATCATCATTCAAATGAGCATCTGGATTGTTCCGAGATATGTAAAGTTATCGAGCCATAAAAAAAACTAAACAAAGGTGATTCGATCTTGAAAGGAAAATGTACAGAATACCATATAAATCATATGTAAAAATTCAGTACCCTATATCTTTGCTATTACTGGTCTGATTAAGATGATTATTTTATTGTTTTAAAGGAAATTTAATTAGAATCTGGCAAGATAGAAAACAACCTGCGCAATAATCGGCTTAGCCGGCCGCGCATGGCGGGGAAGGCACACCCCTCTCCCTACTCCTTCTGTCATGATAGTTCTAGTTTTTGTATATGTATGTATATGTATATGCAAACCTTTTGGATATAATATATGCTGGATGTATAATATCTGTTTGGCTGGTGGTAAAAGTACTGAATAAAGATATTGTGCTTCTAATGTGACGAATATGAGCGAAGTGGGAGAGCTCCCTTCTTCCCCTCTTCCACACCCCTCAGCCCCGCCTCCGAATTTGGAGAAGGTTGTTTTCTATCTTGCCGGACTATAGTTATCGAATATGCATTACAAAACCACGAACTCTGAAATGGCAGATGACTCTGAAACGCATATATCCGTTGAAGACCGCATATCGATTTCAATACTTTCCTTTACTAGTAGCGATAGGAAAGTAACTCACAAAGTTGGATTGTGTTAAAACATTGAGCTTGGTGATCAGCTTGTCAACTTCAATGATACATCTATTTTCAATTAAATATTTTTTAAAGTTTTTATTTTTAACAATTTACAAATGGAATATATATTAACATATGAATGAAAAGAATACTGTTAATACGTGCAATAAATATATTCTTGTCATGCATTTTTTTTTTTTTTTTTTTTGTACAATCCTCATGATTTGTTGTTGATATCACTGCTTTATATTAAAAGTCATGACTAAATTTTTCATTACTTCATTTGTTTAACAAGGGAAAAATCTAATTTTAATTATTATTATTCCCAATAATGTAATTATTGTAATTGTAATCGATTAAGAAAAAAAAATTAATCCTCCTTATAATTTGAATTTTTATGTTTCAAGATACGTAGAATCCAATAATCGAATAAAAAACCCGTCTGCCGTCGGCGGATTTTCTTCGAAACTACTGAATCGATTTTCTTAAGATTTGGCATCAAAGCCACAGGTCATACTAGGATCGATCCTCGGAGCTCGACATTACCATCAGCCATTTTGTTTCAAAGTTTAGGAATGATTATATCAAAGCCCTTTAAAAAAAATAATGAATTCTCTAGAAAACAAAAATAAAAAAAATCATTGAAATCGGACCTTCGGAGTAAAGATACAACAGCCCAACGTGTTGCATTTTTATACACCGTTTTTTAATGCATTCTGCATATGTTTCCATAGAAACCCGATTACATGATAAAATCAAAATGAATTATTAACTAAAAAAAAAAAAAAAAAAGTTTAACAAGCAAAACGAAATCCAAAAACGCAATATCACTACTCTATACTATTTCCTTTATAGTTGCAATGTTTAAGCTTTTAGCAATTGTAAATTAATATTGGAATTGTGAATTCCGTTTTGTATTTGTTAAAGAAATAGTTATTTACCCAAGATAAAAATAATTAAATAATACAAATTAATATGAAAATAATTAATGTATAGTCCCTGATGGAAAATCCACAGTGGTTAATGGCTTAACGGAATGCCATCACAGCTGTATTTCAAAATATAATAATTTTTAGAATAGTACAAGACTCGTACATGAATGTAACCTGTGACGTTTCAACAATTACTTTTGCCATTCCACTCGTTGACCCAAAAGAGGTGCCAGTCAGGCAGGCGGTTGAAAAAATATAATTAGTTGGAAGTTATTTTTTTTTTCTCTCCTGATTTGCTTAATCACACAATCTATTCTAAAGTCTTAACGGTTTTACGTTTCCGTTAAATTAATTAGCCTTTAGACCAAGCACGTCTATTTGATTAATTTTCGGCTATTTTAACAGGGGTTCACTCGGCCTGGAAAAATTGGGCTCGGTGTTCTATGTGTCCTAGGGAATATACTCGAATGCACATCCCCGTAGCTATAAAGAATTACCAAGTTAAGAACAAGAGGTAGATTGCTATAATCTTCTATATCTCAACTCACTATCTAACATTATCGGAAACCGGTTTCGCTAATTTCTGCCATCTTGAAGCGCGCCGATATAGTGCCGAGAGTAGATGCACGTGGCAGCTCTCAACAATAAAAATATTGTATTTCAAATTAAACAGAGGAAGATTGCTTTTTGGCCGAACACAGAGAACCCAATAAACACTTTTTGGCGTTAATTTTTAGTATCCATCTCAAAAAGAAGAAGGGATAGCTAATAGTTAAAAATGTTTTTTTTTTAGGTCTTACAAATCCTCATGTTTTAATTAGCACTGAGTCCAAGAAAGTTTTTTTTTAAATATCGCTCCGTAGGTTGCGTCATCCACCATTTTTAAAAATATCTCCTAAACTATGCAAACGTTTTCGAAGAAATTTTTCATTTAATGCAAGGAGAAACGCATATGGGTTCCAGAAAAAATTTCCAGGACGCAATAATTGGCCATCGAAGTCAATCCATTCTGGTAACATCGATAAAACAAAGCCAAACAACCGTTTATCTCGGCTTTATTGGTATTAGTGAGAGATGAACTTGAAATTATTGTTCAATGAACTTTCAGCTCAAATCCTGGTTAGATTCAACTTGGTAAAACCTTTAAATTAAGACGAAATACGGCTCAACCCATTTAAGACAATTTATCGACAATTCGTCATAGTATTTCGATGAAATCTTTTCAAAACCTCAACATTCTTTTTCTCAAAACTAGATATTCCATTTTTGTATCCACTGTATGCGAGCCCTGATTTACAAACGAGCCAAACGGACATTTGCCCAGAGCGCCAGTTATTGAGTGGCGGGAGAATATAAGTACTGAAAAATTTTAAAAACTATTATATATATATATGCATCTGAATGAAAGTATCGGCATATGAGGAGAATGAATCGGACAATTGAACAAGGTAATATTCGATGGACTGAAGAACATAAAAGGATATCCGGAACAAATATCAGAAGTAGAAAAAATAGGTATCAAAGAGGAGGACTACCAACACCTAAATCCAAAAAACGCATCTTTGCCATTGGGTATGTGCCACGGATTATCTCTTAAACGGTTGGACCGATTTTATCGATTATGGCATTTTTTCGAAGGACTTTGCCCTTTAATGCGTGCGAACCAATCACTGCAAAACAATTCGAAAGGTAATTGAATTTCCTAGGAACAAAAAAAAAATTCATCCAAAGTGGTCCAGTATTAGCAGAGATACAATGTTTTTAACTTCATATACATTTTATATATTATGCACAAGTTGCATTTCGCACACCGGTTCATCTTAGTTCAGTTTTTTGATAACTCGAAAACTGTACATTTCCTTGAATATTCCAGATGTGGATTTTAAATATAATTTGATTGTTTACGAAACTAAACATAAAATAAAAATAAAATTACTCCGACTAATACAAGATGTAGCAAATATTTCTTGTATTTTATTTTAACACAAAGCTGTTAGGAAAGTCCTGCGAGTGGATAAACTGGATATTTATGCTAAAATTGTTTTATATTGTAATGGAACAATTTATTGAATAAAAGTTCGTAAATATTCTGCACTAAACTAATGTTCATTAAATTCGGATACTCCCTTAATAATATATTAGAGAGGTAAAATAATTTATCTGTTTAGAGAGCAGTAAGATGAGCATCCAGAGAAGAGACAGCTCAAGCTCTGTAAACCCTAACCTGTCGGACTACTGCCCCTCAGTACTTCAGCTACAGTATGTATTATTATTTATTAATTACAATATGTAATTAAATAATTAAATTATTTAATTATCATAAAGCAAACAATATTCGCACAGTTTTCTCACGCAAAGAGAAAAAAAATCTATTCATTGTGTCTATTCAATTAAACTCTTAAAACCAAAGATGATCCATTCGTACAATTGTTTTGAATCAGTAAATTTATAAATAATTAGAAATATTGATCACTAGAACGATATTTTAAATTGTATTTCAAAAATTTATTTTTTAAATTTGTTAATATTTTATTAAATATGAATAAAGCGTTTCGATACGTTTTTGGACACTAGGAATGAGTACCCAAATTTTTATAATTTTATTAACATGTTTTATTTTATTTTAAGTACCAAAACATGGCTCTAACTATTGAATCATTATAAATATTTTCAAATTGATAATTAACTCCATTAAAATATTTTTAAAAATCTTAAGCGGTGGGATTTGTGGTAAATGTGAGAAATGTGGGGCAATGTACTTATTGAAGGACATTGCAGGAGGCCACGTGCATCGAAAGGATTCATTGACGTATTCATTCAGTACTCAATTATATATTTTTATGACACATGCTCCGTAATATTATTTGTTAATTATTAACTAGTTATATTTATAAACATTAAAAATTTATAAACATAGTGCGATGAATATTTATGATTAGAGACTGATAAATAACATTTGAAACTGTTAACCTTTATAATCTCTTTTCCACTCTTCTGTTTTTGTTTTTTTTTCCCAATAAAATTATTCTTATGTAAATAGACAGTAGTGTAAACTTCTTATGGGTCGTAGGGCACTTTTGGGATGGGATAAAATAAGCAAATTCGCGTGACGTACCTTACCATACCGTACCCTACCTAAATCCAGCCTACAATTTCTCATCTGTTTATTATCTTCCCGATGAGATAGAGACTTAAAATTTAGAACATATCTTAGGAGTGGATGACAATCCAATAATGTGCAATAATTACAAGAGTGGGAACCACGTGGCGCAGTTCACGGCGCTTAGGACAGTCTCGGACGACGACTTTTGAAGTATTCGTTTGTTCTTTTCCTTATAAGTCTTTGACGGAACGAGCTACGATTGTTATAGGCATACCGTTTTAAACAGAAAGAATCCTGCTACATTTTGATCGCCCATAGTATAGGCACTTTCATTTTTTCAAATATTTTAATACGAATTCGGAAATCACCTCTGTGAAACTTTAGATTAATTTTTTTCGCAAACTAAAACGACTAGGTAAATTGTAAGTAGGCCAAAATGAAGCCTGGTTAATCCTCTTTAAAACGATATGCCATAGAAAATTTTAGCTCAATTCTTTGAGAAGCTATGAATTCAAGAACGGCAATGGAGAGGGAAAAATCGGATTTTCTAAAAGTTATCGGTTGGTATCGCTCACGCGACTTGTGTTTTTTTTAAATACGACCACTTTAAAAACTAAAGGGATTAATGCTTGATCGAATGACACGTTAACCTTCAAAATCGGATTACTATTTCCGGAGATATTCTAAGAAGCAAGATCTGTCGGGATACGAGATGCGCAACTATGGACACAGTTTATTTATGGTTTATTTTTATTTTTTATATAAAAAATAAATAAATAAAACATATAATAAAATTTTTTATTATATGTTTACCATTTATTTGATGGTTTCTTTTTTTCATAAAAGTGATCAAAATATTCAATAAGTATGCAAAATAAAAATAATTCAAAATAGCAGCTCTCTAGATTTTTTGTTGCTGAATTCACTCCATTTTTCAAATTTTAAAAATATTATAGTAGTGAAAAGTGACGAAGATAACGTGTTTCAGTGCTGCGATCTATTGTCCCAGTAACACACTGATTTTATCCTTTTTGGCCTTAGGCCCAGACCCACTTCTCTTTCTAGTTTTGATTTCTTCTGACAAGGTAAGTGATATATACCAAATTCATCAAAAAATTAAATTCACTTGAATAGAATATTCCATTAAAAAAATTATTTCATCTTATTCTTCTATCCTTTTATCTTTAGATTTATTTGGGAATGTTGATCGGTCGAAGAAGTTTACACTTCCAGCGTGTGGTCCTAAGCACACTCACTTTTTTTTTCTATTTAAAGCTTACTTAATTTATCATCATTTTGTTATCAATGTTATTAACAAAATATTTTTTATAATAATATATTATTAATTGCATAGCGAAATACATAAAAATGTGCATTTTTTTTCATTATTTTGTTCTTTTATTTTTCTCATTTTATTAGGTTATTTTTTAAAATTATTTTTCCTTTATTGTTTTTAATATCTCCCTCCTTTTTTTACTTCTTCCTATTTCTTCCTTCCTCTCTCTCTCTCTCTCTCTCTCTCTCTCTCTCTCTCTCTCTCTCTCTCTCTCTCTCTCTCTCTCTCTATATATATATATATATATATATATATATATATAAATATTATTTATTCCAAAAAAATGTATTATAAATATTTTAATATAAATAATTCAGAAGTTACATTGTTAATGTACAGTAAAAATAAAGTAATTCTTTTAGAGATTTTACGTTCTACGTATGTACGACACATACCTCCTAAACACACTAACATCTATGTATACACTCATATATAAATGTCTATATTTATTTGAATTTAAGTCTGAACGATGTGACGACCTGTTCTGGTTGTCATATCTTTTCATACTTTAAGGGTCCGTAAAACTTTTCTTTCCTCGAAGGCGCCAATAGCTTCCAGCTGATAATAAGTCTGGGTATTGTTAAAGCTGAATTGTTTTGGTGCTAAGTACTGATAAGAACTGTTGGGATGTCTGGAATAATATTTGTTGCTTAAATTGTTTTTAAAATCGGGCGTCTCTTATTATCGGGCTGCAGGAAATATTATCGCATTTGAAAGACAGTTATCGTCTTTAAAACTTTTCTACTTAACAATGGAAACACGAAATGAATAGGCGAAATCGTTAGAACAGTGATAATTTGGCAAACGGAATATAATTGTTTATGCAATTAATATTTGGCTTATTTAATTTAATTGTTTTGTTGCACAACAAGTTACACTTTTAACAGGTTAGTACTACAATTGTAGACATAGTACTTTCGGTTGATCCTACGAGAGTTTTTAATTCTACCAAACGAAGTGGCTTACATTTTGAATTAAATATTAATTAAAAAATAATTATTGTTTGTAAAATATAACATTGGATGATGTTACACAGTCGCCCCTCGAACACTCAGCCGACTTACCCCACGATCACAGACCATTCATACCAATCCGACCTCTTCCCCTACCATGAGCTCAATGTAGAGCAAGAACACGGCCAACAGTGGCATATTAACAACAATGCGGTAAGTAATTTATAACTATTTTATCTTTATTCATATCTTTTAATTTTTTTGGCAATGGGTTGGATTTAAAGGAAGAGTATACATTAGAATGTTCATCGTACCCACTAAAATATATTTTAGAGTCCATTCAACTGTGAGTGGTGTTGGAACTGAATCACTGGCGATTGCTTGGCCAATTCTTAATTAGCAAAGATGAGTTTCAAATTGCGGGATGGATAATAAACTTATATTTGTCAAATATAGCTTACAAGAAGGTCTCTTAATACTATGATACCCTAGTTTAAGATACTAAAAGTAACAAAGTGATGTGGAGTTGAAATTCTAGACTCTTAAAGGCTCAGGCACACAGAACGCTATTTGTCGCGACGATCTGCGATCTCTCTAAATCGCTCTAGCTGTATAGAAATGGATCGCTGTCGGGCTTGATCAAGGCTGGCTCGCTGCGATAGACCGCCTTCCGTGTAACATGTGCAGTGCATGTAAGTAGTAATATATTAGATCGCCATATCGCTGCGGGCTGAGATCGCAGATCACGGTCTGTGTGCCAGGCTCAGCCTTTATTCTCTCATTGTTCTTACGCTTTAGACTTGGTAAGTTGTTCATCGAAAACAATACTGGATCTATCCACTTGTCAGGAGTAGAAAAATTATAAAATATTACTTTGCATTTTTGTTGATGAATACTCTGAGTAAATGAGAATCGAGAATTTACAGTTATTGAAAAAGATATCCCAAAATCTATTGTTAAGTAGCTCGACGATTTCTTCGCTCAGAAACTTCTTATCTTCTGTCTTTCACTCAGAAATCATACAGCCAATGAACCCTGTGTTTTTATATCAACTTAAAGGCTATGATTTAAACGACAAGTTAAATCTTTAAAACAAAGTTGGGATCTTATCTCAATTAAGTATTTAAGTCTCAGAATAATTTTGGTTCTATTCTTCTATTCTTGATTCTATTCTATTCTTGGTTCTATTCTGGTTCTTCGAAAAACAATGATTTTCGTTTTCCATTTCCAAGAGATATAGCATGAAGAAGAGCCATGGTGTATAGGAGAATAAAGGTTCTTTTCCTCTTCCAATCAAGATCTCTCTTTGCATAGCATTCCTTTAAAACTTCCAAGTTTCTACGTCACAGGACAATATTGAAATAGAAGATAATTAGAAGATCTTTAGGCATTATGTTCTTGGAGGAATCCCATTTATTCAGCTTAATTCACTATCTTTGATTTTATAGCTGATGATGCTCTTGTACAGGAGATTTCCAGGTATTCAAAGGTTCCACCTGCTCGATAGACTTGCATTAAAGTCCCGATTATCCGAAACCCAAGAAACCGAAGGTCCAGATTAACCGAATGTCTGGTCGGTTGCGTGATTCGCTCTGCCGGATCCTTGCCCAGTGACATCGATTGCTTACAATTGTTAGCACACAAATTTAGTTGGAAATTTTGGGAATTATACTTCCAAAATGCAAACTTTTATTATCCAATTTTATACATAGATTAACGTTTTGGGGCATTGATCCCCATCTTCAGAAATTGATTCAATGCAATGAGGACGAAGGAGAGCTACAGTTTTAAAAAAAAAAAAATGTAAATTAAAATAGTTTCAATTGATATTTAATATTGTGACATGAGGAATAATGATATATCCTTATAAATAAATCAATTTAAGTTCTAAAGATGAGGATCCATGATAGCTATGCATAAATCCTACTAAAACAAAGGTTATGTGCGTTGGAAGGAATAATGTGGAGCCTAGGATTTAATGTGATGGCGAACCCCTAGAACTAGCAAATACGTGTTCAGGAACAATTATAAGCAAAGATGGTAAAATAGACCAGGAGGTTCTAAATCGGGTGATGTATGCCAATGGATTATACTAACAGATATTAAACACAATCCTAGCCAAGCAGGACGTAAGCAGAAAGACCAAACTTAGGCTATTTAAATCGGTTTTCCTTCCAGTGCTCCTGTATGGGTCGGAAAGTTGGACAACCCTCTGTAAGCATGTAAGCAGGATTACAGCAGCTGAAATGAGATTCTCCGAAGAATAGTTGAGATCAAGAGAGATTGTATAAGAAATGACAGGATTTGCGAGGATTTGGAGGTGAGATCAGTGCATACACTGGTGTATACACTCAGTGTGTCATAACACACTGGAAGAGCGGCAGCTAAAATGGTTCTGACACGTCTGCAGGATGGATGATACCCGAAAAGCCAGGCGATTCTTGGAAGCCAGACCGGAAGGCAGATGTCCTCGTGGCAGACCCAGGAATATAAACTCAGACTACATTGGAAAACTGGCGGCAGCATTTGAGGTACCATCCCAGAGATGAGAAGACTAGCAGAGGACTGAGACCCTGGGCTAGATGGACTGGGATTGCTATTCCACGCTTAGCGGCACACAGGAGTTAGTGAAAGAAGTTTTTCTCTCACTTTACTTCACAAACACAATCATAAAATTCGTTAATTTACCGTTTCAAGCCTTCATTTTAAGATTGATTTATTCATGATAAATGACTGTACTAACGAATTAGAGGTGCGCGTAAAATGTTTCCCGTTTATCCGAATTTTCGATTAACCAAATGACCCAAGGTTCATTTAAGTTCGGCTAATCGGGACTTTATCGTATAATTTGTATGTTTTTCTTTAGCACCCTGGTGATCCGTATTGGTTTCTTTTATTTCTGTGAGGAGAATTTTTTTATTATGAATCAGATTCCTGTCTTTGTCACCGAGGACAACTCCTTGATCGCCAAAGTTCATACATATCATTGAATAGCTTCCTTAATTTAAAAGCTTTGTTAATACTAAACTGCTATAGTTAGTTGGAATAATCATATATTAATAATCATAACCATGATAGCAAATGTAAGCTAAAAATCAATTTGATACGCAGTACATTATAACCAGACTTTATTTACAGGGACAGCAGGCACCGGTGACTTACCCTCCTCAGCAACAGGCCGAATGCTACGGAGAATGGCGGGCCAGGCAGAGCTCGGTGGCTAGCTTGCTAGTGCTCCAGAGGACCACGGCTCAGAGTAAGTATCCTTAGCGCATGTTGAACAGATGAGTGGTATTCACTTTAACATTGTAGCTGTTGCTGTGGCAGGGAGCCAGAGGGTGCAGCGTCCACAGCAGCCTTACCAGCAGTCCATCATGATCGGCCAGCAGCAGTATCAGCCCCAGCCCATCCTCCTCAGCAGCGATTTTCCAGAGCTTCCGAACAGAGGTCAATACATTTACTTTTTTACTTTTCCTTACCTATATACGATGTATATAGTAAGGGGAAGTATTGCGATCGTGAAAATTTTCGAATTCGAGTTTTCAACGGAAATACATGTTTTAATGTCCCCTGAGTCCATATGACCAAGTCTCGCAAAATGGTCTGTGTGTCTGTGAGTCTGTGTCTGTGTGTATGTGATCAGTCTAGCTCAAAAACGAAAAGCTGTACGATACTGAAATTACATATTTAAGGTTAGCACATGCATGTGATGTTACAGCAACCTTTTCGTGAAAATCGACTAACCGGAAGTACCACTTTATATAATCGATTTTACACATTTTTACAATTTTCTCGAAAACGGCTCTAACGATTTTGATTAAACTTGCCTAAATTATTCTTCATAAAGACCTTTAACTTTTCATATATGGTACATCACCGAGGAATTGCAGGGAAAAAAGTTATGATGAAAAGAATATTTTATTTATGCATAACTTCATAAGCGTGCAATTTATGGTAAATCATCTATTGACTTATATGAAAGATAATTAAATTATCTAAAAAAGAATAAAAGAATCATCAAAAGCGGACCAGTATTAGCAAAGATACAGCGCATCAGACTAACCGGAAAGAGCTATTATATTATGGATATTACACTTTTTTACAATTTTCTCGAAAACGGCTCTAACGATTTTGATGAAACTTGCCTAAATTATTCTTCATAAAGGTCTTTAACTTTTCATTTCTGAAGTCAATCACCGGCATAGCTTACAAAGTATGCATTTTATGGTAAATCATCTATGGACTTTTATGAAAGGTAATTAAATCATCTAAAAAAGAATAAAAGAATCATCAAAATCGGACCAATAATAGCAAAGATACAGCCCATCGGACTAACCGGAATTAGCTATTATATCATGAATTTTACACTTTTTTACATTTTTCTCAAAAACGGCTCTAACGATTTTGATGAAACTTGCCAAAATTATTCTTCATAAAGGTCTTTAACTTTTCATTTATGTAATAAATCACCGAGAAAATGCAGGAAAGAAATTTATGAAGAAAAGAATATTTTATTTTCGCATGGCTTAAAAAATAGGCAATTTATAGTAAATTATGTACAGAATTATATCAAGGTTATTAAAGTATCTAAAAAAAAAAAATCATCAAAATCGGGCAAGTATTAGCAATGATACAGTGTATTTTATGAGGAGCATAAAATATATGGATAACCAAGCGCATCCGAAAGGAGATAGAAGCGACCGAACCTCCTCCCACCAATCCGCCAATCTATTGTAAACAATACGCTCTGTAATAAAGTAATTTAAGAATACAAAAGCGAAAATTAATTTAATAATTTCTACTTTCACATTATTTAATGGAAAGAAAATGTTTCCATAGAAAGTAAACCAGCAACTTTTAAAATATATTTGCAACTTGACAAAGTTAAAATATATAGGTAGTGTACAGAATTGTTGTACTAAAATTGTTTTAAAAACTATTTTATTATACTTAAGTAGGAGAAGAATTGAATGCTGCTGAGTTTATTTCAAGTATTGTTTATGTGAACTCTTTAGAATTATATTAAAAAGATAATTATAATAGGGCGGTAAGGGAAAGTTGTGTGATGCGCGCACCGCACCAGATTTTTTTTTTACGATCCAGACTACGAACCCGCGGCGGCCAAGCATATTGAGGTAACGCCTCAGCATTCTCGAGTACTGGTTCGAAGCTGGTTTGCTTAGGTGGACTTTTATTCTGATTCGAATCCATATAATAAATATCGACCTTCATGCTCTTCCTAGAATATGTTGGTAATCTGTAGAATGATCCGTCCTTTCTGCCCTAGTTGGAGTATATGAAGTCTTTAAGCTCAAATAAACAAACAACAATAGCAATACAAAATTCAATTTATTTTTTGAAGCAATTCTTTTATATATAAAAGTTACCGTCAATGATTCTGCGAAATAAATTAATATTGAAAGGTAAGTGGATTTGTAGACCTTTTAACATCCTTGGACATTTCTCTTTTATTAAAAAGACTCAAGGGTTTCTGTCAGTGTCGTTAGGCACATACAAAAATAACTTCAGTACATATTTCATTTTACCAATTTGTCATCTATATAGTAAATCTAGTAAAGGAGAGAAGGCTCGATACTCATTGAATGATAACCTTCGAGTGAGAATTGAGGAACAACCAAATAAATGGAAGGCGATATTGTACGAAGACACTATTCAGAAATGGAACAGTTGGCGAGTCACACTCACCAAAGTATTTTCCCACTGTCCAGTCTCGACTATTTGCCAAGTGGATCCACCTTGACTATTGGATCTCTCAATTCCTCACGGGACAGGGAGGTTTTCACAACTAACACAGCCTTGGAATAGATGTCGACTACCTATGCAACAGTCGTGGCATTGGGAAACTTCCGAACATGTGATCACGATCGCCTCTTTGTTTGAGGCACTGAGGGTCAAGCTGATGAGGAGAACTGGCCTCTATAGTCTTGAGGTAGATTTCCCTCTTCTCGCCACTGAAGAATACTTCGAAGGCTTCGTGTACGAGTGGAAGGAAACAGTGGTCCCAGCCCATTACAACTTCCACCCAGAAGAGGGTAGCAACTCGCAAATAAGATTAACTAGAAAAAACAAAACAGGCTATTGTTTTTCATAGCATTATGAAGGTTAAGGAATCGCCAGAAATAATTACTGAGGAATTACTTATATAATATTCACCGGAAACGCTAAATCTCTCAGCGATGATTCACAAACTCACAAAGTTGTCAAATTCCATTCACGAACTTCCTCCATAAAAAATACAAATGCTTTCATCGCCGTGAACAAGTTAATTTGTGTTTCATGTCATTTGATTAATGATCTTGTCAAATTTCCAAATCGTGCGTGCTTCTGAACAAATTAATACATCCTCGGCTAATGAAGCTGTGCGCATCTGGTCTTCTGATTGCACGTTGTCCGGCGGTTATTAATTAATTATTCGCAAGTCTGTTGTCGCAGTGGACGGGAGGTGTTGAGCTAAAAATGTTTTGAAAGCTCTTACTCAGAATAGACTTAAGTGTTTGAAGGCAATTAAATATATTTTTGTTTTTGTTTGTGCCTAAAGTAATCAGTCTCCAATAATGGCAGAGTTGGAATCATCCTCCTTTTTACTTTGTAGAAGTATGGCATTTCTAAAGAGATCTCTAACAAAATTATTCAACAAGGTTTTGGTTCTTTTTTTGCCAAATCTAGGACGATGAAAAAAGAATGATATATTTAAAAATATTACAAAGTGATATTTTTAAAAATCTGGAATAGCAAAAAAATTAAACGATTTTCAACCACCAAAGTCAAGGTCCAATTGGCGGACTATTTATCCCCACCAATACCAGTACCAGTACCAGTACTAGTATTCATCAGAGTACTTATAATAAAATGAAACTTAATTACCAGAGGCGAATCAGAACAGCTAGGGGCCCAAAACGGTAAAAATGTCGACCCTCAGCCAAAGTAAAATTTTAACTAGAGGCCATAAATTTAACATTTTGTTTTTATGAAGGGTTCTATTATTTTATGAAGGGTTTTTTCTTTTTGGTCATTTCGATATCTTTTAACTAAATATCTTTTAGTTAAAATATTTTAACTCAGAGCCGCTTAGTACGCTAACCATTAGTCCACACCTGTCACTTATACAGCCTCTTGTTTTAAGAAGTAAAGGTATTTATAGCTAGCCCTTATTATTAGGGCCCAAAATCATACGTAGCACGAAAAATACACAGTGGTAAATAAACGAAATCGATCATTTGCTGCAACAACGTTATAACCCGAAGGAGTTGCAGTTGAAATTTTAAATACTGTATTAATTTCTGTGCAGACAATGAAAAAAAAAAACGGAGCTCGATTATCCTCGAATGCTCAGAAATGACATTCTGCTAGTTAAAAGTTCAAAATCTTTGTAATTGCCGTTGTAGTATTAACTCAGAAATCACGATCTTCTAGCCATGATGTTGCAGCAAATGAGGAATATGTACTTATGAAGAAATAGATTTGGGTATATTTTTTTAAAATATTATTCTGTGGTGTTAAAAATATTTCCAGTGGAATAATTGCCTCCTATTTCATTTCGTATATGCTCTTACGCTTTTCATGTCTAAGGGTTAAGTTAAGTGAACCAAATGCCTAACGAATTAATGAACGATAAAATGTACAACAGGATTAACGGTTAGAGTAAATATTGTTTCTTAATCCTCGAGCAGCCAAGAATATCCTCTTTTTTTGATAAATATTTAACACTATCGGAAAAATTGTTTTAGGCCAGGGTTATAAAAGATATCTTTGTTTCCAGGATCAGCATTTAGCCTTGAAATATCTTCGCCATCAGTAAAGTTGGTCGTGACGCAAGCTTACGCTATAAAATGTCTAGCATATACAAGATGGAGTACTTCACTCATTATTATCCTTATAAAACTTTAACGCTGCTTCTTATATTTTCTGTTTTCAGCAACAACAGCATGATAATATTTGACCACACTCCTTTCTGTTTGTTCTCTAAACCATCAGCACAATTGTGCTGACTTTGATGAAAGTTAGTATGTATTAATTTTTAGTAGTCAAGTTGTAACAAACAGGTCTAACGATCATTCCCTCTATGCTACAAGTTCGAAAGTTACTCAGAACTTCTCTTTACACTCCTGCTGTGCCTAGTGTACATGTCCTTTGAGTCAGAAACTGAATTATTTGCAGTCCCTCAAGACTTTCTAGGCTAGAAGGTTTGTCACAAACGGAACCAAAAGGGTCGAAGGGAGTAACCGCTGAAGGTGTGAGTAAACTCTTTTGATATTGTTGACGAGTTGGTTTCGAAGGCAACACAATTACTTGGACTGCTTTGTAAACAAGTGCGAAGGAAACTGAATAGCGTCACATCCTATCACATGCTTCTTGTACGATACTACTACAAACAGTTTTGCATCCTTACTACGAACGCTATATAGTACTACACGATATGAATATTCATACCCAGCAACTTTTATCTATGCAGTTCAACGCCTTAATTTCGCTATTTTCTGGCTGTTTATACTTTAGGAAGCCAGATAATTAGCTGTCTTATCAAATGATGAGTGTAAATGGCCATTTAAAAATTAATCGGTACTAAATTAAAAACGCTGCAAATTATTACGCTATGGTTCATTATTTCAAAATAATTATATACGAAAAATAAATTATTTATTTGGATTGAATTGTTATAATAGGCTTTGGTATTATAATTCCTTAGCTTATGTCTTCATAAATGACAGATTTGGGCGAATGAATCCTTTAATCGGCCACCATTTTGTTTCAAAATGGCGTTTGATGATATCGAATTCCTAGGATCATCCTAGAGTGACCTCTACGTATATTGCCAAATCTAAAAAAAAAAAAAAAAAATGACCCTGTAGTGTTGGAGGAAAGCAGCGGACGGCGCTCGACGTATGGCGGACGGACGGATTTTTTTTTTTTATTCGAGTTTTGGATTCTGTTTATCTTGACACACAAAACTTAAATTTTGAGTGGGGGTTGATTTCTATTTCTTTTTCGATAACAAAGGTTAATATTGAAAATAATAAACCTAAATGCGCAAGTTGTAATAATAATTATTTACTTCTTATTGAACCAGAGCTTTATACTTAAAAATATAGCTGGTTACTATAAACATCAGCTTTGTAATTTTCTTTCTGCTACAGTCTACAATTCGTAGAAGCTATTTTTAAAAAGTTGCCCACGTATTTCGTAAATTCTTTGCATCTATCTATATTTCTAAGCACTTATTGTGTATTCAATTTTTTAGGGCTCACAACAATCTGTTGATAAACTATAATTTTATTTACTAATTAGTCAGAGTGATGAACAATCAACTACCTATCGGTATAAATAATATCGCCAAAAAAAAAAAAAATCCAATAAAAGTGATACTTATATCATTAACAATAATAACAGGCAAACAGTTAATGTAAATATATAAAGTGATATGCAAAAAAAAAAACACAAATATATTGAAAAGAAGGACTGTAAATGTTTTATTTATTAGTAATTTCATTCACAAGATGGGGTCTCGAAACATTATGAGCAGATGAATCCTCACCTATATATGCTATTATATTATTACACATTAACTATAAATTACAGATTGAAAATATTGACAAATAACAAAGAAAAAAAAAGAAGTTCTTGGACTGGCGCTCCCTCCTGTTGGTCCCAATCCACCGCTGATGTGCCGTCAATCTCTCCAAGAATTATCTCTTCCATCCAAGGCCATGACGCCGTTTTCCTTTTTTTAGCCTTTCTATGGGCTTAGGGTGTTTATAATTAGCTATTTAAAGATATGCTAATGTAAAGGTTCAATTCTGAAGACTGGAAAGAGTTATTATTTGAAATGCAGTAGGGTAGTCAAAAATTATTTCTGAAGTTTTCGAACAAGTTGCTGTGTGAGAAAATGGGAATAATTTTGAATAGGAGAGGATCCAACCTGGAGATATGGAGTTTTTTACAGAGGATTTCAGTTTTAAGGATTGAATACCACAGGTTGAATCCCAAGCTCACTATTGAATGAATGGGATCCCGTGTCCACTGGATGCGTGAAATATGAGAAATCGTGTTGTATCGGTTTTGCATAATAACAAACAATGACAAGCGGGGAGCTCTCTTTCTGTCTTGTTTTGAAAATATTTTGTATCAAGAAACAGAGGACATTATCGTTAGCGGTCGAGTAAAAGTCATTAATTTCAAAATTGTAAAAGATTCACAGTTCTTCGATTAGCAAACCATATATTTTTACATTGAAAATATCACTACAGCCATTCAATGGCTTATTAAGCTGTAAAAATTCATATAGTCCATTTGTGTTGTTTTTACAACACGCAGAAATTCTCTAGCTGGACTTAGTGACTATTGCTTCAACGCTGACGGTAATGTTTCGTCTTTTGTAGAATCCATGCCTAAATGAAAACGGTTTTGCCACATTCTATAATTATTACATTTAATATCTAATTGGATTAATAATAAAGAATTTTAGGGTCACGAGGATAAAAATTCGGAAATAGTTATCACCAAAATAACAATAAATCATAAACCTTTTATTCTTATTAAGGTACCATTTAAGAACGTGAGATTAAATTGAATGAACTGAATCACTCGTATCCGGTTTGAGATGGGAACGTTATGAGTAATGTAAGCTGCACCGTGGATGTCGTGTTCCTCTCTCTCTCTATCTCTCTCTCAATATATATATATATACAGTAGAGCGTCGATTATCCGAACTAATGTTGTCAGTCGTGGTTCGAATAATCGAAAGTTCGGATAATCGAAATTCACGTACCCGCACATAAAATATATATATATATATATATATATATATATATATATATATATATATATATATATATATATGTATGTATGTATAAATTAATTTATTTATTTTTTTATATATAAAAAGGAAAAGGAAGATCTAAATCAACAACTTTGTAAAAAAAAAAACATGTTTGTTTATTTATATAAATATAGTATGTATGTGCATAGTGAAAAAACCAGTGTCATAAAGTACATACAAATTGTTTAACTTAGTCACATGTACATTATGAAATGAACAAAAATATGTATTTACGTGTTTGGAAAAAAATAATCAAAGTGTATCTAATCAAAGCTTTATCAAAATTAATGCTGTAGCATATAAAATGTCATGATGAAATTAACTAAAATTACAAAAAAAAAAAAAAAAAAAAAAAAGAATCGTTCCGATAATCGAACTTTCGGATAACTGACGTTCGGATAATTGACGCTCCACTGTATATATATATATACACACACACACACATAATCTCTAAAGAGAGAGAGAGAGAGAGAGAGAGAGAGACAAATTGAGTATTATTAGTAAATATTAAATGATATTTTTAAGTGAATCAATTATTCACAAACGACATCATACTATAAGGTCGTTTGTGACGAATTGATATTTATTGAAATATTTATATATAAATATAATATACTGAAAAGCTGTACTTTTGGGAAAATGGTTTCCATAAACGAGTTTGGAAACAGTCTGATGGATTTAAGATGCCATCGATGAGTTTAGTTTCACATCACTGAGTTTTGAAACTTACCCGTTGCTCCAGCCAACAGTACAAATAATGTACAAATCGTAAAAAGTTTTTGATAATGACGAGGACATACATAGGTCGGAACGTTACAGGAATAAAGATGTGTTAATTATACCAATTTTTATTTATGATTCTGGAAAACTTCATGCAACTCAAACAAAAAAATATTGTCTTTAGAAATAATATAAATTAAAGGCTTCATAACTTTTTAATTAAAGCCTTTTTTTTTTTTTTAGATTAGAAAATAAGATGTACAAGGAACAGTAAAGATGCCTTAACACATTTACCAAGCTTAGGCAAGTCAAATGTCAAACATTTAAAGGGTGTTTACAGATGCTCTTCAAACCAACCTATCCACACGCTATTATTCTACAATTCAAACTTTTGTCGGCTGTTAATTTCGGTGTAAACAATTTTTATTTTGTAAAGAAACAATTAAAAATATAAAATAAAAACATATTGATATAATATTTATATAAATACACAAATATGTGGATGCAACACTAGCGCTAATGTGGCGCTTCCCGTAAGATCCAATCGGGCTCAGAGAAGCCAATCCAAGCCAAGCAACTTTTACACATTTGATTTGCTTAGGATTGAAAAATGTGTAAAGGCACCTGAAGAATTCAGCTCATGAATGACTTATGTTTTTCTTTTCAGGCAATGAACACCCTGTGCACCCAGGTCAAATACGAAGACCCTTTTTGCCCGACCCCGGAAATTTTACAGGTAAAATAGTAAACAAACTGTTGTAAATTTTCAGAATTCGCCTTCGATGAGGCGCCTGTCCCTGAGACTACGTCAGGATGTGATTCACAGTGGAGGAATCAAGGCGAGTGAGTCAGATTCTTGTTAACAATGAAACCTAAGAAAACAATGCCGGTCCGCGTTCATTGATAAAACGTTTCGTAGTGTGTGAGCTATTTGAGGAAATAAATCAGTGACATAACTACGATTAGATTGCTACTGAGAAGGGAAGTGATACAGTCTATGTAGCTTTGGTTAGTCATCAACCAGTAGCTTGATGAAGGTGAACTATATGAGGAGCTTTCTATCAAAAGTGGACATCTCCACTTCCGACCAAAACAAATTTTGATCATTTCTGATAAATATCCATCCCAAAGCTCGCCTTAATTACTATCTCCACTTCTGTAAATGTGTCTTTTCTCCATAGAAAAGTGAATGGAAGGTTTGTTTTTCAAGCAAAAATTAATTCTGAATGGAGGAAAAATTAGTTTTTACTGTAACATTGGAAAAAAAAGTGGAAATGGAAATGTCCTCATATCTCGTTTAGATTTATCCATTGCATTCTCAGCATCCCTAATGATATTTTTTATAATACTCGTGAAGGTAATTAGGCTATTCTAATTAAAAACATTCAACTATAATCGTTGTGGCAGGGATCATGCCCTGTTTCCTTTAATATTTGTAGAACCATTTCAATTTGAATGTCTAATTCCCATATTTTGCAGTAACTAGTAGTTCCCATGTTAGTACTACAGATGGAAAGTTCGATTGTAATGACTAAACCGATTCCGAATGATTCACTCCTTGCAATGAATCTATTCTTTTGAATGATTATTTGATTGATTCTTTTCACCTAATTACTATTTTTTTTATTACAAAAAATAGCTTTTTATTGAAAAAAAACAACAAACAATCCCAAATTGTATAGTTTTCCATGCAAAAACTTTATTTTTATACGGGAAAAAAATTAAACTATCACACAAATTAATGTTAAAATACATTTTATTAAATTTTAATAAATAAAAAAATTAAATGAAACACTACAGATATTCGACATCCCGTTTCAATCTTCATTGAAAAAAAAACACAAAAAACCCCACCTCTTTTCTTGCTTAACCATGCTCACAGATACTTCCTACTTTCCAGGCCATGGACGATTATGTATTAGCTAATCTCTTTTTCTGTGATTCATATTGTAATAAAGTAGATACCTAATCAAACTAAATATTATTATTATTTTTTATAAATTGGCTTAAAATAAAAATCGAACAGCATAAGTGCCAAGTAGTAGTCCATAATAAAACAAAATATGCAAAACAATATGAATTTAAATTTGAAATAAAAAAGACAAAATTATTTTTATTTTGTTATTTTTATCAAACCTTATACTATATATTTTAGTAAATATAAATATAATCTTAATTTTTGAGCTTAATCTACATTTTACTTCTGTATTTTAAATTTCTTGTTATTTTAGGTTACATATTTTAGCTTTAACTAAATAGATATTACATTTTAATCGAAATATTACAGTCGGACCCGAAGATGAATAAGTTAACTACTGGAATGGAAGATTAAATTCTAAAACCAACTCGGTCAGAATCAGTGAAGAACCGAGAGCTGTTTGTGTGTGTGTGTGTGGATGGAGGGGAGAGTGTAAGTGAACTGTGAATTGAAGGAATGGGAGCCTTCGAGCGGTGTAAGAATCACCGAGTGAATCGTGATGCAGCACTTGAGAGCACGATTCTTTCCAGGAGTCAACACTTTGATTCGATTCCTGATTCACCTGGCCATCTACTATTACTATGATACAGATGAAACAGGCCAATGCGCAGAAAGCTTGTATCAAAGTTCACAACTTGGGAACTATAGTACATAATTTTAAAAAAGCATACGTTGATCATCAAAGGAAAGTATTTAGCTTTCATTGGGGAAGATAAGACGCATTTATTATCGAAAGCATAATATTAAGTAGCATGCTCGATCTGAAGAAAAATGATCAAGCTGATTCACCAACCGGTGAATTTGTATGGCGACACACCCAGGAATTCCATGACCTGCGTCCGGTAAATATAAGTGGTCGAATATCGCTAAAAAAATCCTACAAAGTTGTTGGTTTGAGCATAACACTAATTAAAGAATCCGCGCTGAACTGATGTGTAGAAGACTAAATTAATTATTTAATTAATTTGATTTAGGATTTATAAGTAAAAAGAAAGGAATGATGATTTGGGTTCAGACGGGGTCGGTAGAAAAAAGAGGTGTTTAGGCAACGCTATTTGTTGGAATCACTATTTATTTAATTATTAAATGAGAATCACAAACAGAATAAATAATGATTATAAACAAATAAAATAAATCTACGTAGTTTATTGGAAGCTCCAAAACAAAGTCTTAAATCTCCCAAGTAGCAGTAACCAACAAGTCAACATGCTGCCAATTCAAACATCTCACTTCAACAGCCTATACACCTACTAAACTAAAAGAGATAATACACCACTCGTAAACAGTTCAACCTATTCTGAAGAAGAAGAAATGTAACATTATAATAGCTGAGGGAGGTTACATTTAAACAGCTGATCAGTCAAATCAAAACAACTGAAAATGAACTAGATCATATTAAATAGAAACAGAAAAAGTGTTGAATTGTACGATCACGTATTTGGTAATTGTAATATACATATCCAGTTAGTATATATTAGGATGTTCTGGGATGAAGTGGGATGCTCTCTCTAAACTGCATTGCTCTGAGCTCGTTGTTTTATGTCCTGAAATTGTGTGTCATTGACTAGTTGGTTAACTGCTAATCAAGATGACGGGGAAGAAACCAGAGACAAGAAAGATACAGAAGACCGATAATAACGAAAGGTGTGGGTCGTCAGCAAAGCTCCGTGCGGTTTATGCTGGTCATAAAATGGATGTTCACAGCAAATATATTACTCCTTTTCTGGCTCACGTAAACTAATAAAAGGAAGAACTAAAAGATATGTAATAGCAATACAGGAAGCAGAGTGACAATCAGCGTGTATGCTGATATACACAATATGTATTCCAATGTTACTAACACAGGGGTAGGAGCTGCAGGGCAGTCAAGAAGCGAGGATGGAAAAGAGAAAAGAAAAAATTTCTAATTGAAAGTCTTCAGGTTTTGTGTGGGATCTTCGAATAATATCTTAATTATAGTTATTGACACTTTTCTTGATTTTTTTTTTGTCTTTAATTAAAACATAACTTAAGGAAAAAATTGAATACCAATGAAAAAACTTCACATTGCTCTGGAAACTTGTTCGCAACAGATTCCCATGGATCATGGATTAGTATGGCAACGAGTGCATAATTGCAATGCAACGGAGGGCCTTGTCTGTCAAGCATGATTTTTTTGCTAAAAGGAACAGCAAAATCAGACCTGTCAGTCTGAATACTGAAATCTGGTAAATTTGCATCTTGGTATTCCTGAATGCAAGGAGTGGCAGGATACAATTATTTAAAAAAAAATCTTTCAACGGATATTTTATTTCAGAGTTTCATTATGTTGTCATAAATCTGCAGGTTAGATTATTATGGATCCTTGAAAATAACCATTTAATTATATCTTTTGAAAGTTAAATTCTTTCGTTAAATTAGAATAACATTTTTGCAGTTCGCTTTCGGAATCTCAATAAGAAATCTATTATTAGTCATATTGCTATAGACATTTTGTTTTTAATTTCTTTTATCGGAACTAAGTGCATAAGTAGCCGAAATAATAGACTCCAATTTGAACTTAGTGGCCATCTGCTAATTCAATTACTATTACACACTCTTCAGTTTTACTATCGTTATGTACCGCCTATATAATTAATTAGAGTCATTAGATCTGGAATATCCGGTTTAATATACGATCTGTAATAAAGATTTCAAAGCACAGATAATATTAAATATATCTAGCGTCTATAATCAGATAATTATATAATGCTGACACGTGTATAGTCAAGCGGACGCGACGGAGATGGAACATTAAGTCTGCTTGCTCTTAAACGTATGTAAATTAGCAATGAATTATACAGCAATAAGAGATATTTTTTAAACTAAATCTGTTAACTGTTGTACAGATTGAACAATAGCAGCTATTAAAAAAGTTCACATGATACAGCCATACAATTATCCCATCCTCACCCTATAGCAGCCTTTCCAATTTCCTAAGACACCTCTCCTAGATCGAGCAATGGTGTAACCGTTGGCACATGAAGGTGAACGAACCAAAACGGAAACGTTAATTTTAACATCAAGCATGGTCTGCCTGTGCGTAAATTCGCCACTGCCAATTAAACCGAATACTAAGCAAGACCTCTCGTCTCCCAGACGACAACAAAATTCTAATTCATAAAACTACCCTCAGATTTATCAGGACCTACGGAATTGAACTGTAGAGGAAAGCATAATACTCGAACATCGAATAAAAGACAACAAATCTGGTGCGGTGTGCATCACACAACTTTCCATTACCGCTGTATAATAATTACCGTGAAGCATGTTATAATAATAATAAGCGTGAAGTTAACAACCGAGTTGAATAGAGCGCATTGGTTAGAATAGTATTAGTTAAATGGGGAAGTTGCGGTTCGGTTAAATCCGTCTGCTTTCGGACATACCCGGCGTTCCATCAGGCTCGGTCTCTAAGCTGTTTGAGTTCAATATGTTGTATCTTTGCTAATGCAGGTCTGATTTATATTTTTGTTTTTTTAGAGAATTTAATTTTGACTTATACGCCAAAACATTTTCTTTTCGTCATAACTTTCTTCTCTGCGTTTATTCGATAGTAAATGAAAAGTTAAAGAGCTTTCTGAAGAAGACTGTAGTCAATTTTCCTTAAAATCGTTAGTGCCATTTTCGATAAAATTAAAAACAAAATGTAATATCGATGGTATAAAGTGGCACTGACAGACACAGACACAAACATTCAAAATACTTACCCTTACTATACAGGGGGTATCGCAAGTAGATGACAATTTGCAAGATGGAAAAACTAGATCAAAAATGTAGTTAAACGCCGCCAACCGCATGATTCTATCTCATTCCGTTGCACAGATATGCCGTTCCAAAGGTTATTTCGAGAAAACCGTGTTTTTTGTACGAAAACCTCAATTTTCTCTGCTTCACACATTTTTTTGCAATGTTCCATCACAGTTTTGAATTCAGCATTAAATTTCCTTTAAGCCTAATGCACATTCAATGTTCACAAGTATCTTTTCAAAAGCGCGATAACAGATCAAGAAATAAAAATTTTAAAAAAGTGTTGTCAGCGACAAATTTTCGAGGATCACTACTCTTCCAAAAAAAATCCTGTAAGCTGCCGAATCTCACAAAAGTTGTAAAATTTAATTACCTTTCTAACGGTGTACTCAAAACTGCAATTATCTCTAAATTTTCTAATGCAATTGGAATGGGAAGGAGAAAAAAACTGATGTCATGCTTATTTTGTAGGATCTTATCTCCAATGAATTTAATTTATTTTTTATGTAAATTACAAAGAAAAATTAAATTAATTCTTACATTAAAGTTTATTGCTAAACAAAATGTCTTTGAACATTGTAATTTGCTGGAACTGGCCTCCTCCTTGCAGTACACACTGACGACATCTGTTTAACACAGCTGATGTAGCGCTTCGAATTTGATCGCGGTCAGCTCTCATTGCTTCACATGATTCGCGAATTCTTGCGATCAGATGGTTCATATCCTGAATGGGTACTCTGAACACTTCCGATTTAAGCCTACCCCAAATATAAAAATCCAGTGGCGTCAAATCAGGGCTTCGGGCCGGCCAATGCACAGGTCCATATCTCCCAATCCATCTTCCAGGGTACTATTGATTGAGCCAGTTCGTTACAGCTCGTCCATTATGCTCTGGACACCCGTCCATTTGCCACCATAGCTCTTCTTCAAGTGGTATTGCTTCGAGGAGTGCCGCACTTATATCATCCTGAAGTAGATCATAAAAAGTATTTGAATTTAACCGACGAGGTAAGAAAACGGGCTCTGTCATATGCTGCCCACAGACTTCTAGCCACACGTTCACACTGAGCTGATATTGGAAGTGGTGTTCCCCAGTGCCATGTAAATTATGATGAGACCAAAGGTGAGAGTTGCGTGAGTTAAAAATTCTCGCACGTGTGAATGTTGCCTCATCTGTCCAAATTATGCGATCAGAGAAGTTACGCCTCTCGTGCCACTGTTGAGCATACCATCGCGCAAACACCATCCGTAACTCCATATCACGGGGTAGCAACTCCTGGACAGTAGTCAGGTGATAAGGATATTGATTGTCTTCCCTGAGAGCTCTGAAGACTGTAGAGTGCGATATTCCCAGTTGATTTGAAGCGCGACGGGTACTAGTTGATGGATCATTATCAAAAATAGTCAAAATGTCTTCAACGTCCCTTCGAGCTCGGCCCGCGTAGTTAACAGGTTGTCTTGGAATAGAGCCTGTTTCTCTCATGATGCGATAAGTGTTTTCAATAGCTCTTCGGTCTGGAAATCTTTGCCCTGGAAACATATTGCGATATTCTTCTTGTGCACGAAGACCATTGCCTCTTGCAGCCCCATATGCGAAAATCATGTCAACGTACTCTTCAGCTGTGTATAAATTTGGCGTTTTACTTCTTGAACTCAAATCGAAACTTACTTAACAGACTGAAGATTTGCACGATACTGACAATTATTATCAGTATTAAACACAAAGTAGGTAGACGAAGAATTAAAGAGATAAGGCAAACAAACCTTAATGCGAACATAATTCCTAAGAAGTAAACAAAAACATTCATCATGCCAGACGTTCTTCAGGTTCTTTTAGGTTTCAATCACCTCCCTAGTAGATTTATTAAATAAACATTTGTAATTTACATAAAAAAATAAATTAAATTTATTGGAGATAAGATCCTACAAAATAAGCATTACATCAGTTTTTTTCTCCTTCCCATTCCAATTGCATTACAAAATTGAGAGATAATTGCAGTTTTGAGTACACCGTTAGAAAGGTAATTAAATTTTACAACTTTTGTGAGATTCGGCAGCTTGCAGGATTTTTTTTTGGAAGAGTAGTAATCCTCGAAAATTTGTCGCTGACAACACTTTTTTAAAATTTTTATTTCTTGATCTGTTATCGTGCTTTTGAAAAGATACTTGTGAACATTGAATGTGCATTAGGCTTAAAGGAAATTTAATGCTGAATTCAAAACTGTGATGGAACATTGCAAAAAAATGTGCGGAAGCAGAGAAAATTGAGGTTTTCCTACAAAAAACACGGTTTTCTCGAAATAACCTTTGGAACGACATATCTGTGCAACGGAATGAGATAGAATCATGCGGTTGGCGGCGTTTAACTACATTTTTGATCTAGTTTTTCCATCTTGCATATTGTCATCTACTTGCGATACACCCTGTATATTTTATAGCCAAAAGAGGTTGCCTAAAAAGCTAAAAATTCAAAAAGGTAGTTAAAAAAGGAGCTTGCGGAAAATTGTAGATGGTTAGCATTGCATTACTTACATCCACCAACAAACAAATTAATATAATTTAATTGTAAATTTCGAAGAGGGTTCATTTCGGTTTTTATTCAAAATTGACTTTTTAATTGTTTTTTTTTTCTTTTTACTCATACTGACCGATACTTTATGAGCGGGAACGACAATATATTTTATTGTTATAGTGATGAAATAGACGACGAAAATAAAATCTGTTTAAATAATTTAAATCTGTTTAAAAAGTCTAATGGCCCAACAAAAATCCAGATTTTTATTTCCTGAAAAAAAATTAATTTTCGGAGAGAAGCCCTTTTCAAAATTCGAAATTCAATTATTATCTTATTAAATTTAGACATCATATTTTTCTAATTGTAATCTGGGCTATATTATGGTGCTCTAGGATAATGTTTACGTCCCTTCTTCACCTTTGGTCGTCAATGCGGGTACTTGTATTGGTGATGAAAGACATTATTTTAGTGGTTCCCTATTAGTGTGATCAGCCAGTTCTTTGACCCTTGGAACTTTCATATCATCACAAAGCGATATATAAAATGGGACATTATCATCCTGTGATAGAATATTTTATTAGAAACGTAGAGACTTCTGAAATGTTTTTCCATCGGTATATGGCATTTATATTATTGGAGAGCAATACGTTATTCCTTTATTCACGTCATCTTCTTCCATAACCTACCCGTAAGCTCTTCGTATCCTGCCTAATCTTCCCCCACTTTGACTATGGCTGCGTGGTATACGGGGGCCTCTCGAAAGTGCTCGAGGACAGATTGAAACGGATCATGAACTGCTTTTTAAGATTTGTCTTCGGTACCTCGAGACGGGCTCATGTTTCCCACTTTTACGGCGAGTTAAAGTGGCTCTTCCCGTCCAACCGTAGACAATATTTCCTCGGATCTTTCCTATACCAAACTATCACCACCCACCACCCTTCCTACATCTACAGCCTCCTACTATTCAAATCCTCGGTCCATGCACAGGAAACAAGATCGCGCATTTCTGACCTCTATACCTCTTCCCAAAGAACCAAAACATTCAAACGTCCCTTTCTCACCCGCTCCTCCAGTCTCTGGAATTCCTTTCCTTTTATTATCCACTATGCTTTTTCTCCTCATTCAAATCCCTCCTTTTCCAACATATTCTTTCTTTCCAAAATGATGCTTTGTAATTACGAAATTTAAATTTTAGGCTAACCTCTAGATCAGAAGTGAATAATAGTTTTTAATGCACTAGCTTTAACTTTGCTAATCAGCCCACTACTTTTTTTATTTTTCATTTTCTCTTTCTTTTTTTGTTCACATTAATTATTTCAAGACAAGCATTTATATGTTTTTTTTTATTATTTTATTGAAAATATAATAAACATTAATTGATCTTTATTTTGTAATCTTATGGCCTTAATTAATTATTTTTTCTGTTTTATTTACTCTATTCTGTTATTCTTCAGGGATCTAGTCCCAAAATTCTTCTCCTATCTATGTAAGTGGTGAACTAACTGGCTCATGATCTGTTGTTTTATATACTGGTGCAGCGTCGAACCAAATATATAATTACATAGTTATATTATGCTGATAATAAAAACTGGGCACTGCGGCGCTTAAACTATAAATCAGCATGCTGTTAAATTTTATATGAATATAACAGCTGTTACATGAATCCTTTTAATTCTAATTAATATATTACGATGTTATTGCAGAGAGGAGAGGAGTGGAGATCCCGGAACTGCGAGCCTGGCTGCAGAGCGTGTACCCCCAGAGGGCGGCCGAGTTTTCGACCATGGCAGCACTCGCCAGCAGGTTCGAAGAAGTGGCCAGGAGGATCATAGGTCGCTCCAATCAGGAAGCACAGCCTTCTCAGGTAGATCATGTCCTCGGCTATTATATTTTATAGTACATTTAATAACTTATGATGAAACTTGCTGGAGCATGAAGTACTTGCTAAGAATGTACGTACCTATTGTTGGTTAAAGGTTAATGACAGCCTGGGTTCGGGAGTTAGGAGCCCAGCAACTTACCCGCAAATTGTTATGAACCGAGTAATAAATAAAGTCGAAGATTATAACAATAAGAACAAAACTGCCGTATGGTCATAATACGAATGACCCCATACCATAGAGACAGCAATATGCAGTAGCGTAATTAATTATTCATTTTAATTTATTAATTATTAATTAAATATTACGTTGTTAAAAAGAAATCGAGCAATCATTGATCTTCAAATTTGATATTTAATCCAAATTTGACTGTTTTTCATTTAAATTATCTCTTTTTTTATATAGTCTGATAACTTCTCAGTTTATTCCTATTACTTATACACAGCAAAAGGGCATTTCTAAGAAAAATAACGAAAATAACGACTAAGTTCAGAAGCTGCAAGAGAACAAAATACGTGCACTTTAACATGAATCTTCTGGAACACTCTTGATGCTTCTTTGAAAGATAATTTAATTGTCTACAAAACTAAACAGAAAAGAAAAAACAAATAAAATCTTAATGGGGCTTTACGAAGTTATAACAAACAACTTCTAATTTGTACTCTCCCCCTCCCCCCGAAGGTCGAGTAGACATACCAGATGTTTTGATTTTTTTTTAGCCCAAAACGTACAACAGTATCAAATTCCAAAAAAGTAATATCAGTTTGGTACAGCACCTTTGGGAAATAACATCAACAGTTGAGGCGTTCTCTGGAAGAAGGGCCATTATCAAAAATCATGAGTATGAAACAACTAAATTGAAAACTTTGTTGGAATTCAGTTCAAAATTGTTTATGTTTCAGGGCCAGTAGAAAAAATATTGGCATGTTTTACGTGCCAATTAAAAATACATGTGATATTGTAATGCCTATATGTATAATATAATTTAAGTTTTAAAAATTTGGCTAAGGCCCTTTTTCCAAATAACCTCTCAATCGTAATCATCTGGTTATCCATATTTGAATTTACGATATCTTTTGTTATTAAAAGGTATCATCATAACGCCGCTGACAATCAGAAACTTTTTTTTTTTAATAAAACAATGAACTAAACAATTTAAAAATAAATATAATATTTTAAAATATATGTAATATGAAGAGTTTCCAGAGTAACTTAGCAGTTCCATTTTTTTAGACAGAC
This sequence comes from Rhaphigaster nebulosa, assembly GCA_948150685.1. Lineage (NCBI taxonomy): Eukaryota > Metazoa > Arthropoda > Insecta > Hemiptera > Pentatomidae > Rhaphigaster > Rhaphigaster nebulosa. The sequence continues at coordinate 77,684,225 of OX411310.1, forward strand.
GTTCAACAGCTGCTAGAGCAAGGCCAGAATTGCCGCGAAGGAAGGAGGCTATACAGAGATGTAGTTGCTTCAAAGGCTTTGGTAAGTTGAGGTTTGGTATCATCTTATTGATTTAAAATTTAAGCTTCTTTTTTCATTTGCTCTTCAGTGCCTTCCACTTCTTGCAATCATCCATTGTCATACGTTTCATCAGGCTCGATATAGATCCATATTCTGTGACCCGTTCAAGGTCAAGCTATTCAATATGTTCACTGAATGCCATTCGTTGCTTGCCGACCTCCATATACCATTTTGCTTTTCTTTCAGCGTATACTCGCCTGAGGAATCTCATTTCAGCAGTAGTAAGTCTTTTGATATTCTTATCAAGGGGAGTTCATTGTTCTACTCCGTACATGAGGGCTAGAAGGGACTAACTTGGTGTCTCGAGCTTTTTGTTTGCCAACTATTTATTGTTAATCTGGAAGTAAACACCATTAGCTTTGATCATTCAGTTTCCAATTTCCAGGTCGAATATATTTAGGAAAAAAAAAAAGGCTTCCATATATTAAGACCTTTATTAAGAAACATTCATTATATTTTTGTAATTCAAAATTAAAAGACCTACTCGAATCACTGCATTATACAGAAAGATGGATCCTACAATATAATATAAATATCATAATAAGAATAAGAAAATAAAGTACAATTGAAGACATAAGGAACATCCTACACAAATTGTTTTGAGTGGGGAAGTACATAATAAATTTTATGGAACCATTTCAGCCTACCATTATTAAATAATATGTCATTATTATTAATAATTACTAATTCTCACTCTCACTTTTATTTATTTTTTTATTATTGCCATTTTTAGACCATTGATATGGTGTGTAAATTAGCAATTGAAGCAGGCACTCTCAATTTGTTGAAGATTTGATGTGTGTTGTTCCTAATAATAATAATATTTAATTTATATAAACATTATACGTATTCATGAATATATATTCATCACCATTAATATCTTACCTGCAGTGGTTTTAAATCTTGGACCAGTGGGCAGTCTCCCATCCCACAGCTGGTATCATGGTCAGCGTGTGGGATGAAAGGTCTTAAATCTAATAATATATTCAACTTTAAGAGGAAGGTTTTTATTTTTATTTGTTTCACATATGCATTCTATCAGCGCCGATCAGTAAATTAAATTATAGGTAGACAACAAGAAATAAAGTAATAAAGTTGAGTAAAACAAAAAAAAAAATAATTATAACCTACGGATTCATATTTTTATGTTTGAGAAACAATTCTCTTAAAATTTGTAATAATTATGGTACGTAATATTTCAAGGAGGTGTTGGTTGGGGGTGGGGATGAAAAAGAAGCACACAGTAAGCCATATACTAAAAGATGATACAACCATAAAAGTATGGTTAAATACAGATATAGGAGGAAATACATAGGAAAATATGAAACAATTGAATAGGAATGTAGAAACATAGAAATGTAAGAAAAACTGTAGCAACATGTGATATATAAATATATGAAAATTATGTCTACATGAATGAAGTAAAAGGGAAATTGAAATAATGAGAAATGAATAAAAATAAGATATAAAAATAAAAGCTATAGAAGTTATTTAAGCAAAAAAAATATAACAGCAAATAATACAGATAGAATGATAATTGTAAATCAACATCATATAAAAGGGAATATACAAATGCAGAAACATAAAAACGATGGAAAGACAGGTTTCGTGAGAAGGAGAAGAAGAAAAAAGAAAAATAATGAAATACACATAGATTCCTGAAGATCGGGAACAAGGGGCTATTAGGCACTTGTTTCCCATCACAGTATTTATTTATCGCAAGTATTTCCTGCTATATCTATATTTATTCTTTGCTCCTTTCACACTCATAATTATTTTGTTCCTATTATTTTATTATGCAGTTGTGAGTACGTCTAGGCTTCAGATTCTATTGAAATATTTTAATTTCAACACCCTACTGCGTCGAAAGGAGATTCATTGGAATTTTTCTCATTTAAGGTAACACACATGATCCAGTAACAATCTTGCCCAAAATAGGATTGTTATAAATGGGATTGTTATAAACACTTTATAAATGGCTACCAATGTGGTTTGGCATCAGAGATTATGGTAGCTGAGTAAGAATACCATGCATTATGGAATTAAATTGAACGGATTTTCAAAGCATTACATTTAAAGTAAATTATTAAGGTAAAATTCATGAAAATTAATTAAAATACTGAACATGTTATTATGGATTTCAAACATTTCTTTTTCTACGATTGAACTTTGCCAACAAATATTCCCATAAATCACTTTTAAAACCAGATAACACTCCTGAAGTAACACTGGAATTTTTAGGACGGTATTAAAACTTGATAAACTGATATTGTAACAATAATTTTTATGGTTTGTATCTTGCATTACCATATTTTATTAGTTCACCTAAAAACATCGATATGTTTATTTAAGGATTGATCCGATTATCAATCCTTAAATAAATTTATTTATTTATACAGAAGTAGTTATCTCACCAAACATGTTATAATAGGATCAGATCCATTGTGGGAAAACTTTTAAATCGATTTGGAAAACAGTAACATTATCATAGTTGTTATATAGAAGTTAAACTAACCGAAAATTCATTTCACATTCGCATGATGGTAGAGAAGGATCAATCTAATTAGGGAGTGATAAATTGTTTGCCACTTCTATAATTTTGTTCAAAAATTGTTATTGGAAAAAAATAACAAAATTATAGAAGTGGCAAATAATTTATCAATCCTGGCAGAAAATTGATAATTTTTTTCCTATTTTCATGTTTTGAGACCCGCTTACAAACGTCGGTTTTTCCTTCGTATTCGTAATAATAAGCGGAGCGGAAGGGAACCAGGATGTAGGAAATGGTTAACGATAACCTCCCACTATTGTCCCATTACTCGGTTCTCTATTGTAGCTCTGTTTGTAATTGCTTGTGCAATATTTGTCAATTCGATTTATAGACATTGAGAAAGTGGTTATTGCAATTATTATTAAAAAATGGATGGGAGCTTATAAACCTCCTGTTTCTTTCCAGCATTTTATTTACTGTACTCTACATTCCTTGGTTGTCCGATATATACTTTACAGAAATCCGAAGTAACTCAACTCCTAACTCCCGTCAGGTTAAAGTCAGGATGTGGCAGATAAATCAGCCGCGGATCGACTGTCAGGTCGGGAGATTCTGTCGAGAGCACACCTCCATAGCGATTAATTGAAGTTGGGCATAAACCTTGAGGTTGAGCTTCATTGCTGACCTAGCCGAATACTGAGTCTGAGGGATATAGCACATCCAGTGATGACGGTAAGTAAATCCAGCTAACAGCTTAGCCGACAGAGGCAGGCCCGCAATCTCGATGACCTTATCCTCCGCTGAAGATGCATGCAAATGACTGATCCTTTGAAGGCGCCAGTTTATTCCTGTGATAAAGTGGATACCCGCCGCCACTATCCTTGGAAGGAACAGATAAGATCGCCATCTTTTCCACGTATCCTCCTCCTTTATGGTGATTTTGCTGTTTTAAATGCCACTATGCCCGAGTCGTGTTATGGCTGCCAAGTAGTCGTGCAGCGTCTTGAATCTTGAGCATTTTCAATAAATGCGAAGTTCCACACTCTACGTTTACGGATTATTAGCTTGAAAGTGCTTTACATGGAGCAATAAAAACTTTACGATGAAGTAATTTTGAAAATCATGGCACTGATGCAAAGTTGGTGACTTAACATGGGACTTGGTACAATAGTCACGAAGCTCTTTTAAATAAAAAATCAGTTTAAAATCCAAGAAAATATAATTAAGCTGATATTTAAACAGAACATATAAAAAGAAACTAAATTGGTTAAATCTCTACTTAAAAAATTAAATTGGAAAAGTATGTGTTAAACTATCCTGAAGTTGAACTACAAATCATGGGTGGTGTAATAATAAGAAGATAAAAAGGGCTTATTTATTTTGTTTTTCATCTTACTGATCTTCGACAAATTATTTTTTGTACGAATAAAATAGTTCGATACAGGCCAAAAAGATTTCTTTCGCAATCAATGTACTTCTTTTACCCAGGATGCTTGTTATATTAAAAAAAATACAATTTAATTTTGGAAATGTTTGGGACAAATATGAATGCATAACTAAGCACTCAAAAACTTTGTTATTTCTTTAAACATTTTTGAATAGAATATAATAAGAAAAAAAAAATGATGGGACTAACTTAAGACAAAAAAAAAATGAAAAGTATAACTTCTCTTTTTCTTCATTATCTTTCTCTCCATGCCATTTCTAGCGTGGAAGGGCTCGATCCAACTCTGTCAGACCTCAGGGTCTTTGACTTCACAGTCTGTTTCATTTATTGGATTGTTTTTGTTTTTTTTCCCTCCAATCCTCTGAATATATTCCTGTTATAAAATCCTTGGATGTCCGTGGCCTCTTACTGGTGGTCGAGCTTTTCTGGTTTCCTGGGCCTTGCTCGTTCGACAAACGTGGACAAACCACTTAAGCCGTCGTTTCTGAAGGTGATTTTAGCGCATGAATTTTAAGCTTCTTTCTAGTCCTTTCGTTTTTAACGCAGTCTCTTCTAGTATTTCTTTCGACCCAGCGAAAGTACTTTATTTCAGCTCTAGTAATTCGGCTTATCTGCTTGTCAAGCATAACCCAGTTATCGCTTCCGTAGGTAAGAGTAGAGAGGTATACTGGCTGTATAAATGTGGAGCTTCCCATCTCCCGATGACCAACAATACTGCTGCCTATGCTGTAAGATTTGGTTGGATCTAGCAACGCTAGTTACTATTTCCCAATCTATTCTGCCCCGGCTATTTATGTTGATTCCCAAATAGTCAAAGTTATCAACCACTTATTATTTCCTCCTAATCTTGGTAAAGTTCCAGTACCTTACTCTTAGTGACAATGTTGGTCATTCATTTTCTTTGAAGTTCCTCCTGCCACTCCAGCAAAGCTTGCAGTAGTTTCTCCTATCACAGATGAAGACGATATCATCCACCTGCAAGAGAGACTGGCTGAGTATTGCCTTCATGCTCCACTTTCCGAAGAGGAAAAGCATAACTACGCTATTGAATACTCGTTTTGGCCTGTGATAAGGCACTTGGATTGGCATAATAATAACAGGAGTTATAATTTTACCATCACACCATCTTGTAAATGATTTTCATAGCATTGCGCTAAGTCAGCTATACAGTTATAGTTCAATACAGTACATTTTCTATCGTTTTTTTTTTTTTTTTGTTTTTGCTGACAGGATGAAGACAGTGAAACGAACATGGACGTTAAATTCGAAGAACTTGAAAGGGAGGCCTTGGAACAATACCTCAACTCGCAGAACGACATCGACGAAGAACCAGAAGTAGAAATATCACCAGAAGTTGAAGAAAAGTTCCTCGTAAGAATGCTATGTATAATCAAACCAAAATAAACTTCTCAGTTATCAATTATTAATTAGAGCAAAAAACGAGACATAAGTCACTTTCAGAGTATTATTGGAAGATTCCAATAAATAAATAATAAAATATAAATTTGATTTGTTTCTCGAATAAATAATTGTTAATAAATAACAAACCAGTCAAAGTTCCGTTGATTTATGGATCATCAGGACAGAAAAAGATAATACAACATTAGCTGAGATCACTGATAAACATATTTTTGACTCTTGATGTGAGATATTCTGTCTCTGGTCAGCATTTATGTGATCTTATCTGTTTCTGAACTGAAGAGGCCTCAATTTACGTAAAGTTGAATGGTTAGTTATTCACTATTATTAGAGAAACAATTTGGCTTTTTCTAGGAATCTCTTAATAATATCCGTACCATTTACAGAAATAATGGACTATTTTAACCAATTTAACTATTCATAACTTTAATTTTATTAAATACGTGATGGAGGGTCCTAATAACATACCATTAACAAACATAATTAAATACAATAGCAATAAAGATAGTAATAAAATCCATATTTTTATTTTTTATTATACATATACATATGTTTTTTAGGTTTTTAACCCCATAAAATACGCAATAACCTAATAAATCAAGTTATAATATTTTTTCTCCCTTCCCAAAAAAGAGAAATAAGTAGCAAGAATCAATAATTAGGTTGACTTATATTAATTAATATTAATAAAACATTTTTTTCTTTCTTTCTTCCTTTTTTTTTTTTAATATACCTTTATCTAATCTTAATCTTATAAAGTGTGTCTTAACCTCATAAAATATGGATTGCTAACTTGCTTCCACGGGTATGCAGTTGTCATGACAACGACCAGAGGCACCTAACTACCTATCTTCGTACGCATGGTTCAAAATATTAAACTCGTGGTTGTTATGCTATAAAATATATAATCTAGAAAAATATTAAATAAAAAAAGAAGAAAAAAAAGGAAATGATGTAGATTATTGAATTATTTCGGGCCTGGTGCTTATACATTTACCTATTTTATTATAACTTCCATTAATCAGTTTTACTATTTGTGACAACAACTTTATAAAAATATATCAGTAGATTTTTTTCTTTATGATGCGAGAAAATTTATTGAATGGTCTTTTGCAGGATTTGGAACGACAGGCCATAGAACAATATGAAGAACAGGGGTGCGAGATCGAGGAGCAGCCACTACCAGAAGAGACAGAGTCCAGTCCTCCGTGTCTTGAAGAACCAGAAGACAGTCTCCAATTACCAGAAGTCTCAGAATTCAACTCCCACAAAGAGGAAGAAGTGCCGAACACCAAGCTTCCTCCGATGGGTGCTATTGCTCAGCAGAAACCGTCCAACTGGGGCCAAGACCAGCCCCTTTCTTCCACTTCGCCTCCAGAGATTGTTCCTGAGGAAGAAATGAATGAAGAACCTGCATCAAGAGGGTCTGAGACACCTAAAAATATCTTTGTGAAGGAAGAAGAATCGAAACAGAAAAAGACAGTTCAGCCTTCGGAGGGCAAGCGGCGTGGTCGTAAGGAGCCTGCTCCTACTCCGTCCTGTGTCCGCCTACCCCGTCGAGGACCTGGTCAGGAAGCCAGGAGTCCTGGCCGATGTGAGTTATATGTAATTACATCGCTAGGTAACATGGAATGTTATGTAAGTAGTCTTAATATCGATGGCAGATAATCTGAAGCTGCTGAAGCTTGAAAACAATAAATCATTTCGATTTTTAACCGACGAATTAACATAAAATCTAATAAAAAAAAACCTGTACCACTACAACCCATGAATGGTCTTGGGTTCAGTATTAAATAAGGCCGTATGGTTTCTTAGTCAAAGGTTGTGCAAGCAGGTGATTTGGCAAGGATCCCGCTCAACCGCCAAATTATAAGTTAAGTGTACACAATTTACAGAGGCTGGGTGAGCCCCAGGGTGGGGCCCTGGGTGGCCTCATAAGCCCACAGGGTCAATCCACGTCTGATAACAGGATAAATAGTTATCTGCCAGAGCTGGATTCGAACGCAGAGATTAGAAGCACAGTGCCTCACTCACTGAGCTACCCACTCTCTAAGATATAATATTAAATTAACATAAATTCTGTTCTACTTTTGTATCTTGAGCATGTGACTTTGGTCACAACTTTAAAGAATAGAGTGAACAGATAAGATTCTATAATAGGAAATTAGAAATACTGTAAAAACCACTTCATTAAATCAGATTTCTTCCTCGAACTTTTTGCAGCTGTAAGAATTTCTGAGAAATGCGAGAAAAGATATGGAGCCAAAGCAACCAGGCCTTCCCGTTCTAACGTAGCTTACCAAGAAAGAAGTGCCAAGAAAGGGCAGGATAACTTCAGGAAATCGTTTTACAAAAAGAAGGTTTGTTTTTATCATTCATTTAATGTAAAATAAGAAAATAATTAACATTATCTTAAGACTCGTCGATTTTTAAAATAATGTTTACATTAGTCGTTTCGATTATTTACAAAGATCTCGAAACAATTAATAACGCACCTATGCTATAAGACTCACTCATTCATTAATTTCTCAATCACGTAAGAGATAACGTTAAATTATAATGCATGTGAAATACAAATGTGTCAGATCTAAGACTCACAGCCAATAACCGATCACCTGTTAATTTCCATGTTTAATATAATATATATCTATCAAAGTAAAAACTTAGGATGGATTTCCTAATCTTAAAGAGACACCATGGGACTGTCCACAATTCTAAAAGAAATAATATAAAGTATCTTAGAATTGCCTCTCACTATTCGCATAGAATTTGAAAACTTTTATTAATTCATTTAATTGATTTCGATTTAATCGTTAGTATCGGCAAACATGCTGACTGTGCGCATGCTGCCAATTGATATCTTTTAGTTTTTTTTCTTCTGTTTTTATTTGCTCGTTCGCGTAAACCGGAAGGGAGGGGGTTGGGCAACATAATTCTAAAGAACAATAGTCAATAGCACTTCATTACACGAGGCTGGGCAAAGTGAATACACTTTTCCTTGTTCTTGGTTTTCTGTCTCTTCTTCGGGATGTGATAGGAGGCGCGGTTTTAATTTACCAAACAGTCCTTTCGTCTTAAAGGAAACATTTCAATTTCTTCTGAATTTTTCCAAAGTCCACAATGTTCTCTATATCATTCATTAATTTATTTAAAATATGTAAAGAAGGTTTATAATCTATTAGAAACAGTTTTCTACGTTTTAATCGAATAGAATAAAAATAAAAAGGCCTACCCAAAATGATTTAGTCTATCGGTTTCTGCCGATCTTTACAATATTGTTACATATGCCACGTGCAACCCATGCAGGTTCTAGTAATGCGTAACGTGCCAGTAGGAACCGAGTCCCAAGTCAAGAGTGCTGCAAAACAAGAAGCGACCTCCGCCACTAAACGTGGTCGACAAGGAAGTCAGGTCTCTAGTCAATTGCCTCAAAGCAAGGACTCTCAACTTCCTGAAAGTAAGTGGGCAAGAATACGCCGATGATTGTGTTGTGCGTATTGCGGAAATCATCTGCGGCTCATGTTTCAGGACGTTGACATCAGGATGTTGACGGAGGAGCATTCCAAAGTAGCGCTGAGGGAGTTGCTGTACAAGAAGCAGCAGAAGGAGAGTATCAGAAAAGAAGTGAGGATCATGGATATACAAGACACGGACACCTTGCGGCTCTATGTCAGGGAGGTAACAGCGCACATGACTTATCGATTGATTCTATTCCTCAATCATATTGCTTTTCAAAAGCTGATGCCGAATCCTAAACAAATATGCATTTCAGATAGCGGGGTTGGCCAGGCAGCAAATGCAAGTGATCCTGAAGAGGGTGAGGGATGATGTTATAGACATGACGTCGAGGAAAACCATCTTCATAGCTCAGCCCACAACTGCAGAGAAAAGAAAAGTCAGGTAAAGCATGACATTCATGCTTTGTATAGTAACTTTGTAATAGTATTTTTATTTATCACATTAGTATAATGAAATATAATAGCCATAATACATTCATGTCTTGGAATTAATTTTCAGATACCTTATAAAGAAGTGCCTTGAGTTGATGGAAAAGGCAGAATCTCTAAAGAAAATGCCGAAGAAGCCGTTGGAGTCTTCAAAAAAAGAAATTTCTGATACCTTGGCTACCATACACAAGTAAGTTTGTTTTTTTATCTTTATTCAACAACTCACAGGTACCATATCGTTTCCTAATGTATCATACCACTCTCACAATCTTCCCCTGAAACCCTTCTTCCACTTCCTTGAACCATCTCTTCTGAAGTCCGCATCTTTTTTGTCAGTGACCATACTACCTTATATGCCCTATATTATCTTAAGGTTTGGGCCATTGTGGATTCTCGATACGAATACATTTTTTGTCTTATAAGTAATTACGTGAAGGATTACTCCTGAACACAGAATTTAACTTTGCTATTACTTTTCTTTCTCGAATCATAGAAAACAAACTGATCCGTTCAGGTCAAGTTGATAAGGTATTCATTCAAGTGTATAGTTGCTATATCTGAAAAAGTTATGGAGGTAGCGTACAAATGAAATATATAGAGTAGGTAACAATTTATTTCTGGATGCTCTCTCAATCAAAGCTACAGCTATCAATTTCACATTTGAAGAATTAAGAAAAAAATCCTTTTTAATAAATATAAGTAAACAGGCGACAGGAAAAAACATGCTGCGGCTCTTACAAACGTTGGTTGGAACCGACCTATCCCATGCCACGTCTTCAGCATTTCCTGTTTTGATATAAGTTAAACTTTAGGGTCGATTAAATTAATTCAAATTGTACTCATTAACCGATTCCTTTGGTTTAATTAAGAAATTTATACAACCTATTAAGTTGAATATTCTTCCTCCAATAGTTTCAGTAAACTTTTAAACATTTTGATTACTATTCTGTTTATTTATTTTTTTCACTTATCTCTTCTCTAGAAGGTGACCTGTAAAAGAGTCAAAGGATTAAGGGTGCTGTTGGTTGAAATTCCACAATCATTTAATGAAATCAGGCTTATGTATCTTGTATATGGTTTTATTTTATTATTTCCAAATTATACAATACCACTGTTCTAGAACTATGGACGTAGTGTACCTGCTACGAGACATGTGCCGTGAGACTTACGAAGACATGGAGTACCTAAAGAGCTCCCGGGAGACGGTGGTAGAAATCCTCCTGGGAAGGTCCTATCTGGAAGACAAGTCGGACTATATCAGGCACAGGGTGGAGAAGGAGAAGCTGTCGTTGCTCCTCTACTGCCTATTCCCGAAGAGGGAGTCCGTCTTGTTCGACAGGGAGTGGGCCAAGCTGGTTTCCAGAACTCAGGCGGTCTACATGTTTTTCAATCAACAGCTACTAAACAATACTCTACTAATAAAGTGAGTATTTCAGCAGGACTTTAAATTGAAGCATCCTTTGACATCCTTTCTTAATATATGTTTGAATATTACTCTGCCCTCAGCCACCAACCTATCCAGTGGGCGACGGGCATGAAGCAGGCAAGGTTCGTGAACTGGATGACAGCGAACAGACCACGGAGGAAGGAGCTTTGGTCAGAGGACACCTGGGAGAAGTGCCTCATCATCGGCTGCCATTCTCGTCCGGTTGATGTCTTCGTGGATAGACCGAGATCAGTGCTTGTAGTCCCAGGTGAGAAGAGAGTGAATCAATGAGCAGCAGAGTAAATGGGTGACCTTAATTTTTTTTGAAACAATAATTGTAATGTAAATTTGTATTTTTTTTCTGGCTTATAACTTCACCGCTGTTATAAGATACCATAGAAAATTAAAAAATTGTGCATTTTTAAACCGTCAAAACCAGAAGAAAGTTGAGCATGACGCTTTTTTATAGGCTTTGATTTACACATTTTTTAACTTTTGCGAGTGTAGATTCGAGCATTTCTACAGATTGTGAAGGAACAAACGAAATACTATGAGGAAAATTATAATAATTTAGTTCTTGTTTTGAATTTTTATGTTTAGTGTTTAGAAGGGAAGCGGCGCAGGAACTGCAGCCAAAAATCGCACAAGAACCTAGAGGCAATCCGGAGGGGAATTGTGTTTCGCCGATTTGCACTCTGAAACCACCGAGGAAGCGGAAGGCCGGTACCAAAAGCGATTCCGAGCTACTGAGTAAGCAACCAACACTAGCCACCGAAAGGTATAGCGATCCCTTTTAAGAATAATCATGTATTTACTGGATAATAACTTCTGAATTAGTAAGAATATTTATTTATTTATTAAGATATAATGTAATCCTTACAAACTCCTCCAACATACTCCACAAATCCATCTGCAAGACCTTCTTTGCAATCCTTTTCACTTTCCTTACCACCTAATGTGGAAGATACTGTAATCTTGCAAAATTTTCGATGTGCTGTTTTCAACGGATCTAGAACCCTTTGAGTCCAAACAACGCATTTTCAGCCGTCTGTCTGTGCCAAGATTATCTCTTGAACGAGTGGATCGATTTTGTAACTTTTTTTTTACCAAGTGCGCAATAGACGAAACACGTGTATTTCTATAGATTGTATAGCCAAAACTGTTACAGATTTCTATGAAACTTGCCTAAAATCTTCTCCTTTAAGCCCTTTTAATTTTCGTATAAAGCACATACTCCAGAAAAAAACAGGAAAAAAAGGTATGAAGAGAAGACAATTGTATTTTCGCATAGCTCAAAAAGTATACATTTTTTGCTAGATTATATGTGTAAAAATTGTGAATAAGTGAGTCAATCAACTTATGGCGTAAATGAGTACGGCTCAAGACTGGGTTTTACAAGTTTACTTCTACACCGTGTATAAATGACTATCAGAAACGAAAGAGGTAGAAAACGAAAGATATCACTAATTTGAATTTGAAAGTGCCGTCTTAAAAAGTTATAGTTTTCGACATATAGAATTCTTACATACATTCTTACATCTTTATAAGGTAATGAAATTCTCTAAAAATAAAAATCATCAAAATCGTACCAGTATTAGCAAAGATGCGGCGTATTGGACTTAGTAGTCATTTTTCAGTATTGTATTGTAGTATTCTGCACATGTTCTCTTGGAAACCCGTTTACCTCTTTTTTTAGTTTATCGGAGAACATTCCAGACGCTCATTTGAAAGATATTTAAATGGTCTTCAAAGCTAAACAAACAAAAAACTCCTTATCTGACCAATATCAGCGAAGATACAGCAAATAATTTTTGTGTTGGGCTTTGCCCCAAAACGGTAAGAAAATTTATATGAGTGAGAACACTAAATATTTTATATTATTATTTATGTTATCTTAGAATCAGATATAATGTGAAATGAATACGAGACTAAAAAACAAAAAAAAAAAATCAATATAATATGAAGAGGAATATGATTACCATTATTCCATTAGTTATAGATGAATCTCATGTTTTAAGAAACATATAATAAGGAATTAATTAAATTAATCATAGCATAAAAAAGGATGAATACGTCTTGAAGATGGACTTAAGTCCGAAACGTTGACCATTGTTGAGTATGGTGAAGAAGTTTTTAAACAAAAAAGTATTCATTTTAAGCGATATTTTTGGCAATTTTTGACAATAAATTTTTATCCAATGTTCATGCTTATCCTTAAAACTTACTCCTAATTTGGCGATTACATACATTAAGGTGATTACTTGCCTTCTTAATATTAAATCACTCTCTCCCGAAAAAGAACTTCTGCATAGGCCCTATTTATAAGGGTTACATTTTATCTTAGAAATAAATAAAAATTCTTACTATTTAAACATTATATCCTTAGAACATAAAAATTGACTTACTAAATTAGCTTTCTTAAAGGCCTCAAAAATTAAAAAAAAGAGTTGCTAGTAAATAAAATATTTTTCTTTAACGGTTATTTCAATTTACTTGTTGTAACTCCTATTAAAGTTCAAAAATTAAAGCTGCAAAAAAAAACCTTGTCTTTTCCAGTTGGAACTAAATATGGTAGTGCTGAAAGTTTTATCTGATTAAAGTAAATAAATATATTGATCGTTATTAGTTTTTTTTTTTTTTTTTCAACTGCGAAAGCGAATCATTTTCTCTTTGAGACAGATAGATGTTGGTCAGACGTTTTTCCGACCCACTTTTAGTTCTTCATCTGGACTAAACATCTACTGAACTAAAGAAAATTATAGTAATGATAATATTCTACGTCTATAAATGGACATCGATCGATAACTTCAATGGTTTGTAAACACTTACATTATGTTTGCTTTGTTTGACCCAGTTGAACATATTTTGATAACTAAAGTGATTGCTAGCTAACTTCATTGAAGAACCCCACTCGACTAAACTATACTATTGCGAGATCCATTTGCGTTCATAGATTATAATAAAATTAGTAAAGGTCAATAATGTTTAATCTTATTTATGTTTTTTCTTCCTTTACGCCTGACACAGAATTCGATAATGAATCCGTTTTTCAACAGCCCTTCATAACTTCGATATATTCGTGTAATCATTCTCGGAATCAAGGGTTGATCATATAATAACATTTAATGATCACAGCCATCAGAAAATATAAATAATTATTTACAGCAAACACAAAATATTTTCTATAAATCTGCACCTCAGAGGGAAAATGTCTGTCATATTTTCCGAGTACGAATATCGTAAATATGCTAAAAAGTTAGTAAAATATACAACGCTTCAAATATAAAGATGGACAACTATCTACTATTATTACCGTGCGCACAGTGGTGCCACAAGCGCTAAAAAATCAGTCTCATACTATTGTAGCCAAGATTAGTCAATACGGTTTAGACAGCATATTCTTTAAACAATTATCCAGGAGAGTCAAGAATATCCGCAGATCCCCGCCGATCTGCTAAGCACCATGGTTCGTCCAAGAATAGAAATTAATTTCAACACTGGATCGACACAAGTACGTTGGAAAATAATTAAGTTGCAAATAGTAGGTATACACTTGAGTTATTCAACTGCCTAAATAAATGACTATATATTTTTTATTATAACTAATATAGTTCTCACTCTCTCTCTCTCTCTCTCTCTCTCTCTCTCTCTCTCTCTCTATATATATATATATATATATATATATATATATATATATATATATATATATATATATATATACATCTAATATTTTAAATTTAAAATATATAAATATATATATTTTGTTAGAATATAAATGGAAGATTCCTTACACGAAGCCTTGAATCTGTAAAATACCGGTAAATAACTTAACCTGTCAACGTTTCAAAAAAAAAAATCACATATATGCAGAAAAATGCAGCACCTCAGTCTAAGAAGACACATTAGCTAGAGACAAACTCACTGTAAGACAACTACAGACATACTGCTACAGGCAGTGAAGTACTGCCTTATGTTAATGTGTCTTTTTAGACATGGGAGAGCGCGCTGCATTTTGTCTACGTATATGTGATCTTAATTATTCATTTATTTTTGTGTCCTGTTGATGCATGAATTGGCTGAACGTCGACTGGTTAGTGGTTTATATTTATAATACAAATATTTGTTACTGACGACTGATTGGTTTAGAAGCTATTGGACCTGGCCGAAAACGTACAAGACTTCCAACCTCCTGCGGCTCCTGAAGACCCAGCCTAAGCAGAGGAAGAAGCCGGCCGTCAAGAATGACAGTGGCTGTTCTCTGATGTAAACAAAAAAATCTTTATTTTTTCTTAATTTGGTTACATTAAATTGTGTTAACTGGCATTATGTTATTATTTTTTAAATGTCTCAGATCTATGTAGATACTACAAAATAATGCATTCACTTTAACTGTCTGATCAATAATGGCTATCTGTCCATTGTGAATAATTAATTATTCCTTCCTCATATTATAAGAAAAAAGTACTTCAGACTTCACATTATGCCATATCTTCGTTATCGATGGTGTTTCTCTGTCAGGCAAAGTGTCTAGGATTGTCTCGTTCAATTCCTTATCAATTACAACGGCTATATTCTAAAAATACCATCGCTCTATTTGGAGAGCAGTAGTGAATATAAAAATAATTGCAGTGACGAACCGACTGAAATTAATTGGCTAGTTAGTGTGTCTGGTGGTAACTGGTGGCAACTAGAAGTACGTGAGGGGAATGTTGCCAGAATTGTGAGTGCAACGGCTTGCGGGGATGACCTATTTAGGTTGGGATGCAGAAGCTACAGGAATTGCATCCAAGATCCATGAAAAAACATGTGAACATGCAAATAATATTATAATTTCTAATCGCTAACTCACTACATTTTCCTATGTTTGATTGCCTAAGTTAATTTGGATTCCATAATTGAATTAGAAAATAAGTACTTACGATACAGATGGTTGAACCACGTTATCACCGATCGACATTGGCTGGAGGACAAAAAGGTAAAAAATAGAGTTATTACTTAAAATAGAATAAATCCTGTCCATGTACGAGTATATGTGATTCGTAGAAATAAAAGGCATACGACCACTTTCTTTTTGACTTGTAGATTGCCAGGCAAACTGGTTTCATGCTCACGCCAAGTTGGAAGGTGTCATAACAGGAAAGTTAATAAATTATTTATCTGTTTTATGAATAACATATTTATTCTTAGGCGACTGCAACTACTGGACTGCAAGAAACTTTAACTGCTGCAGTTCAATGGTACTTGTAAACCTTCAGCTCGGTTTAATCTCCGAGCAGATCTCTGAAGGCGGCGAAGAGGCTTGTCGAAGGGAATGAAACAAGAGTATGTTGATATATCTGGTTCATTGCGTAGCCATGTAACCTGCTGCGGAATGATTTACATTTCTGTCGGATAAAACATGTACTTATGGTATCTGCTCATCCATACGTAATGTTCTGTTAGATAAGTAGCATGGCGAATTGGTGATGTGTCGTTGGATAATGGGTTGAACTGTTAGTTACATGCATACTAACCAGAATCTTATGTTAGCACGCTGACCCTAATGTTCAAGCCCGTAGTTCCAGATTGGTCTGATAATATTCATGTAAACATTTTTTTTTTTACTGATATCCGAGTGTGTTGGTTCATGAATACAGCATTATCGAGCCAAAAGGTACGAATCCTGACAGCGTTGACTTTTGTAATTTGTAGTTTTTTAGTAGTATTTTACTCGAATATATTTTCCATCCTTGTAGGGGTGTTGAGATGTATTTTATATCGTTCTCTGACACCCAGATAACGATTATGGGGGTTTCGGGAATGTCTGATATATACGTATATATATATATATATATATATATATATATATATATATATATATATATATATATATATGTGTATACACATTTTTTTCCTAACTACATTTGGACCCTACCAGCAGCCCCTTTGAATCAAATGAGGGGAAATTCGGTATGCTTACCTAAAAATTCGCGGTTTTTAAGGTTTTGTGCACCTCTTCAGCTTTTCAAAATTGAGTTAGAGGGCTTTTTATGTTAATTGAATTGGTGTCAGAGAAATGCCTTTTGGAGGTCTTTTTTTTTTTCCACTCCCCGCGGTTTTCAAGATTTTGCGCCCCTCCAAATTAGAAAGCTAGTTATATATGAAATGTAATTAAATTCTATATAAAAAAAAATAAATAAATAAAATAATCCTCTAAATGGTACCACTATATATATGCTCTCTTGCTAGAACAATATCATAGAAGTAGAGTTAAATTGCAATAAATATTTCTGACCCTTTATTCGGATACACTATACATATTAACCGGTTTTTCGCGATTTTAGAATTTTTGTGCACCTCTACATCCCCTTGAAATTGGGATGGAAAATTTGTACATGAATTGAGTTGGCATTAGAGAAGTAATTTTTGGGGTCTCATCATTCTTCTTCCGCCCCTGGCGTTTCGATATTTTTAATTTTGTATTTTAATGAAAATAGAAGCTCTGCTGCTCACGCGTATTTAAAAAAAAATTGAATTATTCAATTTAATTTCTTTTAATAATTTAAACACTTGAAAGTATTTAATTAAACTTGAACGTGCATTTAATTTAAAATGCATTGAATTATTCAATTTAATTTCTTTTAATATTTTAAACACTTGAAAGTATTTAATTTAAACTTGCACGTGCATATACATATAATTAACAGGTGCGGATTTATAAATAAGAGTGAAAATAAATATAAATATATACATATATGTGTGTGTGTATATATATATATATATATATATATATATATATATATATATATATATATATATATATAATGTTTTCACTTTTATTTATTAATCCCCACCTCTTAATTTAAAACGTATATTTGACCATTTAAAATGAATAATCAAAGTATAATCAAGAATTGGGGATTTGTAATTGCAATATTTACGCACCTTTTTATAATTACAACCCGATTATCTTCTCAATTATAATAATATACGCCAAGTTAAATCCCTTTTCAACATGCCCTAGGATTGTACCGTACAGAATTGTTTCTGAAACACGAACATAAAGTCAGGAGCGTCGACAGATAAAAAATTGAAAAGGTAATAACTCTACGCGGAGGTCCTACAAAGCCTAATGATACTTGAAAAAAGTAAATCCAATCTACATAATTACTGTTATCAAGATGGCATTATCGATGTCTGAAGAAACTGGTCTAGATGAAAAGTAAAAACGAAATATTGGTGTGCCCAAGGGCGTATTCAAGGACTGAATTTTATTGTTTGTTTGATAAATAATGAGAATACATTATCTAAGATGAACTTATGTTAACAAATATTAGGTTCTTTATCATTTATTAATTTATCACTAAAGTATATAATCGTATATGAGACTTTACCTAATTTCTGAATCTTTATTCTGCACAGAAATTTCTGTAAAAGCACCTCGTGGAATACAACAAATGGAATTTTAATCTATTTCCCTATCATAAAATCAATAATAAATAACCCAATAGAGCCAAGAAATGTAATATAAAACACAAACTATTTATAAAAAAAAAAATTGAAATAGATTTCAAAAACTGTTAAATTTTTTTTTTATTTTTCTAAAGTTGTTTCGTTTAACTGTTTGTTAATCCATTGAAAACCACCCAATTTGAATAAATTTTGTCGCTCGAAATTTTTCATTTTTTTGACGAGTTATTCCCTATCACTTGGTGATTTCGAAACTGTGGTTAAACATTTTTTACGCTCATACTTTTTTTTTTTTTTGCGGTCATTTTAAATTTGCTTCGGAGTTGAAAATAAGTTTTGGGAAAATGTTTCTAACTCCGGTAATTTTGCAGGCATCAAAACGAAACAAAAATTAAAATTATGATAATGCTTCTGTTCGCAAGAAAAAAAAAAAAAAAAAAAGGTATGAGCTTGAATAGTATTTTAACCACAGTTTTGAAATCACCAAAAAATTATAAAAATCAAAAATGTGCAATAAATTCTGGATGATTTCAATTGGATTGGGCCTTCACCATATTTAGTATTTAGGAACTGCTATCCAGAATTTTTTAATAGCTAATTTTTATTAGGTAGTCATGGCTCTCTGTCATTATAAAACATATACCTGAATGTGAGAAAAAGTCAAATTATTATAAAAAGACAAAGCAATTGTTACTTTTAACTTGTTTTCAAAATTAGCAGTGTTTAAATTAACAATTTGCCCATATCTACTGT
The DNA here is from genome assembly GCA_948150685.1 of Rhaphigaster nebulosa. Taxonomy (NCBI): domain Eukaryota; kingdom Metazoa; phylum Arthropoda; class Insecta; order Hemiptera; family Pentatomidae; genus Rhaphigaster; species Rhaphigaster nebulosa. The sequence goes on from OX411310.1 coordinate 77,703,277, forward strand.
GAAACCTAGTTTGGCGTATATAATTATTTCGAGTGATATTAGGAAGTCATAAGGGAAATGCATTACTTTGATACATATTTTTTCTAGAGAAAAAAATATAATTTTATGAAATAAAATTATAATAATTAAAATTAAATTTTGTATATGTTTGTTAACTTAATTTAGGATTTCAGTGGAGGTATGGTAATAAAATCTGACGTATTTAATGATTTTTATTAAAATTTATTTATTAATACACCTTTGGAATTATCCAAAATAACTATTTTAATAGGTTTAGAATAAAAAAATTTTCTTTTTAAGTATTATATCTTTTAATATTTAAAAGTTAAAATAAAGTGGCATACATGTTTGTTTATATGTATAATAAACTACTGCAAATATATTACGCAATGGTTTATAATTTCCAAATAGATAGATGTTGATAGAATTTTTATTTTATTTTTTAAAATTTATTGTAAGCCTTTGGTATAATCTTTCCAAAACACTTTATTTTCTTCCTAATTTCATATATATATATATATATATATATATATATATATATATATATATATATATATATATATATATATATATATATATAAAGGCACATAATAAAAAAAAATATTGGTAAAATTTAACTGATAAGAGAAAAAAAAAGTCATTATATAGAATATAGAAAAAGTCTTTATAGGAATATCATTATATAGGTTTATTTTGAAACTATTGGTAAGCTAATAAATAAGGAAAGAAATTTTGTTTTTTGAAAAATGTCCTAAAAAATGTATTATTATAGAACTAACTAATGCCATGTCTATTTCTTGAAAAAAACACTCATACTTGTTATTATAATCTTATTCAATACTATAACAATATCACGAACAATCTTTCTTAAGTACCTCTTTCCTTTGAAGCCCATCTAAATCCAAATCTTCAAAGTCATACCCAACAAATTTTTCACAGTGTACTTATTCATGTAATTATTCTGATTTCAATACAATTATATAAATCAAATAACAAAGTAGCATTTATGGGAATTGTTAAAACATAAATATAAATTTAAGATCATTAATATGTTTCTTATTTATGTGTATATTTAAATGACTCAGAGCTAGAGCTGTTTTTTCCATTAATCATTTTGTTTAGTTATTTTACGTTTCATTGTTTTCTTTTCTTTTTAACTTCCTTGTACGAAGTAAAGGAAGTATTGTAATCGCGAAACTTTTCGGTTTTCAAATTTCAACGGAAATATCCTTTTATACCATCCCTGAATCCATTTTGACTAGTTTCGTCGTGACGTCTGTACGTACGTTCATATTTCGCATAACTCAAAAACGGTTTAGCAAAGTTGAATTTTTGCAATCTAGGATCATTGTTGTAAAATCTAGTTGTGAACCTCCCTTTTTGGTCACTGTATAATCACCAAAAGTAGTACTTTACCTGAAGGTCATAACTGATTTCCATCAAAAATTATATTAAAACATAATGCAAAACTTGTAAAAAAATATAGAGATCATATGTTTCGGTAATAGAGGTTACAAACGCAATTTGGTTTCCAATCCAATTAAACATTTTTATTACTTGATTTAAGTGTTAAAATTGAGTGTAAAATACTGGTTTCCCTCCCCACTTGTGAGATGAACCAGTCTGCAGCAGGAGAATAAGATATAATTTGAGAGGGTTCTTCCGCTTAAATTGTCGAAACTAGCGATTTCCAATACTTTATCTAATGGCATTGACAGTTCTAATGTTGTCACGGAAAAATGTCTTGAGAATATGTTGTGTGTGTGTCAATCAAGCTCTGATGGTCTGATGGAGTGAGAAGTGACGCTCGAACTATGCTCGGCATCAGGATGGTGGCTGCCAGAGACAGAGACGCTTGGAGGAAGCTGGTTGAGGAGGTCAGGACTCGTCACCGAGTTGTAGCGCCGAATTGATTGATAGTAATTTTGACATATTAAGCGCTATTTTGTTTTGTTTTACCATCTGTAATTGGGCTCTAGCCTGATGGTGGATGCTGTTTATGAATAAATAAATTCTCTCCACATTGCAACCTAAATGGAAAAAAAAATCTTGAGCCGACAATAAAGTATTATTAATACTTTTAATTATTTTTTTTTTAATTGTAGTGTGGATGTCCGGGTACAATCCGGGTAGCGGATTCAGTATTTAATTTTTGGGGAGAGGAGAAATAATACTCGGGGTCTGGGAACAGAAATACCTCATACCAACAGAGGGTCCTCCCTTGAGAAATGTTTGAAGGTCACTGAACAATACTGATTTTAAACAGAGAACATATTGTGATTTTTTTATTATTTGGTTCAGATTATTCATAGAAACAAAAACGGTCCAATGCAAAAAAACACTTTTTTGGGGGGAGGGAAGGAGAGGGGAAAGAGAGGACTTCAGCCCGAAAGCCTTCCTTTTAACGGCTTGTGGGAGGAATCACATAGCATAAGCTTATTGCTAAAATCGCGAAAGACTTGTATAGTCCGTTTACTTATTTATGGGCAACGGCACGTTTTTTATGTTAATATCATGAAACCATAGATTTCTAAATAAATTAGCTATCTTATCAATAATCCAATGTAACAAACTGCTTCGATTACCCGTAAGTATATAAAAGTTATTGTAAGTCAAAAAATAAAAATAACAAATAGTTAACATCTTTTCGTCCTCCTTGGCTGGGCGCGGGGGCTACCGAGATGGTTACGTCAGCCCAGGGGCGGGCGGGCGCTTCCGACAGTCTGCAATTAGGGACAATTGGAGAGAAAGTGAGTGGAAGCTCTCACAAGAGAATAGTCTTCGCCTGAGGAACTAAAACATTACCGCTCCGAGGAACTGTTGAGGTATTGTTTTATGGCCAACAGGAAGAACACAATGACGAATTGTTGTTTGTATAAATATTTATTGATGAATTGACATTGTTCAGTAGCAGCCTTGGTAGAAACGAAAATATTATACATCAAAAAGCAACATTACTGGTTCAAAAATAACTTGATTTAGTGCAATACAGATACTTCTTTATATGTATTGCTACATAAATTTAATTATAAATTATAGGTGCATATGTTGTAAAACTGTACCTCGTATTCAAAAAAACAAAACAACAACGTTGTTTGGCAATAAAGAGGGACGCAACTCAATAAGCAAGTGAACAATGAAATATTTATCATAAATAATGCAGTTATTCCTTGATAAGTTGCTGTTTGGACATTCAATAAATACAAAAGATTTTCTCCGGATGCCTCAAACATAGTTAGTTATACCAATTTACGAGCCACAACTGTATCGAGGTTTTGTACATCTGAGAAAGAAGGATGGGAAATTTACATCACTCCGCGGATACCTTGCACGGGCACCCGGCGGAAAGGCTTGAAGCCGTGAAAGGCAGCCATGAGTTATCTTGAGAGTCGGTACCGGAGCAAAGGGAATGTCGCTTTGAGTTGGGAGCAATATTGCCGGGGGTTTATTACAGGCCGTAAAACCTAATGACAACCATGAATGGAGCCCCGCCATCTCCTCACACATGCTCCATGGACACGTGTTCCAAACTAATTTCAGCCACATGGCCTCAGCTGTTGTCTCTGATTTCGTCCTGGTGGGTCGTTGTACCTTTCATTCAGGATTAACCGAAGCTTTATTTATAGAAACATACATTGCTAATTGGTTTCTAAGAATAATAGATCGTTCATCACATAAAATAAAAAGTGTATTTCGTAAATGTATAGCTGGGTCCACACTATATAACAAAAGACTTATTTTATAACAATTTCATTGTACAAATTTCTACAATTTAACTAGAGCAGGTTTATTTTATAACAAAGCTACAAAAAAGGGTGAGTGAGTAGATATATGACCAATCCTCATGAGGGCGAGGAGCGAGATTTTTAGCATCTAGGAATTCATACTCAAGTTTGTGCTTCCTTTTCAAAATATCTAAACAGAGAATTTCGGAGAATGTTCCTAAAGTGTGTGAGGCTCTCATAGAATTTATGAGGGATAATGTTAAAGTAATTAGCTAATAACCAATCATTTTATACACACATATATATATATATATATATATATATATATATATATATATATATATATATATATATATATATATATATATATGTATGTATGTGATTGCAAAATTTAAATGACCAAACTGTCGAGTACAGCGCAGACGGTCGGACAATAGCTTCATTTCTTTTCTATAACTTACTTTGATCTTGTCGACACTAGCCGGCTAGCATACAATTCATTCATATAATCACATTATATGGCATACTTATAAAACTTTTATAATTTTTTTATTAACAATTTTGGGCTCTTCAAACCACTTGGGTTATTTTTGCCCGGTACTTAGCTTACAGACATTGGTAAATCACAAAATTTAAGCTTAATCGCAATGATTTTTAAATTTTAGTATAAATTTCAATTTGTTTAAGAAATAGAATAAATTTTGCAACAGTCTTGATAAAACTTATAAATCCAGCTATTTAATGAGATTTGCTATGTAGTGTGGATCCAGCTCAATATAAAAGCCAACTAGATTATTTTTATATTAAATGAAGATTTGATACTGTGATTAACTGCTCTTGTATATGATCTTTAAGTTACGATTTCCTGCAGAGTGGTCTTCTTTAATGTAACACCCCTATTATATTCTGACATCGTATGGTGTCTCGGTTTCTTCCTAAACAGCAGCCTATATAAAAACACAACACTGGACCGGTAGACGATAGTGTCCGCCACGAATTTAGGAACTTGGGAGTTGGGACCCAAACAGGAATTTTTCTATTTATTTTTTTTTACAGTTGAGCAGCTAGAATCCTCATCTCACAACGTTCCTGTTGAGATGATATACGCTCAGCGAGTTTGTAATGAATGCCAAAGAAGGATCTCAAAAGCCAAAGTAAGTACATCAAGTTACGAACGTTAAATTTAGTTAACAACGTCGTGACTGCTACTATAGTGTTTTAGTTCCGCGTTGGCATCTCCACCCATCCAGGCCAAATGGATTATACAAGACTCCTTTCTCGAAAAACTGAAGGAATGGTAGAAAAGTCTATTACTAAGCAATTCCTGCTATTAACCGTTCTTTCATTTCCTCTACTGTGCTGGTTTATGTTTTCTAAAGCTTTTGTCTCATCATCCAAAATGATACAATAAGTATCATCCTATCAGCCGAATAACCTAATAGTTGAAATTCGTTGCTGAGACTTCCCATAATAATAAATAGCTGTATTTGACAGATCTTTTAATAATTGCACGGTGTAGTATTTGGAATATATAAACTTACTTGATCCCATAGTTTTTCCTTGTTACTCATTTAAATTTTGTCTATTCGCTCAGCTCCTTTATCTCGAAATAGGAAAAAAAAAACTTTCATTCTGATTCGCTGTATAATTTTATAAAATGTAATTATAATTTTATTTACTCTTTCTATATCGAAATGATTGTAATGTTTGAGTAAATAAGTTATGTGTATCGAAACGATTGTAATATTCAAATATTACAATAAATAAATTATATGTGCAGAAATTTTACAATTCTAAAAACAGGAGCAAATTAGAAGTTGAATACTTACTAAACTCGTATAGTTCTATCATACTTTATGACGTATACTTAAGTTTTGAAATTAAAGATAGGGCAGTTATAAAAAAAAATATTTTTTACAATGAGAAAATCATTTCAATATAAATAATTTATACAATCATTTAGGAGTAATATTTTCTAAAAGGTCATCTATAACTTTGCAGACTCTGTCCTCCAGTCCATTTCAATTCCATTCCACTTCCCAATTCCGACACAGTCCGGTATCTTGGCTTCCTTCTAGACAAAATACTGACATGGAACTCACATACCAGGCTAAAGAGACAAGAACTCAACCGATGATATGGCCATTTATATAGACTATTGAACAAAACATCACATCTTTCAATATACAACAAATTATTAATCTACAAGACCATAGTGAAACCTATTTGGACCTACGGACTTGAACTGTGGGGGACAGCAAATTCTTCGAACATCAAACGTATCCAATTCTTCCAGTCCAAAGTCCTTCGAACAATAGTCAACGCTCCTTATTATGTTTCAAACAAGACCTTACATCATGACCTAAACATCCTATTTGTACTTGACCTTATTCCATCCAAATTTTCAAACTTTCACCAGAACCTTAGCTGCCATCCTTAGCACAATCCCTATCCAGCTCAAGCCATCCCTATAATCCTCCTCGAAGGTTAAAGCGGCAGTGGCCACGAGACCTGTAAATATGCTATTGGAGTCCTGGCAATGGCCAGATCCTCCACTAAAGTCCTGAGCGACTGTGGCCCTATTGCTCTCACTCAGTCTCTACTGACTTTAATCTAGTGATGTGGCTCAGAGAGAAGCGCTGGGACCTCTTTGAGTCTTGCCTTGCCATCCACAAGTGGAGGGCAGGACATGACTCGGGGTTCCCCGGGCAGAATGTAAATATGTATATATGTATGAATGTAATCTAGAATTTTTATTTATTTTATATTAGTTATTTATTTTATTTAATTATTTCTTCTTTTGTTAACATTGTACATTTATTTATCTCCAGTGTTCTTTATTTTATCGATTTATTTGCTTTTTTATTTATTTCATTGTGTATATAGTTTGTACATACAGTGTGAATGGGTACTTCAGCCCTAATACTCATGGTAGCTTGTATATAAATATATATAAATAAATAAAATACCTATTAGAAGACCTAATTAATTAAATAATGTTTCATACTGCAGTTAGTTATCTAAAATATAAAATGCAGGTTAAGAATATCAATTGTTTTTTCAAGGAAACTCAAACCAACCTAGGCCAAGAAGGTTCTGTATAAGCCATGTTTCATCACATAACAAAAGAACCATTGGATAATGCCGATAATAGAGATATTATTAAAAACTTTCACAAAAACTTTCCTGAGTAAAGTAACTCTTTTACAGGCGATGATCGTGCCAGTCTCGTCCTCATGCTCTATTTCGCAAGCAGAAGAACATCCTATTATCTGATGAGGAGACTGGCCATTCATCCCTGGGAGGTGTCGATCCCCTGCGTAATATCTATATATAGCCGTGGCAGATAGGCGCTCTATCGAGGTCTGTGCCGAGCGCTATGATTAGGAGATTATAAATACATAAAATGCTAATGTGTAATATAGATAAGTACGAGTGCAGGAGAAGGTGAGAGAGTGGGGGCGGGTCGGTGACCTCATAGTCTGCGGCTGTCCTGGCGGTGCCAAAGATGCTGAGGATTCATAGGGGACACCACCTCGAAGGCCAGAGGTATATATATATATATATGTATATATATTTTTTCTTTTTTCTTCTGTATATTTAATTCCAATTCTATCTAATAATATATTTTATTAATAATAATAAATCATGAGTTAATTAATTTTCAACAGATAAATTACAGGCTTCCATATATTTTATTTATTTCATATAATATATTAAAAGGTAAGTGACCGATACAGATAGAATTGGAATTGAATATACAGAAAAAAAAAAAATATATATATAGATATACATATATAAATATTAGTTCTGTGTGTGTATATATTAGATTTTAGAAAGTATACAAATATGCGTATATGCTTGTTTGCATGTACGTTAATGTTTATGAAGAATGCACGAAAGAAATGGGGAAACAATTAATTAACAACAAATATGTATATGTTAATTTTTTGATATCACCATGATAAATATAAATATAGTGGCACACATTCCATCTGAAATGGCAATAATAATAATTGAACAATTATAAACTTTGCCAAAAGGTTTGATTTTTTTAGAAATAAATCATAAAGAAGCTAATTTGCATTGATCTCTTGACTCGTTTATTCTAACAAATCCAAATTAATTTATGCACGAACCGTAAATTTTTTATCTACACTTTCCCTCTCAGAACCGCATCTATACATGTAGAATTTAAATGCCAAAAATCAATTGAAGTGTCCACGGAAGAAAGGGGAAGATTCACCCGTAGAGCATCTCGAGAAAATTAAGTTATTAATTTGGAGCTCCTACCTTCTTTGTCTCTGGGTATTTTTCAAACGATTCTAACTAACCATCCATCCACATTTTCGGCTAATTATTTTAACCATCTTATTCTACTCAACGATATGAACATATTGATGTGTATAAATCCATTACGGAATTTAAGTGTAAAACTCCATTTTATCTAGACTCTCTATATCCAACATTCGCGATTCTTAAATAGAGTTACTTTCGAAGAGGGAAGAAAAACAAAACAAAAAGAAAATGAAGTCATAATAACTTTAATAATTTCCTCCTAAGGCAGATAATTTTTTATGATTAATTATTATTTACAATTATCAGACATTCAATTTTAAGTATTCATAGAGGAAGTGGGAACGAAAGTGTACTGTCCCATATTTTTTTGAAATTTGAGTTTGAAGTGTCGAAGCTAAGTTTGAAGGTAATAAAAATAATACGTTTTTAAAATATGTCCTATATTGGAACTAAAATGGCAAAAATGTAAGGATTCACATTCCTTACTGGTTAAGGAACGTTCCTTAAGCAGTTGTACAAAACATTGTAAAATCTTCCAAAGGGTTATTCTCAAAAGCCCAGTCTGCTTCTCAACGCCTCAATTATTAGAAAGGAAAAAATATGATATACATATATATATATATATATATATATATATATATATATATCTATTTACAAGAACCAAATTTTGGAGATGTTCAGGTTTAAACATAACCAAATACATTTTCTATCCAAATACTTCTTTTTTTTTTACGAAATTTTTCAGGCTTAATATATATTATGATCTAACAAGCGATCATCAATAACCATAAACTCTAAAAACTAAATGATTTATGAATCAATTGCAGCGTCAATCACCTTATGGTTGATACCTTCAAGATGAAAAGATTATTAGCATCCACTGCGCAGCGTCATGCAGCAATATCAAGAATGTTATATATCTTTTCCTCAATCAGCTATCCTTAAATAAAGTATTTGTTCAAAGATTTAGAGCAATACACTCCACTTTAACTCATCAAACGGAACAGAGTATAAAGAAAAGATGGATTCACACATACCTATATACGAGTATACCTACATATCTTTCTCTCTCTCTCTCTCTCTCTCTCTCTCTCTCTCTATATATATATATATATATATATATATATATATATATATATATATACACATACAGTAGAGCGCCGATTATCCGAACTAATGTTGTCAGTGGTGGTTCGAATAATCAAAAGTTCGGATAATCGAAATTCACGTACTCGCACACTATATATATATATATATATAGATAGGGTGCGAGTACGTGAATATTTATATAAATAAACCAACAAAGTTGTTGTTTTAGATCTTCCTTTTCCTTATTATATATAAAAAAATAAATAAATTACTCACATAAAAAAACAAAAAAAAAAAAAAGTTTCGATAATCGAACGTTCCGATAACTGACGTTCGGATAATCGACACTTCACTGTATATATGTGTATATATATATATATATATATATATATATATATATATATATATATATATAGAGAGAGAGAGAGAGAGAGAGAGAGAGAGATACCAACACAAAATATATATATATATATATATATATATATATATATATATATATATATATATATATATATATATATATATATATATATATACCAACACAAAAAATTATTTTCCCAATTTAATGGGAATTTTCCTTTTTTTTTCTATTCACATATTCCTCCACATTCGAATCTAGTTCACTACTTGTTCTATCAGCTAGGTACCTAATTATTATGAGGCTGAGTTAACCATAGCCTAAACCTAACCTCTTCATAAAAACAATAATTTATTTCTAAATCAGAGATAGGGACCAAGCAGCAATCCACAGTTCCTAATATTTTATCCTTGTCTCCGATACGTAATATTCTCTGAGACATGATCTGTCTACCGATAGCAATACCCGTCTTTCTTTCTTTTTTTTTTCTTTTTTTTTTTTATGGTGCCTCAGACGTAACGGTAAAAAGCAAAATTAAAAAGTAGAAGCAATAAAAAAAAAAAAAAAAATTACGAGTTATGAAATCACTGTAAAGGCATACCCTGAGCAGTGCACCGTTAGTGAAGGGAAGCTGATACTAAAATGACTCACAATACTTGAATATCTCAACACTGCAGTTCATCTATAATACAACTTCAGCCGTACGAAGATCGCTTGGTTATTGTACAAATTAATAATTATTGAATAATAATAATAATACATAAGTTCATGCATAATTTTTATTTTAGTAGGATTTTGTGTGTTTAAAAATAAGTCCTAGGATTTAAGACTTTTAGCCAGAAAATATTAAGTAGCTGGAATAGTCAAAAGATTTTTCATCATTTATCACTTTGAACATAAAAATTTCGAAGTGAAAAGTATATCATATTTCAGTTTAAGTAAAACATTTATTTTTTTCTTAGGTGCAACTGGTTCACACCTTCATTGAATAAAATAGAATCCATTTTAAAATATCTATTTAATAGATATTTTAAACAAACTTCAGAAACTTCAAATATAAAAAATGTTTCGAAGAATGTTCCAAAATTTTATTTATTTATTAAAGAAAATTTTAATTATTTATTTTTAATTCTGGGTAAATTTGAGAGCTTATTTTTATATTTAATTGAGCGTACATATCAATATTTTGTATTTTAATCTGAGTTTTTACTTTCCTTAGAATATAGGTAAGGAATGTATAATAATCGGACATTGGTCTGTGTAAATGTAATCTTTTAAACGGATAGACCGATTACGTTGATTTTTTTGTAGTGCTTTTCCCCCGATGGCTGTGCTCGAATTCAGCCACTCTGTGCGCAATTGCGGCTGCGCAATAACCAAAAAACATGTTTTCCTATAGCCTATAGCGTTAAAACGGCTCCGATGTTTTTCATGAAACATTCCAAAAATGTTTTCCTTACATCAATTTTAATTTTCCTATATAGCAAATCGCCGAAAAAAAAATAAATAAAACTGTGCACAACTCAAAATTAAACATTTTTTTATCGATTACTACAAAATCATTCGAATTGTAATTAAAATTTCCTACACATACAAAAAACAATCCTCGAACTCGTATTAGCGGAGTACCGGTATTAGCGAAGATAATAGCGATTTGAACTTCGTACACATGTTTATGCATTGTGTACACTTTCCTATAGAAACCGGTTCATCTAATTTTAGTTGTTTTGATAACTCGAAAACTAAACTTTTTCCGGAATATTCCAGATGCGTATTTGAAAGATAGTTTGGATGTCGACAAAACTAAACATAAAAAAAAAAAAAATCTTAATCGGAAGATATAAATACATTTTTTGTATTGAATTTTAACGCAAAGCTGTTAGGGATGCCGTTTGATTAGACACACCAGATATTTTATATTTGTTTTACAAAAGTATTTTATATTGTTTTGTAATATGAACATATTTGCGTTATACATAACATTACATCGTAGGTAAAATACCAAAGTGGCGTATCTGAAAATTTCTTAAATGAAATGGTCGTATTTTGGTCCCTAAATTAGTGACGTCACATATTCAGTTAAGATACAACATAATACAAAATTTGCAGATTCGCCAGTTTTGGCATTGCACCGACGAAATTGTACAATATTTTATTTTTATACTTGTTTTTAAATTGAATAAAATAATTACTCTAGGATGCTAATTATTATAGATTAGTTATTCGAATTTGGTTCATCGTAGTAATTTTACACCGTTTTTGCTTTTAAATATTAAAAAAAAATTAATTTATTTGGATAAGTTTTTGTTTATGAATTTGATTAATATGAATTATGAATTTCGTTACTTTCAGAGCCAAACGCCACACTATTTTATCTTGTTATTTAAAAAAAAATACCATTGGAAGGTGATATTCGGGTTTTGTCCTTTATCCTCATATTTTCGATGTACTGTGCACTGGTTCGAATCCGATAGTGAGGGTTGACTTTTATTTCGTGGATAACCTTCAGAATATCTACCTTATTTAATATCAGTTCTACAATTAGGCTATTAGGCTATTAGGCTATTAATGGAAGATTAAAAAAAAAAAACTTTAATTCCTCAAATCGCAGTTAATAACTATTAACTAACACCAGCAGTTTGAAAGAGTAGTTTGAAGTGTTGATGTGAGATGTGCTATGTTTATTTTTTTTATGGAATGCAGCACTTGTTTTGTTGTTCAAATAATGTATAAATTATCGAAAATTGGGTTGATTATTGATTGATATTTCAAAAACTGAAGGCTTTGCTTTTTTGCGGGTACTATATAGCCTGCCGCATGTCTTTTGTTTACAGGTATTCTCTATCACATGTTCGTTAATTTTCTATCGACATAACTTAAAACTGAACACGCTGCAGGCTATGCAGTACCCTCAATACTGAATGATGGTGAGGGTTTAGCAGGTCTTAACGGCAAAACGGTCGGACGCACCTAAGGCTCTGATTACGTACATAGAATTATTTGCTAGTAAATATTTAAATATTTGATTTTTATTTTATTTTTTTGTTTCTTAATGGAGCGGGATAGCTCAATGAGTAAGGCACTTATTGTATATATTTTCATACATTATATTAAAAGGTAAGTGACCGATGCAGGAAGAATTGGAATTGAATATACAGAACTAATAAAAAAAATCCAAAACTATAAACAAACCGAAATCAATTTGATAAAATGATATTTTTAAATACATTATTTCTATATACGTATATTGTTTAAACAACAGGTAAAATAAAACTGGTTTAAATAACGTTAAATAATATTGATATACGACCAGAAGCATTTATTTCTTCGTAAAGAGGATTTACATAATTAGTGCTGATGTTTATACCATGTTCATCAGCATTAATTAGTCAGTTATAATTATTTTAAAAGTTTCTAACATATTAATCTTGAAATAATGAATGAATAATAAGGTAGGGAAATGAAACCAAGGGAAAACCGGCTGATGTATGAATGGAATACAAAACTTCTTCAATGAAAATACAAGTTTGCTTCCTCGAGTAATTGTTCTTTTTATGGAAACAAGGAAATTGTATATTCGAAAAACGAAACGATAGCAACAAAAAATAGGAATATATTAAAGACATATGTAAATTAGGATATTGTTTATCAATAAAAATTAAAATCATTTGTTATTTTTATATTCCTATAGATAATAGTTATTAAAAAAAAACAACTATGGATTATTGTTATCGCTAATAACTTAAATTTAACTTAAATGTTTAATAAAGATCAAAAAAAAAAAAAAAATCTGGATTGAGATAATATTAAAATTACCGAATTTTAATTTAATTGAGGCAATGCAGGATTCCAATACTTATTATTATTATTTTTATCATTGAAATGAATTGTTATCTATCTTTATCTCCCTCAAAAAAAATAATGAATTTAATATTCTCAATTTAACAAAGAATTCTCAATTTAGGTAGTTTTTTAATCAGATAAGTATCGCATATATATGTATGTGATCGGATGTCTTAGAGATGTGTTGTCTCTTGTTGATGCGTCTTTTTGGACGGTGATGTGCTGTATTTGATCTTCATAGATGTGATTTTTTGGTGTATGTCATGATGATGCCTGATGATAGGCGAGTCGTTGACTGGTTACTTGTTTGCCGGTATTTTAGGGACTTGAGGCTTTGTGTATTGGAATCTTCCAATTGTTTTCTATGTTTAAACAAAATAATAATGTTACTAAAGTGCTGATTGTTTCTGTTGATACTGCAAAGTTGTTCACAAAATAAATTCTCTATTCTGGAGAGCGCCATGTGATAAATAGACGTGGACCTCCACTTAGTTAAAGACGACTTTGTATACCAAGAAGCCATAATCAAAGAGGGAAAATATGAAAGACATATTTGAAGGTTGAAATCACTTTCTGTTCGGAGATTTCTCGTTCCGCCGCTTGTCCGTCGCTTCTGCTATAAATGACACGCTAAAAGGAAACATATTTCAATTTTGTATGTTAATATATCGACAACCTGTAAGACTGATCGTTGGAAAAAAATCTTTTTTAGCAGTAAAATGGAAACACTTTCACCTTCAATAATAAAACCGAAATCGAGCGTTTAATTTACGTTTACATAGAACTTTTTTTACACACCTCAATGTTTCCCATAAGCATATTATTCACATCCGGGCTCTCTATACAAAGACTTTCTTTATACAAAGATCTATACCCTCTTCCTCGCAGTGATCGGTCGATTTGTCTTGCTTTCTCTTCAGCCGGAACACCAGAACTACCACTGAAAATCAATCAATCCTTTGCGGATGCACTGCGCTAGACATTTACAATAATTCGCTTTGTCACAGTTAGTTGGACAATGATAACCAATTTGTAAAATACAGCACAGTAATGAGTACCACCATTTGGGGCTTGATTTATAGCTAGAGAATTGATTCACAAAAACAAGCCATCGATCCTCTGGTATTTAATCCATGCGAACCGAAGATCCGTTCTCATTAAGTAACGATCAAGAAAATAATTATCCTTCTACAATATAGACTTACCTTTATGATCTTGTTAGGGGGAAAAAAAGTAATTCAACCTTAATAAAATATTTTTATAAAAATATTTATTTATTCACATTTACAACTGGATTAAAATGACTAGAGTTTTCTGATTATCATGCAATGGAATTTACGACATAAACTAAATTTAGTATTTTCAAGATGGATCCCAATGCCACCTTCTTTTCAGACTTCTCGGAGGATCCTGGGAAAATTTATTGGGAAGCGAGATATGAAATTCATGAGATTGAATGGCTATGGGGTTTTAAAAGGGAGTAAAGGAATCGTTTTCCGACCAAATATCCAACATATCGTCGTGACAAATATGAAGCATCGAATTTGAAAAAAAACGCAAAACGTTTTTTCATATTCATCACATTACCGATTGTAATATGACATCCCTCTAACAACTTTAGAGGGACGAAACGCACGATGGCTGAATGTCGAAAGTGTGATTCGCTCAGAAATATGCTTTTATGAGAGAATGGCACTTTCAATCTTCAACCATCGCCTCTCTAGCAACTGTAATAATAACGGATATGAAAAATGTTTTATTTTTTATTGGTTTCACTTTCGATACTATACAATCGTCATGGCAAAATTCAAATTCAACGCGGGAGGACAGCTAGTATACTTAATATCAAGGTAATTAATTGAAGATGAAGAATAGCTCTCCTTTTAAGTAAAATTTCCCAAGTAATACATATGCCTTATGCAATATTTACAGAAATTCTCTTAGTCTAAGAGATGTGAGTAACCACTGCTAATTAGATCCATCAGTTAAAAGACACAGATATGAAAGGCAGATGTAGGCAACTTCCTGTGTTTACAGTGAGCCTTAACAGTAATGGCTGCCTTCCTTTTGTGGTCCACTTAGGCAGCACATGTGGTCCAGGGCTATGGCATGCCGTAGGGTCCTAAGATGGCAAGGTTTATACTGAACGTGATCTTCATTCCAAACATTCCCACTGGTTGATACCTCACCTCTCGAGAGAAAAAGGTCAATACAAGCAAACAACCGCACCCACAATAACAAACCTGACCATGGGTTAGAGACACTTGACAGCAATGGTGTAGGTATTGCGATATATGTAACTCGTTAATCCGGTATTTATAAAACATTAAAATTTTATTCCTTTCGAACACTTAAATCGACTGTTTAAAGAGGTTCATTGTGATATCATTCAGGAACTCATGGTCTAAGATTTTATGTTATTTTTCTATTTACCATCCTCATTGGCCAAGCAAAACTTTTATTTTGAAATATTAATTACTTTTCGAGAAATTAATTTTCAACTTTATGAAAAACGACGGTTTTTGTATTACCGACAACTATAGCGTTAAGGTGGCCCTCCCAAAGTGGTTTTTTCATCGTTATAGAATGACGGTACATCGTTCAAAGTCGATGAAAAAACCGATTTGCAGAAAACTGTCGGTTTTGTTGGCGTTCCAAGAGACTTATCAAGGACAGAAAAAAATCCGTCGTGTTGGAACGATAGAATTAAAACTGCACGTGAAGAGCTGCATCGTTCTGACAAGTAGGTTTTTTTCTGTGCTGTTTCGTACATCATAGATCCAATTTTGATAAACCTTTATCAAAATTGAATCCATAAAGTATCAATTAATACATTTCAGACATAGAGAGAAATGCTTTATTTATAGCAATGCTGCCCAAATACCGTGGGTTGCTTATTACACAGCATACTTATCAACCTATTGCCAGACATAATATGCATAACATTTTTTTTCCATTTTATTTTAGCTCACAAGATTAAAATTAATTTATTTTGATCATTTTAGAAATCCTCACATCAAACCTGCCATATGATGACCTGTCAACTTTGCCAACTTCATACAATAATTATTATTTATTTTTTAATATTACTTATTATTTATTTTCCTCAACATATGGCCAGGGTGAAATTTTAAATGATTAATAATTTGATTTAATTGTTTTCTATGGTTCTATATAAATTAAAAATAAATCAATTAAAAAGAAGATCAATCAAATAAACGAATGAAATCAATTAAAAAGAGTGGATGGAAGCTTCGGATGGATTAAAAAACCGATGGTGTTCTGGAGTATTGTTCTTCGTGACAAACCGACGTTTTTCCCACCACCATTTTTCATCGTTCAAGTGACAGTTTTAAGTAAACATTTCATATCTTTAATAATTTCCATCATATCCCAATGATTTTTTCACAAGAATTTTTAGAATAACCTAAAGAGTAAGTCAAAAATGTATTCGACTGCCATTACAGTGAGTAAAAAAATTATTCATACACTAATTTTTCAGAAGAAAATATTGTATTTTATTTTTTTCTATTAGTTTTCTCGTTTCAAAATGTATTGAAACGTCTTAATTTATTGGTTTGGATCAAAAATAACAATGCGATTCATTAACAAATAAAAAGTATATAATAAACAATTGTACACAAAGCACAAAGATTGTTCATAATATCTCGAAATTATAGAAAACACCATTAACGGTCCCAATGAACTTTCATTTCTTTCTAAGTCTCAATGTTTCAATGCTTTGCACTCAAAATTTATCCGCAGCAATATTATTTTCTTTATTTATATTTTTCAATAATTTTACTATATTTTATATGACAAGAAATGCTTTATATTGGTTTTTATATTTTAAAAAATATCAGTAATATTGTTTTCAACAAAGGAATGTAACTTTGCCCCTTATGTTGATTCATTATGACAGCATTATTAGGACCATATCTTAACATATCT
Source organism: Rhaphigaster nebulosa (assembly GCA_948150685.1). NCBI lineage: Eukaryota > Metazoa > Arthropoda > Insecta > Hemiptera > Pentatomidae > Rhaphigaster > Rhaphigaster nebulosa. The sequence continues at coordinate 77,720,542 of OX411310.1, forward strand.
TTAATTGATTCTAGGGGGACTTCATTCCTTAATTGAATAAATTTAATTATTATTATTTAACCATCGAATCACAGACCGTTTTTTTAAACTACTGTGCACTTGAAAATAATTTTCGCTGCACTCCATCGAAATACCGCCGGATCGTGAGAAATTGCAGAGCCCAACTCCATCAGAGATAAGAGCAGACAGGCCTGCCAACATGGAGGATGGAAGAATGAAAATAAGAGCCAATGATGGAGCATTAGGTGGCCAGCTTGTTTGCCCACGACCGAGGAGATAAACTCTAATTACATACGTTGGCTACGTGAGCCGCGGTAATGGCTTCGTCCTCATAGCCTCCCCTGCGCTAGTAGCCGCTACCTCTTTAGCGCCTGTCCCCTCTACATCGTGGAGGAATGTAGGGCCATCGGGGGGGGGGGAGGGGGCCGGCACCTGGGGTTAGATCGGGGAATTTTTTGCCAAAGCGCCATTCTTGGATTGCTAAGTGCAGGTGGTGAAGAAAAAAAGTGACTTGTTAGACGAAATGCCATCTTGGAGCAATCATCCTTATATGGTGTATAAATTAAATTATTACCCATCATTCTTTTTAAAGGAGGCTCAGTTTCCTGGACGTGATGTTGTGCCGTGTACTCTTAAGTATCTATGTATTAATCTTATTCCCTCATTTTAAGTATGTAGGTATTAAAGAAAATCTGGTTGTGATGATTCAAGAATCTCAAGGTAAGGGATAACAATAACTTCGATCTTCTAACAGGAAATTTAGATCTAAAAATTCGTTTTGGAGGAAATTAGACATAGGAAATTGGATAACAGGCGTAAATTTTCAAACATTTTTTTTTCAAATGTCTTTTTTATTATTTTATACCTTATCGTCAATCAATAAATTGTCAGACTGCATAGATATCGGAAGATAGGTATGGAAAGTATCAGGCAACACCCTTTTCCCGATTTGATTTAGTTAATTTAGATCAGAAAAGAAGATCTCTCATCCAGCACCTTTTCAATCTACTCCTCATATTGTTGGAAATGTCAACCGGTTTTATTTCTTTGTTTAATATTAGGGACTGTTGGGATGTCCATGAAGGTCACTATAAAATTGTGGTAAATATTCCTCGTGTATGCATCGACTGTTGATACGTGTAAGCCAGTATGTAAAGTATTGTTTGCCACATACCGAGGTACTTTTGCTGTCAGACGTTAAATTTTTAATAGAGAAAATTAGGAGTTTTTGTAAGTATTTTATATAAAAATCAGGGCACGCAATGACCGGATATCCTCCAGATTTGAAAGTTTGAATATTAATAATTTAATTCGCCATGATCAAAATGTTTATTTAATAATCCAGATAATGCGCATTGAATCAAAACGAGTTGGGAATCAGTGGCCCTACCTGTTCGTGACTGCTCCATAACCAAACGAACAGCGAGCGGAAGCTATCCTTTCTGTAAAACGGTTAATCCGCTGCAGAAAATAAGACATGCTAAGTCACCAGCATGCTAAGCACCGGCACCTGGTTGGTCAAATCCACATTTCACCGTCCGCTTCAGTAATTTACTAACTACTACTCATCTCGTCGGAACCGTCTGAAATATGCCGAGTTCTTTTATTATCGGTACCGGGTTAATGAGATAATTAATATTAGGCTTTGCAATAGGGGTATAAATATTATATCGGTTTGAAAGTAGCGATATTGGATAATATATATAGCTTTACTAAGGTTAGTAAGCTTCTTTAAGTGGGTACCCTTAATCGGGAGAAAACCCCGGTGAGTGAGCGTGATTTCTGGTTATATCACCTCACAGATTTTTTTTGTATTAAATAATTTTTCATAGTGTAAACAGCTCATAGATGAATAACGACGTTTCGGTCTATAGCAATAGAAATGTCAGGTCTACAAATACAAGACACAATAAAGATGAAAATGATATAAATGCATTGAATGAATAGACTGGATAATATTAAATATTAAAAATAAAATTAAACATAATAAAGAAAAACAGTAAAACTAACTAGAATAAATTTATATGGGCATGATAGATAATTTTAAATTTCAAGCTAATTTTAATTACCTCCTTTGCCTGATTTGTTACTTTTAATCCTGTTAATTTCTAATCTTTACATGTTTATCTTAATTTGTTACTTTCACCCTAAATTAGTTTTACAATATTTTCTTATTCTGTGTAATTTTTTAAATATTTTTTTTTTTTTTTATGACTTCCAAATCATATTTGGATGGACTATATAACCAAGTCATATAGTGAAGTTTGTTCAGAACTTAATAATGATAAAGAAATCGCGTTTTTGGATACAGAAAATAAGACATGCTAAGTCACCAGCATGCTAAGCACCGGCACCTGGTTGGTCAAAAAATAAAGGCATTTGGAAAAATAAGAATTTTTCCAAATTTAGCAAGAACTTTCTTTGAGTAGTCTGAAGCGAATACTTTATATAGACTACGGTGATTGCAAAATTAGATAAATTTGAAAATGTCCAAGGTTTAAAAAAGGGCCAAAACGTTGTTAGAAAATATAAAATATTGAATTAAAAAAAATTAATTAATTCAATGTGTTCAAATTAATTAATCCAGGTTTTCTGTTTCTTCTTAATTTTATTAATCTTCTTAATTATAATTTATTGATATTATAAATTGATTTTCTATATTTTGTTCTAACCAGTCAGGTGTAAGCTCTTGGTTACTTCTACATTATTAATAAATTGAATGTGGCATTCATTATATGTGGATCTTCTGTTTCTTCTTAATTTTATTTAACTTCCTTATTATAATTGATTAATATTATATTTCCATTTTCTATACTTTAGTTCTAACCAATCAGGTGTAAGCTCGTGGTATCTTTTATATTATTGATAAATTGAATGTGGCATTGTAAGTGATCCTCTTTTAAATTTTGTTAATCTTCTTTATTATAATTACTGATAATATAAATTTATTGTCTACATTTATACTTTGTTCTAACCATCCAGGGATAAGCTCTTAGTTTCTTTTATATTCTTATTTATTTATTTGTTTTATTACTTGTTTATTTTCATTCCATATATTTCCACTATTCTCTTCTTTATTGTATCTTGTTATTCTACTTTTTTTTTTTTTTCACGAAACGGCCTTTAAAGACCACGCGAATATCATAACTTTTGCTTTCTCATTTTTGCTTTTCTTTTCTTCCAGTATCTTCTCATTATTTCTGCGTGCCTTTGCTTCCTTTCTTTCGACCACGCAGGAACCTTCCGTTTTTCTTTATTTTCCACAAGAACCTTGATTTCTTTTAATTTTTTTCCATATTGTTCCCTATCCAGGCAATTTTCGTCTGTTATTTCCAATTTTTTTGTTTCCTCTCTCATTTGCTTAACATATCCTCCTACGCTCTTGTATTCACGGATTCTTTCAAAGACTTTCTTGTTTAGTCTCTCTTGGTCCATTCTTACCATGTGCCCGTAGAATCTTAGTCTTCTGATTCTTATTTCGGTTTCCAGGTCTTTTATCTCCCTGTAGATTTCCTTAACCTTAGTCGTAGCCTTCCTGTGTTTTCTTGGGCCCATAGATTCTCCTCAGGATCCTTCTCTCTATTTTCAGTAATTTTTCTAGTGTAGGGAGACATGTTGTCTCCATCCTGTACAAAATTACTGGTTTTATCACCGTGTTGTAATGTCTTATTTTTGCGTTAGAAGATAAGTTCTTCTTATTGTAAATATTGCCTGTTGCGAAGCTTAGTTTTTCCAACTTTGTGATTTTCTCTTTCATGCTCTCTTTTTCCAAACCGTTATTGCATATTGTCTCTCCTAGATATTTAAATGTCTTTGTTACTTTTATTTGTCCATATTTCGTCTCTATTATTTTTTCGCCATAGTTTTTCTCTGTTGTCATAAATTCCGTCTTTTCGTAGGAAATTTGTAGGCCTGCATTTTCTGCTATTTCTTTCAGGGTATTTATTTGACTAATCTTCTTCCGTTTCTGCCAGGAGGGCTAAATCGTCTACAAAGGCCAGGCAGCTTACTTTTATGTGGTCTCTCCTGGTACCTACTACGGCCCCTGCATTATTTATTTTCCAGAATTCTCTCATGATCTTATCCAGTACTATGTTAAATAGTATTGGTGACAGGGAGACGGTCTTAGTCCCGTTTTTACCTGAAAGGATTTGCTGATTAGTCCTTGGAATTTTACTTTTGATTTGGTGTCCGTTAGGGTTAATTTTATCAGATTTATTGTTTTCTCGTCTACTCCATATTCCCTCAGTATTTCCAGCAAGGTTTCCCTGTCTACCTTTTATTTTATTTCATTATTATTTTATTATAATTTTATTTTATTACATTTTTAATTGAATTGTTGTCTGGAGCAACGTTGGATGTGACTTTTTTCACAATTACTTTTTTTGGTGGAATAATGTTTGTTGTGACTCACTGTATGGAAAAGTTAAAGGTCAAATTCTCAAACTAACTGGTAGATAGTTTCAATCGATTAGTTTGAGAACTTAAACTCTTAACTTCCCCATCCAGAGATTCATAGCAAACGTTATAACACCAAGAAAAGTAGTCGTGAAAAATATGTTATCCAACGTTTCACCAACCAATAATTCAATTGACTTATTTACAATTCATCTGAGAGATTTCTTCAAATTAATCGGTGCGATTAATTAAAATAGCATTGAGGTCTGAAAAGGGTCAACAAACAAGAATATAGAGCACTTTGCTTGTCTATTATTCCACTTACTAATAAATTTCACTAAATAACAAGTAATATTTATTTTATCTTTATTGTCGCTTTTAGATGAAATCTTAAAAGGCCGTAAAAGTTTACTGTAAACAGTCTGAAGTAAAATCCACTTTGTTTCCGAAGCTTATCGTACGTCGTTTACTTCTGTTGGTATAAAACTACGTGGCTTCGTGTATTGTGCTGAAGGATTCAATACTGTCGCAGCATTCAATTTTGTATCCTCTCGTATGCGATTTTTAAAAACTTAAAGGTCGTCCAAAATGATAAATATTTTAAAGCTGATAGAGGTAAAAATTCAATATTATCCAAAATGTGGGAGATGATGTTTAGGGGTACAATCACAAAGTAAATTTATGAATGTAATCCTGGATTAGATCCTCAGTCAACAATTTCCACATATTTATTTAAAATTTATAATCAGATTTCTAAATTTTGCTTACATTTTAAATTGCACTATCAAAGTGAATGTAATATGTATTATACATTGAAGAATTTTTGGATTTCATGTCTATCGTCATTAGAACATCATAAATAGGAGATTATTTAGGGATCCATAAAAAATACATAGGTACACCAACGCAAGCATATCTCACACTTTATCATCTCCACAAAGAATGAGGCAGTGGTTCTCGAAGTGTGAGCCACAAATACGCCACTAGGGTGCCACGAAATTTTAAATAAGAAATTAATTTTGTTTAAAAATAATAAAAAAAAAATTTTTTTTATTAAAATTTTATGTTTATTGTGCTTCTATTTTATTTAATTTTATCGTTTATATAATAATATAATAATAATAGCAAGCCGTGAATTTTGTTTAATAATGTCAGTGTGCCCCCAGCCAAAATGTTTGAGGGCCGCTGGAATGGGATGTACCGTTGCTACTACCCTAATTACAATTATATGCAACCCCGTCAAGGCCGACAATAGAGAAGGTCCACAGTAGAGTTTCTCTATTGACGGTCTTGAGATTTAGGAAATAGAACGTAATCAGACTAAAGACATTAAAAGAATTCAAAAAGTTTCATAACTGGTGAAAGGTACATCAAGACCTAAATCTATTTTCAATTGAGCTTGTACTTGGATTCAAGATGAGATTTTAATGTCAGACAGTTCCGGAAAAATTCTTCGTCTTCCTTGAGACTGTTAAGTGCGGGGAAAGGTGGATTAAAAGAGAAGCATTTTGCAAATTTCAATTTCAGTTGAAAAAAAAATTAGTAACATAATGTTGAAAAGTTGAGTTGGTTATATCCTCATTTCTGTCAGCAATTTCATTCAATTTTGTTTTGTTTCTTTATAAATCTATAGAAAAAAAAATATTGAATACCACGCTTCTCAGCAAAGAAATTTAGTGAATATCGATGCTTAGAAACATGCTGAATGTAATAAAAATACATTCTGTGTTCTTTTTGACGTATAAGAACTTGGTGAATATTTGGTTCAATGTCAAGCCTCTCTCTCTCTCTCTCAATAGAAAAACATAGGCTGAAACAAATCCAAACTGTTCGTCGTTTTCGACCAAATCAACTTTTCTTCGACGACCAACGAATCAAATCAACGACCAAATCACGCAATATGTGACGATAAGCGAATGAGAACATACCATGGCATGGATCATCGGCATGGGAGAGGTCATTACCAATAAATACCTACTCTTAACTTAAAAATTTCTAAAAGTTTCCTTAACTAAATCCTATTTAACCTTGTTCGGCTATTTTCTGGCGTGTCTATCGCGGCCATGTTTTTTTAAAAATTTTTTGGTACATTTGTGGGGATTTGTCACATGAAATCTGGTGTAATGTTTTGTTACTTACCAAAGTGAACGAGTGATGAGTCTTAATGTTCATGGTGGTCTACTAAGACCAGGGATACTAATCCCTGGGGTGTCTGAAAAGAGTTCGGATTTTATTTATGCTAAATTATTCTGGATGAGAATATTTACTTCTATAATCGCAAATTAAGATAGCTTTTTCATGAATTTGTTTTTATCACAGCAAATTTTATTCAAAAATCCATTGATTGATATAAAAAAAAAAAAAAGGAAAAAAGATTTATATGGAATAATCACAGCATTTCTGAATTATTACTGAAAGTTTTTCAAACACAAATGGATTTTGACACCACCTTTGGACAATTATCAAATAAATGGTTTTAATTACCGTACGATGGCATAATATAATCTTCAAACTGAGCCAGATTTGAATGTGTTGGATATTATTTTGAAACGATTATTTAATGATTAAAGATGTTTTCGTGAACGTTACGTAACTATCTTTATCATGTGATATCGAGTTCTTTACAAGAGATAATACCTCTCCGAATAATCGAAAAGAGCAAATGTAAATCTATAATTTAATATGAATTTTAGTTGTTATTAACACTTAACCAGAATCACTTTGTACTAATTATTAGAAAAATTACAACTAAAACTGAAAAAGTCAATAAATACTATTTCGAGAAATAGGATTTATGTGGTTTTATATTAAAAACATATTATTGATATTAATAAGAGATATATTCATATGTCAATCGTATGGTTGCTTTAAACTTACTACAAAATAGCGATTATGGCGCGGTTTTGCAAAATTCTACATCTCCTTATTTATCAATTTTGAGGAATTGAAATAATCGGTTAGGCCCTATTTAACTGACCTGATAAAAAATAATATAATAAAATTTTATTCATGTTTTCATATGGTTAAACAGGGATCCGTTAAAAAATGTATGATTTGGTCACAGCATGACTTCCTTGTACGCCAATTAAACTATAAATCAGTGGTTCAAAAAGTGATCCTGGATTTGGTTACTAGTTTCCGAAGATAGCGGTATCTCAAAAACGACACTCGGAATCGCGACGTTCAACTATTGACTTGACACACACACGCACACAGATATTATAGTAACAATTTTAAAAACGATTAGTACGGATTTTGAAACGTGCTCATCCATGAAAAACCCGATTTGTGATTTTTTGAAAAAAAAAAACGAAAAAGCTTCAGTAGCAAGAAAGTACCACATCCGGCAAGCCAATTTTAACGAAAACCTAGTATGTTATTTAAATCAGTATATAAATTATAAATACTAAATTTGAGAAGTTTTTCATTATATTTTAATATAATTTTTGAGGAAAATCTATTACGGCCTTCAAGTAAAGTACCATTTTCGGCTAAATAATGTTAACCAAAAGTTAGTATATTATTTATGCCGATATAAAAGTTTTATATACTAAATTTGAGATGTTTTGTCTTATATTTTAAAATGATTTTTGATGAAAATCTATTAAGACCTAAAAGTAAAGTACCACTTCCGATGATCGCTTAGTTACCAAAAAGGGAGGTGAAAAATAAGATGTTATAACAATCCCAAATACAAAATTTCAATTTTCTACGACCTACAGTTTTTGAGTTGTAAACCTCCGTTTTTGATCACTACATGATTACCGAAAGTGGTACTTTACTTGAACATCATTATAAATTTCCATAAAAAATTGTATTAAAATATAATGAAAAAATTCTCAAATTTGCTATATAAGGCTTATATATTAATAGAAATAACACACTCAAATTTATTAAAATTGATAAACCTATAATGGTACTTTACTTGAAGTTCATAACAGACTTTCATAAAAAATTATATTAAATGCAAAAATTCTCAAATTTGGTATATAAGACTTTTATTTAAATATAAATGACGCTTTAAATATTTGTTGAAATTGGATAACCGGGAGTTGTACGTTATTTGAAGTTCATTTTTTTTAATTTTCAAACTACATTTTTTAAATGGTTCTCTATCAATTTTAGAAATATAATCGTGAAATAAACGTTTTAGAAAACTAAATTCTGAATCTAAAACATCCAAAACTGCGGCTCAGGGCATCGTCATAAATAACCGACGCCAATAGACGTCGCGACACCGAGTGTCGTTGTAGAGATACTGCTATCTTCGGAATCTAGTAACCAAATAGTTATTCAGGATCTTTTTGGAGCCTTCGGTGTATAGTTTATATAAGCGTGCAAGGAGCTCAAGTGTTGTCCATATCAGATTTTTTTTATTTGTTGACAAAAATTACAATTTGCCACATTCGACAAAAATAGATAGTAGTTACAAACGTGCACACTCAAACTTTAATTTTAAAATAATTAAAAGTGAATGAGGAAATATCACACAGACTTTGACCGCAACCTAGTGATGGACCAATGTTACTGATTTAGAGGACAGCGAATCTGCATAAAAAATATACCAATTATCTTTTTTTTAATCCATTTGTATTTTTTCTTTTAATTATATAAATTGAATATATTACATCGATTACCGATGCCACCTGTAATTGGCCATTTACATATTGAAGCATGTTTTAAATAAATAATACCTTTTTAAAATTCTAAAGCCATTCTTCCAACAATGAAACAACCACAAATTTATTACACCGCCACCAGGATGATGCAGCTGAAGCAATACATCGTCTCCTGAGGACTCTTGCGTATCCTTCATACATATTTATAGAGACATATCCCGAGGAGGAATGTCCAGCTCAGGAATATCTTGAGGCGGTATTTGCCAAGCCGAAGATAACCGTACGTACTCCGTCTTTATTGCACCTTCCTTTTCCAACTCAGGCATTTTTATTAGCATTGTTACATCATATTATTTAGGTAGGTTGATCCATTGCGATAAACCACAAGAAATGATCTCATGGAATTCTGAATTGTTAGTTTTGAAGAGATGAAATTTTAATTCCCTAGAGACGTAACCAAAGGCCTAGAAGCTAAGCAATAAATTTAACTTATATCTTCTGAGCAATTAAATATTTGACAGAGAGAAAAACTATATTTATTTAGCGCCGCTGCCAAAATGCAATAGATTGCAGCTGGTCACAGCAAACTGCATCAGTATTATAAGATCTTTGGTTGTAATTATAAACAAATGAGGAGTTTGTTCAAAAGTCAATATATCCATCTTTGGAAAATTATTAGAAAACAGTTATTAGGGAGGCAACTCACGAAAATAAGGCTAATATTTATTTGAAATGTTGTTTTGTAACATCTATTTGACAGGAGAAGATTTATGATTAGAAATAAACTTTTAAAAAATTTAGGTGTGGAATATTAACTTGTCATAAAAATATTTGTTTTTGAGAAGTGTATATATTAAAGTTTGATAGAAAACTCAAAGTCATAGGATCATTTCATGTCAAATCAACCTATGAACTTGTATCAGAATTCAATGATTTATTGTACTACGTAATACTATCAGTTAGGATAAAAAAAAAATGCAAAATTTCAGATTTTTCCCATTTATAGTTTCTAAGTAATAGATTAGGGAGCGGAGTAGCTCAGTGGTAAGGCGCTGTGTTACCATGCTCCCGATCCCGGTTTCGAGACTGTGGCAAATAATTATTTATTCTGTTAGCCGTAGATCGACCCTGATGGGTCTGGAGGCCCTCCGGGGGATCACCTACCCTCTATAAAGTGGGTACCCTTAATTGGGGGAAAAATCTGGCGGTTGAGCGTGATCTGGGCCAAATCACCTCCTTGTACAACCGTTGGCTTAGGAACAGAACGGTCCTTACCAAGTACTGAACCCAAAATATTTTATGGGTTATAGTAGTACAGGTTTTTTAAAGTTATAGATTGAAAAAAAAAATCGGCTGTTTTTTTCACACGTTTTGAATCATTGAAAAGCTTATAACTCCATAACTTTTTGCCCTATAAAGTTCAAAGAAGTGTCATTATTTCCAGAATAACATTCGATTTAATTTGATACGTATCTTGAATTAACCAAACCAATCTCAAAAGGTTTAAAAAATTACAAAAAGTTATTTTTTTAAATACACTAAATTATTATCATTTTTTTTTTGTCAAACAAATATATGTTGCATATCCAACAATTAAAAAAAACAAACTGCGGAATTGTTTAAACATTTTAAGATTGATTTGGTAAAGTCAAGATTTTCTTGACAAACATTTCTTTCCCAATTTTTATCGAATCAGAGAAAAGTTAGCTCATTTCTCGATGATATGCTTAACGCTTCTTATATTCTGGATGACCTCACCGTAGGTAACCGTGTTAAAATTTAAAATGCTCAATAAGGTATCTGCATTTAAAAACCTGTTCTTTTCTGGAAGTCGCGTCTACTTGTGGTCTATTGAGTGGATGTTCTTTTTATCCCTTTTTATGTTATTTTATCTCTTGAAGTTTTGACTCACTTCCTTTTAGCTTTTCCTTCATTCTCGTATTTGGAATATCTTAACTTTTTCTCAATACCCCATAGTTATTGAAAAAAACCTTTTGATGCTTGATCCTTCATCTTTACTTAAAAAATTTAATTAAAAATTTACTGACAGCATCGTACTCCATTTTACTTCTTACTATGCCACAAGAGGAAGAAACTAGTATTCCTTCAAATTCAGACTTTATCACATAGGGATTAAACTATAGAGAGGCGAAGAACGAAAAAACATATTCAATAGTCAGTATCAGTATAATTGTTTTTAAATATCTATATATATATATATATATATATATATATATATATATATATATATATATATATTGAAATAAAAGATATTTCAGTAAATTAAAAATTTATAAATTTGAGTAACCTTCTTTAGTGTTAATGCCGATCCCCTTGGTTCATTCTACGTTAGTTTTCTTGGTAGATAAATAAATTTATCTCGTTGGAAATTATGTACATGCAAACAATCGACTGTATATACATTCCTAGATGCATGTATTAATTTTTTGGATGGAAGAATTATATTTTATACAGAACTACAATTTTAGATAATTTTTATGCAGTAATTTCTTTCTTTATCTTTATCTTTTTATTGTGTCTTCTAGAACTAATTTTAATATCATTATACACTCATTATATCTTATAAGAAGAATTTAACATTCCTGTTTTATTTAATGAGTCATAATGAAAGAAAGATTGAGGGTTAAAATTAAGATGAGATAATAGTAATTATGGATTTGATTATGAGAAAAAGAGAATATAACGATTTTATACAATGAGCTGGAAGACATGGATTATATAAGAGATTTGTCCGTAAAATGGGGAAATACCCCCGAAATGTCAGCAATAATGATGTATAGAAAATTCTAATTAAATGATAGACTGTAATCTCTTCAACGAAGATATCCTAGGAGTGATGTGGGTTCAATTCCCACCTGGGTCAGTTAATATTTATTTCATAGCGGCCACGATTATCCAAGTAATGAACATTGAATCCGATGTTTAGAATGGTGGAATATTCATATTAATTAAACGTAGTGGTACTCTACGTATATGAACTTTCCTAATCATTACAGCTTTAGAAAATACCCATTCCAAGAAGAGAACAATAAGCAGTATCTGTTGGAATCAGCATTAAGATCGCTAGAGCAGAGACCCAGGACGGCGGTGGATGCCGATTGAATGGGACGATCTATTTATACATTTAGTCCGTAGGAGGTTGTTGACACGACATTGTCCGCCGCGAGAGGACTATCTGATAGCGGTGCAGATGCAATGGGTAGGCAGCTCTATCTACCAGCCATTCCCTTCATTCTCCACTTATTGGTGTCACCTGGATTCAAGGGCACCTGGAACTGCATGCAATTCATTACCAGGTTATGGCCATGGATAGATAGCCATATTAGCTTATATTGCACACCACATGATCCTAATAGTGTTCCGTCGATTTTTATACGACTATATTCAACCACATGTCCACAACTTTTGAAAAAAAAAATGTTGATCCACGGACCTAAATGCTCCAATGATCATTCATTTTAGAAAAACTAGGGAATGGGATAGCTATGGCAGATAAGTTATTTATTCTCTTAAATCAGCCGTGGATCGACTCTAGTTTTGGGAGATCTTCCTGGAGCAGGCCCAGTCTAAAATAAAGTAGGTATCTGATCCTTCAATGAGTTTAGGAAAAAACCTGCCTAATGAGCGTGACCCTGCCTGGCTAGATCATCTTCTTGTATAGCCGGTGGTCAAGAAACAGTACTTCCTAGCCAGATACTAAAACCAAGACCCTCTAAGGATTGTATTGGTACAAGTATATAAAACGTTTAAAAACAAAAACAATTATTGGAAACAGAATGCTTTCATATTCTTTTAATTTATATTTTTTATTTATGAAAGGAATATTAATAAATATAGCTGTCAGTTGTGGGCATTAAAAATCCGGTTACATTTATGAAGGATATATTTCTGTAATTAAAATAAAATAAAAAAAACTGCCTTGGTACGTGCCTAATAAAACTACATGGACTTTCCAATAGTAAAAAAAAACACTTTATAAACAATTTCATATTAATTTACATGATATATCATCAGACTAACACAGGCATTGAAAAGATTGACCTTCTTTGGAATACGAGAAGGAGACTGAATAGACGCTGGACGCGAGATCTCATTCCTTAACTAACCAAAGAAACTGAATTAAGCCAGCGAAATGGTGATGGGTATTCCTTCTTTATGCCTGGCATATCAGACAATTTGCCAATATTCGAATAATTCATGTCAGGTCTGAACTAATATTTAGAGGAAAAACAAAAAATATAAAATATGATTAGTATAAATGGTTGAAAATTTATTGTCCATTTAAAGGACTTCTTACGTGGAATATCTTGAAAATTTTCATAGTTTAATACCACGGTTATCTGTAATCCGTAGAGACAACTTCAACGGATAATACTTAGAGTCATACTAACAGATAAATATAAATCGGACATAGATTTTCGGTATCTTGTCAAAATAAACAATATTTTATATGAAGAATAGTTCAACAGAAAATTCCTAATCATTTAAAGATAAGAATAAAAAGAAATGAAAAGATCATTTCTCTTTACCGAGAATCGATATCTTGGTTGCGACTTAGAATATATATATATATATATATATATATATATATATATATATATATATATATATATATATATATATATATATATATATATGTGTGTGTGTGTGTGTGTGTGTGTGTGTGTGTGTGTGTGTGTCTATAGAATTCCTCGAAAGGAAATTAATTCACACAAACTCTAAATGAACTAACTTATATATTTTTAGGATGCTAAATTTCAGGGAAATTTGTAAACTTTCAAACTACTTTTTCTTCTTTATTAATTAAATATATATTTATTGTTTCCACCTCTTATCATTTTACCTCTGAAAAGAAAGTAACATTAAATAAATTTTATTAGGTAGGCAGCTACTATTTAGAACCATCTATATTTTAGAAATTACATTTTAATTTTTTAATTACTGTAATCCGGAACTCATATTCAGCTTGAAGATTTGTTTAAATTAAAATACATAAAAAAAATGAAGCATACTATGCTTCAATAACAATAGCAATAATATTATTATTGCTAATTGCAAATTTTTATTTTTCGAATGTTTCAATGATTTTTTTTTTAAATCAGATGAAAAGGAATATAATATTTAAAATGGGTCACATTGAAGACAGAATTGCAGGTATTAAAGTTTTCTTAATGTTAAGGTTAACTTAAGTTTTCTTAATTGAACTACGATTTTAAGCTTAATTTTACAGCCCCCTTTTTCACTCCCCCTCTCAATAAAAGTCAAATGTTTTGTAGCAATTTTTTTTTCTCTTGCATACATAGTAACCCTGTGCAAGAGGAAGAAATATACTAAAAAATATTTTTTTTAAAATATATATAATAAAAATAAATAAATATATTAAAAATAAATATACAATAAATAAAATGTAAATATATATTTTAGGAAATATATTTCGGAATAAATATCATCAACTATAATAAATAAATATCAATAAATATCAACATTAACGCATTTCACGGACTGAATTAGAATCAAAACAACCAAAAAGCAGAACCGAATAATCATCCATGATTATTTATTCCAATAAATAGTCAGGATGCAGTCAGCATAGTATTTTTTATTGTAAAATCCGACGTTTCGGCCCGAATATGTGAGCCATCATCAGGCCTTGTTGATTCTATAGGAAATGCACCAGAACCAGGGGCGTAGGCAGAATTTTTTTTGGGAGGATTTAATTTTTTTTTTTTGGGGGGAGAAGGGAGATTACTATGAAGGAGTCAAATAATAAACTAAATATTTATTATCGCCAGATTGGGTGTAAGTTTTAAGGATAAGTATGAAAATTATATCAAAAATTATTGTTAAGAATGACCAAAAATATTTCTTCAAATACAAGCTTTATTTTATTCGTGCATTTCGGGGAGGAGGGATATTTCTTCCAACCTATCTCTTCTGCTTAGGCAAATGACCAGAACTGTGGTCCAGTTCCAGAAAAAAAATAATTTTTTCCTCAAACTAAAAATAAAATTTCACTCGAAATTACCGCCCTCTAAATTCTTCCGTCCGGCAAAAGTACCCCAATTGTACCCTCTCTCCTCCCCCCTAGTTCCGACCCTTTGAATAGAAATTCTTGTCAATTCCTTAAAATATTTTTTTATTTTTTCAACGAATCTTTTGTTTAATTTATAAAACAATGGTGTACTAGCCTGATAATTTAAATTATTCAATCAATAGGAAACTCTTCTTATTTAAATTATTAATCCAATAGAAAACATTTAACTCTTCTATATAAATTACCCAATTGATCAAACACTTGAAACTGGAAGATATATACAAATTTACTTAACACCAGTCAAATATTTACCAGCGATAATGTACCAAAAAGTAAATTTGCACAAATTAACAGACCATCAATGGATATTATTGTTCTGGGTATATTTCATTTTCTAGTAACTTGAAGTGCTTCGAAGGAATGTTATCTTTTGAAAAGCTCACTCCTTTATCTAACTGATAGGTTGCATTCCTACAAAGAGAAGAAGTCTTCAGTAAACAGGCCGAAGCAGGTAGGTTTTATCCTCAAGAGATAAATTTCTCACTCAAACAGGTTTTAAAGGAAAACGTTAAAGGATTGGAAATCCATAGAGCTTGATAAATAATAACAATATGTTTCAACAACAAACAAAAAAAATTCGAGTTTTGGGTTACTGTTCTTTATGCCATATTCTTGAATTCATAGTTTCACACCATTCTTATATATATATATATATATTTTTTTTTTCTTTATCTTTTTTTTCAGCTTTGGATAAAAAAAAAAAATCTGGATCGCTAAGGACAGAAAAGGAATTTGACTTTAATGTTCTTTTACTAAAGACATATATTTTTTTTTCTACTCTTGATTTAAAATGATTTACAGTCAAATATTACAATCTGTCACAACATAGGGCAATAGGCAATAGTGATAAAAAAATAAATAAATTAAGTCAATGAAAAACAAATTCATAGCTATAAAAAATAAATAAAGTTAAAAACTTTACTAAAACTATTAAATTTCGTCTTATTATACTTTTATTTGGGTAGTTGAATATCTGTATTACACACGAAAAATTGACTTACATTTCTTGTTAAATAATATATAACTATTTCTTTTTAGAAATTTATATTTTGTAGAAAAGGCCGAATGCGATCTTTATAATCCAGAGAACCTTTAATTACTTTTTTGTTTTAAATTAATAATGGGCATTCATTGATAAAAATAGATTGTATTTAAATTTAATTTCATATAGATTATGTTCAAACCAATATATGTAAAAAAAATTTAAATCTGTTTTAAATGAGTTGCAGAGAGAAATGA
The DNA here is from genome assembly GCA_948150685.1 of Rhaphigaster nebulosa. Classification (NCBI taxonomy): domain Eukaryota; kingdom Metazoa; phylum Arthropoda; class Insecta; order Hemiptera; family Pentatomidae; genus Rhaphigaster; species Rhaphigaster nebulosa. The sequence goes on from OX411310.1 coordinate 77,736,913, forward strand.
TTTATTAAAAATCAATGCTGCCCAATTACATTGGGTTGCTATAATACACAGCATACTAATCAATCCATAGTGGATAAAATATTTATATATAAACAATTTTACATTTATTTCTTCTTTTTTTTTCTTCCATTCATACACATATTTCATAGACTTTTCGTCTGTATTTGATTACACACCATTTTATTTTTATTTTTGACCATCCCCTATTTATTTTCATCCATCCAACTACCTTCTCACCTCTCCATAATTCTCCCTTCCAGTTCACAACCAACCCCTTCTTAATCCAGTATATAAACTCTAGACAATTTGAAAATTTATGAAACTATTCAACCATCAATGTCCCAACGCACACATATATAGATCAACAGTACAGGAGAATAAATAAATAAATAAAAACCTTTATATCATTTTTAAGTTTTACCACCGTCAACCAGGGTGAGAATGGGTAAAATTAGAGGTTTCTGTTGTACACTTACCATTCGATTGCAACAAAACATCCCTTTGGGGTGATGTTTCACATTGCCTTATATTTTCAGATTTTTTGGACAAAGTGTGGGAGTGAGAGAGCAATATTTTGGCGTGATCATAGTCAACTCATGTTTGTGGCAACTCTGGCTACGTTCTTTTTCTTATATAAAGGCTGGGTTAATATAGCCAGAAAAGATAATATTTTAAAAAAGTTTTAAAATATTCCAAATTTTTATAGCTTAGTTTTTATTTTATATAAAAAGAATTGGTATTTTTACCAATTTTTTTTAGGGTTCTTTTTTGGTAGTTCCGATTAAATAACGGTTTGGATCAGCAACTGTATATAACTAAATAATCATACGTTGTGAGCAAGATCAAAATGGCCAGGAATTTATTTGGCCATAGTCATCCCATGAATGAATCGAACTTCGGCTAATGTTAGAATGTTTGCTACTATTTTCATTTAGTTCAAAAAATACTTGGAAAATCCTTATCTTCATTCCCAACGCGAGTTTTTCCAGCTCCTCAACAAACCATAAGGTAATCGGTTTGAGGAGATAGCTACTGTACAGGTTTTGTCACATAACAAATCTTATTCAGCATAGCAAATTAAACATTTTTTTCTGCATAGAAATGTTGGAATAAAATTATTGAAAACATAAACTTGTATACAATTATCTAAACTCACATAAACTACTAGTAAATAAGAAAAAAAAATGACTAGAACGGCTTTGAGAGTCAAATTCGCGTTTCCGCTGCTCTTGGCCATTCTCACTCCGTCAGAGGCGCAGCTAAGTAAACTGGCGCCCAGAGCTAATTTCAAGATTGCCGCCCCCCAGGACCGGAACTAGGGAGGCAAAGGGCGGACTTGCCACGAGCGGCAGAAACTCTAGGGCGGCAGATTTCAAGTGAAATTTAATTTTTAAGTCAAGTAAAAACAAATCGTATCTTCTTTTTGGTATACGTTAATTCAGTCAATAAAATGAGTTTCTGTTATGAGATGGTGTTATTTATATAGAAATATATAACCAAAAGTTTTGACTTTTATTGGATGAGGATGAAAGATGTGGCGCCACAATTGACAGCAACACTCCACCACAATTCCAGGTGATCTGTTTCTAGAGAAGTACGATACCGGCACTCATTCAAGCACCAAAATCCAATATTCGAAACCATTAAGATATCGAAAGGAATATCGAGCCAGTGGCATTGATACCAAAACTATCGTACTCCATATTTTACTTCTATCGATCGGTATTGTAAGTCCCTACCTGCTATTATACACATTATTTCAAGATTACTAATTTGAACGTATGTTCGACTTAAATCCGATAAAATAAATCTTATTTTCGGAGCCTAAAAAGGAAGAAAACAAAATTATTTCTTGGCTTTTTGGCGCCCCTTCATGAAGCGCTCCGGCCGTCCCCTTCGCCCTACTCTAGGGCTCCTTCCCCTCCCCCTCTGCACTGCGTTGAACATACTCGCCCCGATTGACTATACCTATAAACAGTAAAATTGTAAATTTTATTTAAAAATAACATCCATAAAAATTTATCGAATTAAGGGCAGTAATTATAGAGAAAATGCGGGCTTATGAAAAAAAAACATGAAAATTTCATAAATCTAATCTAGTTGCCCTTGTTAACACCTTGACTGCCACCTGATTATGTCAAAACGGGCCATCTTATTTTCTTTACTTTTTCCTAGAAATAATTTATATTTAAATATAAATATAAATATTAATTGATTTTTATAAAAATTAATTAATGTTATCAAATTATATTTTGAATATTTTTTTTTAATTTAAAACAAACAAGGGGAGGGAGGAAGAATCTTTGAAGTTGGAATTATGCAAGCCGTACATGTACGGTCGCGGCTCACAGGGCGGGAATCAGCGCCATACATGATACGGCCCCGATCGGCAGTCAACGTTTTAAGAAGATTTTAGCGAAGTATTATTATTAAGTTACTAAATATAAATTATTTTAAAGAAATAAAAAAAAAAAAACGACAAAATAAACAGTATCATTCGAATCTGATTGCAAAGCTAGCAATAATTTATTTTGCTATAATCCAGGTTTTAGAACTGAGATTTAACTAGTTTCCTCTAGCCTTAATGATTAGCTGTTCAACATGAACACCATTGCACTACTGTATGCCTTTAAATTAAGATTTAATTTAAAATAGGTAATTTGAAGTATTGCTTTATTTGTTGGATTAATTTATATATACATTCTTGTCAATTTATTATTGAAATACTCGCAAAACATATTCAAGTACTCTTTCGTGTATATTAAATATCAGAATTCCATCAAAATAAAAAATCCATTACATGCGACAAGCATCAGTATTGCGGTAGGTGGATACTTCGTTTTTTTTTTTTTACTGAATAATTCAGGAATATTGCAAAATGGAGTGCATTGAGACTTCAAAGTATTCTTATATTCTTTCAAATTATTATTATTATTATTCGTTTTTAATGTTACCCTCCTAGGTACCACATATCACGGTGGTTTTCTTTCAGTTCTCTTACGCATGATTGCCAATATTAAAACGTAGTAGTCCCGAATAAAAAAAAACAAAAAAACTGCTGTATGCACCGCATAGTAATTAAGTTACTAAATATGAAATAGATTACCACGTGAGGATTATGGATTAATGCTATGAGCATTTTTTGTTTTTCCAGACAACTCTAGGATAAAGAGAACAATTTAATTTTAACATTATGGATTTGATAAAAACATTTGTAGGAACAAAATAGATATATGGTATAAACTCGATTCCCTGGACGAAGATTTAGCGGTGACAATCCCCCAGGCAGGTAAGACCCCTTGTTAAAAAAACAGACATTCGGTTATCCGTTTTTTTTTTGCTACAGCGACCTCTTGGACAGACTTATTGTTAGGGCCGGATGCCTGATCTGTTCCAGGACCCAACACATCCTCCGCACCTCGCCTCCTGTGGAAAGTGCAACAGGTATCGTCTTTGGTATCATCTCAGGATCATCTTGAATCGAAATGAGGGATTACGGGATTACGAGAGAAGAATAAGGACAAGTTTCATGATAAAATTTTAATCCTTTAGACTGGGTTTAAATTTAAAAAAAAAATTAAGTGCCTACACCTTCTATTGACATCCAGCTGTTGATCTAAACAAGTGGCAAAGATCAAAAGTATTTTTATTTCTTTGTGGGAAATTTAAAATTTCCATAAGCACGGTAATGACACCCGCTTTATAATTGGACAAAAGATGACCTGTTGACATCTGCCTGATGGTATAGAAGGATCAATCTAATTAGGGATTGATAAATTATTTGCCACTTCTATAAATTTGGCCTTTCGGTGGATTAACATGCGCTATAGCTTGGCTCGCTTCATAATAAGTTGACATCCGCATGTAGTATAATAGGATCAATCCTTAAAAGATGAGCTGTTTGTATTAAGGCCTTCTGCGTATAAGAAATTATAAATAGCCCTCGAGACAAAATGTTTTTATTTATATGATTTTCGTATTGAAGCGGTATTATTTTCCAAGGCTTTAAAATAGTTTTCTCTTATTTTGTCTTAAGAGGAAGTATTAAACTCTTCATATTTTCAAAAATGTTTTATTTTTTCCTTCTCAACGTTTCAAGCCCAAGTTGGCTCATCATCAGGTTACAAATCTACAAATATCAAATGCATTTTCAAAATAAATTAATTATGCTAAAACCATTATATTACATTAGCTGTACCTCCTACAGTACAGTACTGTACCCCCTAGTACATTTGCATGGCCTTGCCCCTGAAAAGAATTGCGAGTAAAACAACCTCCCAAGTTTCAAGTTTTTTTTTTTTATTTAACGTTTAAAAGATAATGTGGGTAACAGAAGACAGAACTATTGGTCTCATCATTCCTAATCATCATTCATCACATTGTATCAAAGTTTGTACAAAAATTAAAAAAAAAAGAAAAAAGATTTTTATGTTGTTTAATATATTTTTAAAAAAGATTTTTATCTCATTTAACTTTGATATTTATTTTATTTTTATAAAATAAAAATGCATTTTTATTTAAATGCAATATTTATATATTTCACATTTCATCATACTTACTTATTGCTATATGAAATGAATGCGAAATTAAATAAAAGTATTATAGCGAACATTAATTTACCGTGGAAACACATCATTCAATTCAGTATCCTGACTAGCTTTTCTGTTTTATGTGGAATAAAAGGAAAAGAAGAAAAAAAGATCATTTTTTTATTGTAAAGCTAGTACTATTATAAAAGCAATTTTATTACTTATATAACTATAGATTAACAAGAAAAAATAGTTGTTTTTATAAAATTAATTTATATTTCTTTAATATTTTCCAGGTTGAAACTTGAATTCTGAAAACATTTTCTAAAGGTACTTAGTTTCTTCTGGATTCCTATGCTTCAATTATTAGAACTTCTAGGGAAAGGAGGGAGCTACCAGAACTTTCAACGAAACAATCGGCCACCAACAAAAATTTTGATTGTAAATATTCCAATATAGTGGTGCAAAAACACAACAATTTTCAAGTAGCAATTCGGGTGTGGTAATGACAATAGTTTTGAACTTGCTGTCATTTCCATGCATTTCACACGCCCCAAACCGCTGTTTTCGAACAAAATTTCAGTATTTCATAAGAATTTCATGGTAGTCGTTTGTTAAGATTAAGTCCTAGATGACGGATTTATTTGAAAGGGTAAGCAGAACATAAGACAGGATTGCGTAGGTTTAAGATGAAAAACATAAATAAAGAGAAACGATCGAAATGCCAATAGGTACTTACAAGCGGAGGGCTCACCACCGAATCATTACAGGAATCAAAAGTAGGAAAGATGACCACAGGTTTGTAGTTGTCCCACCTTCAAGTACCCACAGGTAGAATAAGGTAGTGTACGTATCTGAATCATAATTTACTTGCATGATGTTATAATCTTACTAATTATATATTTTTTCTTTTTGTTTGAGTGATCTGGAAAAAAAAAAAAAAATGGATTACTGATTTCAACGAAATATTTCGTAGAGATTCAACATATAAAAATATTGTGTATCGGCGTACAAAAATGGACTTGTGTGTTGGCGTTCGTTACAATGGGTCCTAGGAACCGAAAAAAATAAATAAAACACGCTGAAACTGCTTTATTTTTTATCTCGAGTTTGAAAAATGATATCGACGGTTTTTTTTTTTTTCTCCACCATAACATTTGTTTTTCAGTGTATATTAAAATGAAAATACAAACATTAAAAAATGATTATTTTTGGTTAAAGAAATTGATAAAAATGTTTAGATTATCGGGTAAACTAACATTATGGCAGATTTTGATTTATTTTCAGTTTGGGATGTAAGTTGAAATTTGATTTGAAAATTAAAGGTCGGGTTTAAGGTGTTATAAGTACTACAAAAACAGTAATAATTAATTTGATGGCGATTTCAAGGTCTTACTGAATTATAATGAAAACACTATTCCTCTACGGAGTAAAGTTTATTAACAGATTTTTTTTATTCAAAACTGGCTTCAGATTTGGTTTTAGCACTCAGAAAAACAAATATATTTAAATTTTCGGACGAATCTAAAAATAAATTTTTTTACTAAACATTTTTAAAGATTTAAAAAATTTCCCATAAATTAGGAATCCTTTGATCGATTAAAACCAAATTTGGGTCATCTATAAAGGTTTTTAATCTACGCGGTTCGCTTTAACTGTGGTCTTCGAATCTGTTTTATAACCAACCCTATCCGCGAAATCCTCAATTTTGTTTTTATTTTGTAATCACATTTTTTTTACACAGACCTTCTAAATTATGCAATACCTGTTTCTACCTTCCCTCTTTCCAATGAGTCCAAGAAAATCGAAATCGGATTAACTGAAGTCTAGTATCAGAGTTTCAAATCGAAACGTCTTTCGTGGCATACAAATTTTGAATTCCCTCGAAATTGGAAAAAAAAATATTATTTTTTGTTTTTGATGAGATTTTCAATATAATAGTTTTTCGGTGCGCTGAATCAAAATCTGTTATAATTTTTGGTGTAAACAAATCTAGTTTAATAATCTAAACATTTTTTCAATTTATTTGACCAAAAAGCAATCATTTTTTAAAGTTTTTATTTTTCCTTTAATATACATTGCAAATCAAATGATTTGGTGGAAAAACTAGGTCTATATCATTTTTCAAAATCGAGATAAAAAATAAATAAGTTTCAGCGAGTTTTTTTTTTTCTCGGCTCCTAGGACGGAACGAACGCCGACAAACGTATCCAATATTTTTGTATGTTGAAGCACAACGAAAAATTTGGTTGAAATCGGTGACCCATTGGCTTTGCCCTCCCCTTATTAGTGAGAATTAAAAAAAAAAAAAGTGATGTAAAAATAAGTATGAAAGAGTAAACAATTCTAAGTGAGATTAGATACGGAAAAAAGAAGATGATTAAAAAATTAAAAATACTAACTATGTCATGTAAGAGATAACAGAGGACAATTTGGTTACTTGATAATTTGGTGATATGACGTACTAATACGGAAATAGCTCTGGTGAAGTTTTTAAATACATTGAGGAAATTACTGCGGTCATGTACGAACTACATCATACAGTGATACTCCTTCCTGATAATATGTGACGTGGCTGTTTGAATAGTCTAATAGAAGCGTTGGATGTTATGATTCATTGGAACAAGGCCTTCGTCTTCCACTACGTCCAATGGTTTTCACGATTGGGTGAGACAGCAACGGAATTTACCTTGAAGCAAAATTGAACAGTTAATTGTGTGAACATTATCTATTTAGATCATGACTAAATTTTTTCGTAAATAAATATTTTTTTAATTTTATTGAAATAAGTTAGATAGTAAAATAAATAAATAAATGAGCGCCATTCCAGCTCATGAAGATCCTGTACTCTTGCCAATGTTAAAACTGCCTGATTCTCGCCAGTATTCTTGGGTTGACAGTATGGTAGACAACAGTCTAATGCCATATAAAAATGTTCGCGGCAAAACAAAGAAAAATAATAGGCAACTGGTAGGAAACACCGTTGCAGCTGTACTGCAAAATTTGAAAGGACAACTTTATCAACAGGTTGGAACTAATATTTTTACAACTCTACTAATTGGAACTGGAATTAATAGCTGGAACTAATATTTTTACAATGCAGATTGTAAAATGTGAATCTCAATGAAGCTTTCATTTTTTCGTTGATGACACCAGTATAATAATCAACTGGCAACTGGTAGATAAACGATTAAAATTTGAATGCTACGAAATTACGTTTAGATTTGACTAATGCCAGATACTAATCATATTAGGGATGAGTTGACCCGACAAGCGTCTGTCAAACCGAGGGCCCTATTCTGAAACAGTCCATTAGAAGGTCTGTAAACAAAGACCGTGTTTTTCTTTTCGTTCTGTTTTTTAAAATCTTTATATTAAAAGATAGTTTAATAATAGTCAGTTTGATGTGGGGTAAGTTCGTAATTGTCTCATCAAATCCAAACGATCAACAGGTAAGAGCTGTCCTTAACGGAGCATTAATCCAAAACTCTGATGTATCACAAATCATCCACGAAAGTTCGCAAAAGTCAAGTATAACGAGTTGCAAAAATATTAATTCCAACCTGTTGATAAAATTGTTCTTTCAGATTTTGCAGTACAGCTGCAACGGTGTTTATCTACCAGTTGCCTATTTTTTTTCTTTGTTTTGCCGCGAACATTTTTATATTTTTTACGCGCTTATCCGCAGTCGTCCAGCAAAACATGACATAGTAGGGGCAAGTGCAGACCTCTGTTGTGCGAATAGTGTGCATGTTGCACACTTACCCTCACTATCATGTTTTGTCGAGGCAACTAAGGACTAGCGAATCAGAACAAAAGTTATTTATTTGAATACATTTATTCAATTATATTCCACATCCCACTTTCATAACGCAATGCAGATTGTAAAATGTGAATCTCAGTGAAGCTTTAATTTTTTCGTTGATGACACCAGTATAATAATCCTTCGGAAACAGAACTAGTTTGCATTTGCACCAAAACCGTTCTTGCTTGAATAATGAATCTTCCAGATACTTTGTACACACTTGCCTCTTAATGCAGGGGCAAGTTCTTATTAAGTACTATTCAATTTAATTATCAAAATGGAATTGATTTAAACGTGTGGTTTTGAATATAAAATTTAAACATAATTGTCTCATGAACATTTAAAAAAAAATAGTAAAAATGTAGCTTCAAAAATAAAAATTTTACAGTCGTGTAAAGTCGAACTTTGTAAAATTTAGTGCGCACTAATAATATTAGTTTATATATTCATTGAGCTAAAATATGGAATACTTTTATTCAAACGAACCAGCTACTAGATCTTAATCGGATGAAATGTTTCTACCTGAGACTAATAAAATATGGTGACTAAAGAAATAAGGTGGCTAAGTTATACCATGTTTATTAAATATTTCTTCTAATATATGCATGTTTAATTTGTTTACATCCTCTGATCAATGAACGTTGTGAGGATCGTCTGGAAGTTTCCTAATCAATTGAGTTGCGGGTTAACCCACTAGGTGGTTAAAAGATTTTCCCGGTGGAAATCCTTAGCTACATTGAACAAAGCTAATATTCATTTTAATCCTCGATGCAAGAATAAGACAGAGGAATTGACTTATGGAAGTATGTTCATTTAAATCAAGTATAAAAGATTAATTGAAGAAAGCTCCAAAACTTAATATATATATATATATTTATTTAGGAAATATTTATTTATTTTTAACAATCGAAGTTTCTTTTTTTTTTTTAATGCATGATTCTCTCAATGAAAGTTTTTTAATTAATTTTATTCTTTAAGTAAGTATATGTTCCTTATTGACCTTAACAGAGGTATATTATAATATTTAGTGATAAAATAGTTAATTGAAATTAAAAATGAAATTATTCAGGAACGATATGATGAGATTGTTTAATTTCATAATTTAAGTTTTTGTTCCTGAAATAAAATTTATTTAACACAGAGTATGTTTTAGATACCCCAGGGTTCTTCTATTAGAGCAATTCTACTGTTTATGAACAAAAATGATGAAAATTATAAGTATCGTAAAATGAAATACTTCCAGTAAAAATGTTTTTTATGCCGATTCTGAAACCCTCTCTTCAGTAACAGAGGAGAAAGTGTAATATAACGCAAGGCAGATAATGCGAAATTGGTTTCGGAGCAGCAGAACCTCAGTCAGTATCTCAACTATTAACCAGTTTTTTTGTTAAAACAAATTTTATTTGATATAATTTTAAATTATTTAATTACATGAATTAAATAAAATATATTTTTGCTAAAAAATAAAAATAAATAAAATAAAATAAAAAATTATCCATTCATTGAGGGAAAGTGTTGCTTTTTAGAAAGATTCTATTACTGAATCTTTTCAGGAGAACAGGTTATTTTATTGTTTTTTAGTTAATGCTTATAATATTAAACAATTAATATTTTGAATACCTATTTGGATATTATTCACTGAATTCTATAGAGGAATGTTTGAGTTTCTGTTTTAGGAAAAAAAAAAAAACAGAGAAAGTCAACAAGTATTGTTATCCGAGGTCTTTGGTTGGGGATCCAATGTCGCAACTATTTAAACAAACAGCTCTTCAACAATTACCGAAGTTGATTCCTCAGAAAACGATTACGTAATTTTTGACAGGCGTGATGAATCTCGCGTAATTATTTTTTCCTTTAGCGGATTCTGATTTGTTCCGCTGTAATCAATGCAATTGAAATTATTGATATAAGCGATTCACCTTTCAGTTGCGAATTACTTAACAATATTCTTATAACTTGAAAACTGATGAATTAACTCAATTATTATTATCAATTTTAATTAATTCATAGTTAACTAAAGAAAAACGGTAGGGCTTTATAATATATAAATAAAATATTTTATAAAAAATATAACATTTATTATGTATAAAATATAATACAATAAACAAACATTATTTACATTGCTATACATATAAAGCGTAGGAGTAAGGATTTACATAGGATAATAAAAACGCGATCAGAACCACTACTCATGCTAAATTCGGATTCAGACTTATTTAAACTAAAATCACATAATTTTAATGGACGCCATTCCAGCGCCTATTCAGTTAAAACATCATATTCGAATAACTGATTAACCGTAAATTCGAAATACACTTCACATCACAAATGAGTTCTAAATAAAAAGAAGATCAGCAGTAGGACTCAGAGGCGAGATTAGACGCATCAGACCCTTTGATGGATAGCAAGGGCTTCCCTAGAGATTGGCCCAGATCGGCTACGATCCTTCGGAACATCCTCGGGTCCATGTTCTTGCCGAGGTAGTAGAGGAAGAGCCAATCGGAGAAGGTTAGCTTTGTGGCTATCATCTCCAAGTCGGCCGCCTTGAGGGCGGGCCCGGGGCTCACCTCCGCCCAAACAAATCTGTTGAAAGCACCGTTCTTCGAGTGCAGGAGAAAACTGAGTAGCCGCCACATCATACCAAGGATAGTGAAGAAGAGCAGAACCAGGAACCAGAACCACAGCAGAGTATACACCTTCTCATTTATAATGTTCAGCGACATCACACACAGGGTGTCGTGGTTCTCAATGGTTCCAGACTTACCGTACTTATGAAAAACACACTTTGTGACTTTGGGAAACACCCTTTCCAGCACTTCTTGGTCATCTCTTATCCACTTTACACCTAAATCCAAGAAATTTCCATGTAAAAAACTGTCAACTAACATTATCTGAAGGAATATGTTGAATATATTTAAGAGCTCGCATAAGATGTAGTTCTTGGCCCAATCTCTGTTCACTTTCAGTCTCGCCCAAGATATGTAGATGTCTTTGAAAAGCTTTTCTCGGTTCTTTCTAGTCTCGAGAGAGTCTATCGTGTAGCCGTTGATCACGGTGTCTGTCTCAGCAGTGTAGATCGACGTCTTGACTTGGCTAACGATGGCTCTGATTCTCCCTTTCTCCAGGGCCTTCCATAAGTAGTGGGGGAAGTAGAAGAGGATCGCTTGGCCGAATAGAACGAAAGGCACCCATTGATAGTAAGCATGATATGTCACCTCGTCATTAGGCAGCAGAGGGCCAACACCGGGATGTGCGACGTGAATGCCGGGATGGTAGCTGTCATTGTGATACCGCGCCACGGTGAAAGTGGAGGAGAAGAAGCAGAAGGTGTTGATGACATTCTCGACGCTTTTATCGCTGATGCACTGGATGTGCTCCTTGATGAACTGCCTAGACGAGACGAGGATGGTGCAGGCGACGAGTAGCGCAAAGGTGAAGCGGTAGTGGAGCTTGAAGACCAAATTATCAATAGAAACCTCGCTAGGCCGGAGCTTGACGTTCCGGGAGAATCCTCCGAAGACGAACATGCTGCAGTGCGACGAACAGGTTAACGACTGCTACGGTAACCGGAGCGGATCGGCCCGTTAGGGGCCTCGTTGATAAGAATAAAGATGGCCGATCGATAAGGAAGCAGCGTTATCGATAGTGAGGATGAGACTAAGGCAGGACTGAGTGGCAGGTGGAGAGGGCTGTTGCACAAACAGTGTTCCCCAACGGTGAGTCGCTATGGGCTCCCTACTCTAGCCAACCCCACCACAAGCAGTCCAGGCTGTCATTACGTCGTCTACCGAGAAGTGTACTTTTCCTCTTACATATTCCTTGTGATTTCCTTTTAATATTTTAATAATACAGTTAGTCTTAAACGAGAAAAAGAGTATTTATGAAGAGTATGATAAACAACAATGCTGCTGTTATTCTATTGGCTAAAGTCAATTATCCTGTAACAAGAGAAATAAAAACATTAAAAGCGATCCCCTCCTTCTCTGAGTTCTGAATTCAGTAGGATTACAATCCAGAAATAATCGATAGTACATCACACATTTAAAAAAACAAAGCAATAACGCTACAAGCCATTTACCTACTATCGATTAAAAAAAACAAAAAACAATTAATTGTGAATAAAATTTTCTCAATAACACTATAACAAACCGCTTTGGACTTACTTCTCAATCTACATCGAAGGAGATTTTCTCTCATAACTGTGCTCTCTTCACGACTGACAGTTACTCACTAAATATAGAGTTTAATCAAAATGAGCAGAATAGTCAATGGAAATGATCAGTCTATAGAAATAGGGGAACGCAATTACTAGAGAAAATATTTTTTACAAAATTACTTTCTCGGATTGAGCGGGCCTCTAAAAATAATAATTAAAACATTTTCTTCAGCCAGTTACGTTTGATAGTTGAGGAAGTTAAAATGAAAAATTGAAATATCATTAGAACTCTTATTTTATTACTATCTCTATATTAGAGGATTATTGTATTTTAAATGAATAAGCTAACATTTCTGTTGTAGGACATAAATAAGGGTGTTAACAGAGTATTTTATAATTCCTAATAAAAAAAAACTTCATATCATAATATATATATATATATATATATTATCATATATATGTTCAAACAAAGATTGAACAAATATTGAATTGCTTTGACTCAAAGCATCAAACCTTGTAATAATAAAACTTTTTTTAATCGAATTATTATTTTTTTTTTAATCTACATTGAAGAGGCTAAAACAGATAACTCGAAGTGTTCTGCGAAACGTTGTCTGGGCCTGATGAAACAACAATTTTGGTTTACAAGTGATAAGGTAACTTTTACAAATATATTTCACCAGAAATATAAATTAATTACACCCTGTAAAATGGCTGGTCTGTATTGCTTTGGTGTATCTTCATTGCCGCCATAAAACCTCCTATGTGATCAGAAATCTGTTATGTGGTATTGACTTTATTAGTAACAAGATTTAATCTATGTATATGAACTTGTGAACAGTGCCCATGTGTATAAAAATCGTAACATGATTTAGATTTATCAAAAAGAATCCTCCTATTTCTAGTTTTTATCGCATACGAAACAGTAACAGCTAGAAATCACCCATGAGTCACTTCCAATAGTCACATCAAGACAGTCTTCACATTGTTTAGAACTAATTTACCTATCATGTTGGAATGTTTATAAAATTATATTTCATAGCATTGCTTACAAATCAGTTTTTCGTTTGTAAAGTAAAATCTATAAAAATGATTTTAACACACAATAAAGAGGTTTAACGACTGCAAGGGCAAGCTTATACTTAAAAAAATCAGTGATCATTCATTGAGTAAAAAAAAAAATTTTTATCATAAAGATTTCATGTAGTCCATCATAATGTTTTTTATGAAAACCTTTTAACATTTATATTTTTAGTACATTTATACATTATTTTTTTTATGACTTGGAAATTTTTAGCTGTAAAAAAATAAGACGATTTTGTCAATAAAAACTTTTAAAAACATATTTTTCTGCAGTTAAAAAACAAATTAAAAAATGAATGGTACTAAATTGTACATCGATTTAAAAAGACTTTTACTACATTTAATCTGATCTGCTGAAATGTTTTGAGGAGAGATGTTCCGGGAGAGAAAGTATTTCTCTAGTTATATAAAACATTTTTTTTTTGTATTCACAACTGTGAAAAAATTGTAATTACAGCCAGTGAATGTGCAGTGCGATGAACATAAGGTCATGAAGGCATGAGGGTAAAGGCCATCCAGTATTCTCCATAAAAATTTAAATTTGAAAATTAATTTATCAATTAATTAATTTATTTATTAAATTCCAGCTCCTTCGTAAACGTCGTCTTATATCAGGTAAGTCTCCTGTTGATAGTCCTTGAATTAATAGACTTGAGTTTACATCAAGTTTATCGTGAAATCGTTTATGTGATGATTCATCAGTTTTATGCATGGAGTATTTAAGTCTTTGTATAAATGATCTAGTTATTGATGTATTGATCGATGGGAGCGGCGCAAGTAAATCTTAATACTTTTGATTGGAATTGTTGCGGTTTCGTTAATTTTTTTTTTTTTAAATATCCGTCAATTTTTGAACCGCAAGTACAAAGTTTTATTTAAAAGATGCAGTAATGATTTGAATCGTAAGTTAATTTTTATAAGTTTTTGTAATATTAATTTGATGCGGAGAGTCCATAGTCGATCCAAGATATTTTACTGTGTCGGTCCGAATCAAACTTTGCAACTGAAGACAAGTTTTTTTCTTCAAAATCTAGGCTTTTCTAAAAAGTTAAATATTACATACACGTTTTAAGTTCCATCAAATACGGTTGAGTAGTTTAATAGCCAAGGGTCCCCTAGGTAGGTGAGTTTCGGAAGAGGTTTTTCCTGTAATGCATATGGACAACGAGGATAATACGTACATATAAAATGAGATCAGATCTAAAACGAACCGTTAAGGCATGGTCATGGATTGAGCAAGAGTGCTCCCTGGAACCATTTGGAAAGTCCTTCGAGTTAAAAAGGCAAAGCTTCCTTCAGCAGTTCTGGCTAACGGAGGGGATGACGTAATATTGCTGCTTCTGCTTCTGTCCTCCAAGCCACACTGATAGGGAAAAGTGTAAACCAAGTCGAGTGTAACCAAAAGTGTAAAGTAGGTCGAGTATCTACCACAATGCAACCGTAATATTATATATCTTAAGTTAACATATTTAGATTAGTAGCTCAGACACTTCATGTTCGACTTAAGAAAAAGTTGTATAATTAACCTGGCTTGGAAAATCAGCAGCATATATTTTTAATATATTTATTATTAAAAAATGGGGACATTTTCTCAGTTGGGGAGTGACGCGAGGAATTAACGAATTTGGAGTTGTTCTCATACTTGCAATTACATGTCTCTATAGAATCACGACATTTAGATAACTCGTGAACTTGAAGAAAAATAAACCGCATATCTAACTGTTGATGTACAATAATTAAATTTCTGAAAGTGAATAAAGACTGCTCTGTTGCCTTAAAAATGTCTTTGGATCATTAAGATGACATACACAGCCTTTTGGGTGAAGAATGATGTAATGAGATTACTTAAAATAGGCTAAATTTACTTCACCACTATTTATTCTATTGATAGCGACGTTTCGGCCCTGACATGCCATTGTCAGGTACATTTCTCCAATTATTTTAATATATAAATTAACTAATTTTGTGCTTTCTCTTCTATGAATCTCAACTTTAGATAGGTCCTTCTTGAATTTATACTACAAATCTTCCATCTTCGATCTAGCTAGCTTCAGTAATAGTCAAATGCATTTAGTAAATGTAATGTATGTTTGAAGTACATACTAAATTAAAATTATTTTATTATTATATTTTTTATTCAAAATTCCCTTGGGTTAAGTTGTTTATTTTTGGTTGACCAATTTTCATTTTCATTCATACACTCCTGTGGAAAATAGTTATTATTTAACAATAATTAATTTATATCTTATTTTCTAATTATAATTTTTTCTCTGGGCATACGGAGATTTTTTTTTAATTTAATTTATATTCATTAATTTAATTGTGAATTTCGGAAACATCACAAGTTCATATTCATAGACTGGAACATGTGGTGTTTCTACAATTCACAATTCAATTATAATATCCATTGATAATATGGCCTTAGTTATGCAGCCAGAAATATCGGTAATCAACTGAGGAAGGACGCAAAACGCAGAAGTGCAAGGATAGGGTCAAGGAATTCAATATCCTTGCAGGGCCCAGATGTGTTGATAATGAGGTCTGTGGCTATTGTCTATGTTGGTATTAACACTTTGTCCTTAGGAAAGGTTTAGTAATTTCGGTTTTCTTTATGCATATTGTTATTCTATTGTGGTTACTCTATTAAAGGACGAAATATATACTATAGAATATGTAACTAGTATAGAAGAATTATGAAATACGAGATCTAAGCTATCGTGATGAATGAAATCCTTACTAGTAACGGTATTTTGTTACCTATATTTGTGTGTGTATATATATATATATATATATATATATATATATATATATATATATATATATATATATATATATATATATATATATATATATATATATATATAATAGAGCAGAATATCTTAGAAATAAAAACTATTTAATTCCTCACTCAACATTATCTTTAATTGGTTGCCAACAGACATAAAGAGGATTAATTAAGTTTGTTAACTCAACTTGTAGGATTCCACAGTTATATTTGAACTGTGGTTTAGTTAGTATCCATTAATTTAAAATGTATGCAATGTATCTATTATAATTGGATAATTTCCAATGACCGTTCCAATTATTGCATTAATTTATGGAGGTTCAGTGGTTAAAAATGTATGAAATACGATATTGTTATAATATTTCAAATTATTTCCTTGTATCTCTAATTCTAAAAGATATATTGAAAAACGGAATACTAAGTTTTGCTACATTTGTATTTTATTTAAAAAAAAAAAAAAAAAAAAAACCTATGAAAACATGGGGTCATAATGAAGCTCAACTTTTTTTTTTTTTTAAACTATACTCATTAACGGTAAATTCAAAAATAGATTACACCACCTAACAGCAGAAAATCAAATTTAGTTCTAATATTTTCCATATATTTAGTGGTTTTCGAGAAAATTGACTTCCACTATTTTTTTTATCTTTGTACTACTACTGCTTTGTTTTGTTTTTTAAAAGACTGCAAATGATGGAATAAAGTTGATTAATACTCAAAACTGCATAGCAATTAAAACCCAGCCAATAATTATTTCTTGGATTTGGTGATAGATTTAATTACAATAATCCGAAGACAGGATGATTGCAGGGATTAAATGGCCCTTGATTAAGCGAGCCGGTCGCTTTCATGTCGCTACTTGTTTTGGAGCATATTTTGGTCTGCTTATTAAATGACGATGAGGTTTTTAATTTCGGAGAATTTGTTGTTGGACAGAGTATGTGTAGCTTGAACTTGAATCAAGAAAGCCTCATTTGCTGTCAATTGCAGAAATTTATCCGTGGTTCGGCATCCCTCAATAAGAAAAGACCAGATAAGCCGGCGCAAATAGGTTCATTAAAATATCTTCTCTTTGCCAGGAGCGGACTTATGTACAGGCTTGCGGATAAATTTGAATGAAATTATATTTTCAGACTTAAACGACTTTGTAATTAGAGGCCTACCTAAATTAGAGGTAGAATAAAGTTTAGTATGATAGTTGATAAAGAATGTCTGAACACAAAACTAAGCAACATCGATTGAAATGAATTATTTATTACTCTGTGCACAAATGTATAACTTACATTTTAAAATAAATATTTTTCAACGTTCTTGGATAATTTTAATGTTTTACGGATGTTCAAAAAATGCTTATCATGTAACTCTCCAAAGATATTTCATTCCCCGTATCTTTCGATGCATTAATGAGGGGGATTTCTTTTTGAGCGCCCGCTAAAAATGAAAATTATCCAAGTAGATCGAAAGATATTAATTTAATAAGGATGTTATGTATTTGTGAGAATAATAATAAATAACACAGGCCAACGATGAAAAAACTTTTGTACCAAAAATACATTATTTCTATAGTTTTTAGGATGCTGAATCCAAATATGATATTAAAAAAGCTGTATCACCCACAATTTCTTCACATTTTATACTTAAATTTATTAAATTAAGCGATTTTTAAAGAATTGAACAGCTTCACAGGCCAACGATGAAAAAACTTTTGTACCAAAAATACCTTATTTCTATAGTTTTTTGGGTGCTGAATCCAAATATGATATTAAAAAAGCTGTATCACCCACAATTTCTTCACATTTTATAGTTAAATTTATTAAATTAAGCGATTTTTACAGAATTGAACAGCATTCAGTCTTGGGCCTCATGAAACAATTAGGCCTTAAGTTAGGCCTCATGGAACATTTTGTAAAGGTTTTACCTAAAGATGGATCATGTTTCAAGCACCTCTGTTTTTCCACGCCTTGAAAAGTTTCCACGCCTTTCAAAAGCTGAACTAAAAGAAGGCGTCTTTGTCGAACCTGACATTAGAAAAATGGTGTTTGATGTTAACTTTGAATCCACAATGACCTTAAATGAGAAAGAAGCATGGGTATCATTCAAGCAAGTCGTTAAAAAGTTCTTGGAAAGTAAAAACGACCCAGATGAGCCTGAAACCTACGGAAAACTATGGGTGATACAAAAAAACTAAGGCCAGATTTAGATTCAGCATATACAAATCTATAAAGATCAACTATTAAAGTTAAAAAAGTTTTCAAAAAATTTTTATGAATTATATGTTATTAAACTATTATTATATGTCATTAAACTATATGTTATTAAATTATATGTTATATGAATTATATTATTAAATTTTAATGAATTATAATTCATTTCAGTCGATGTTGCATAGTTTTGTATTTCTCCTTTCCAAGCCTCTATTTTTTCAACTAACATTCTAAACTTTATTCTACCTGGTTACGAAACTAAAAGTTTCACTTCTAAAATCCTTCTGCAGCTGAATTGCGATATGTCTGAAAAAAAGAGGACTTTTCTTGCGCTAGGGTCTGTCCGAGGCATCGCACAGTGGGTCAACAGAGACTTTGGTGCGAAAAAATTCAAATTTTGAATATTAAATATTGAAATTGAAGTTGTTCTTATCCGAACTAGACTAGAATTAAGAAAGTCGATGAGTGTAAGCCTTAGAAATTACTTTATTAAACATAGATGTACAGGTTACATAATATAAATAATAATGAGCTACTGATAGCATAAACTACAGATAGACTCTACTAAAGATATTATAATTAGACTTAAAGCTAAGAGAGAGTGTCTCACAATTTCTTATCCTACCTTACATTCTAATAATAGATTCTAATACTGATTGATCTGTCCATTTCAGATAGGCTTTTATACATACAATAGGAAAAGGGATGATTAAGGAAATAAAACTTGTTTTAACGCTGATAACCAGGAAGCATGACAATAACTTCCTGGATTATAAACCCTATTTAATAACTAATACTTCCTGGGTCAATGTCACGTGTTAACTCTGGCTAATGACATTAGACCCGAGAGATTAGCTTCGGTTGCTTACACTATGGATTCGATTAGAAAAGGCAATGTGTGCTAACTTCGTCTCTGGTTGAAGAATGATAAATTAAGAAAACTTTGCGTAGTTATATAATAACTACAGTAGGGCAGTTTAGGACTTCAACGGAAGACTTGAGCCAAAAAAGTAAAAAAAAAAAAAAATTAAAAAAAAAATACAGTAAAAATACAAATTTTCTTAATTTTGTCATTCATCAACCCGAGACAAAGTTTATAACAAATAACACACTTTGTATTTATTCAACAATAACCTGTCATTCAATTGTTTTGAAGTCATATCATTTAACAAACAGGCCCGAGTATTGCAGTCGCCAGGGACTTCCTGCACATAAAATAACACTGTTCGAAGATAAGTTTTGTATTAAAAATTAGACAATACATTTAAATTATAAATATAACAGCCACAAGACATCCAATCGTGTCCAACAATTTCTGAACCTTTTTTAAAATCGTTTTTGCGCTTTAATTTACATTAATATACAATGAATCAAACATTGCTTTTTCATAGTTACATAACTTCAGTAGATTCTATTTTAGCAGATAATTTGTACTCACTGATGGATAAACACATAATGAGAAAAAATACTATGATTTGTTGTTTTTGTTTTGACTTGTCTTATTGAATCCTTCAGTATAAATAAACAACCGAGGCTAATCTCTCGGGTCCAATGTCACTGGCTAGTCTAGTTTGGATACGAACAGTTTCCATTACAATATTAAATATTCAAAATTTGAATTTTTTCGTACTCAAGTCGCTACACAACCCACTGTGCGTCGGATCGATATTTCCACCAACATCGCTTTACAATTTGATTTCCTATAATAATCCGTCATAAAATTTACTCTGTTTTATTGAAAATTCCAGACCTATGTGCGCTGGAGAAGTACTGGGGAAAATTAGAAAGTTGAATAAGAGCCCAGACGAAACTTCAGGCGACAGAGTTATGCTCAACCAAGTTTCATCCCTTAAGAATTCCGAGCATTTAAGATTTTATGGGTGGTGTCGAGTTTCGTTTATTTATAATCATTACAGAGTTATGAAAGTCCACACAAATCGCCTTTCAATATCTTCAAAATTTAAGGATTTACCCCATTTTAGAATCAAATATTCTGAACGTCATTATTATTTTTCAAGGACCTGATAAATTAGAATAATGGAGACATGGTACATGATTTTCAATAGAGAAATTACTTCTTTTCATTTAAATAAAAAAAATACTATATCCTATATCCTCTATCCTCGTCAAAAATAGTATTATTTGTAGAGCGTTACAATATATGTATACATTCTAAATAGTCGAAATACTATTTTAGGGTTCTTTCATTATTTTTTAAAGACTATAAGTGAGAGTATTAAAAAGTAGGTGTTATCTGCACACCCCAAGTTTTCGACGGGTCAAAGTTAAAAAGCAACAGTGAGTGGTTGGTGAAACTATAGAAGTAGATGTAAGACTTTTACCTCTGGCATTTTTTTTATTAGATCGTCCGTTTGGTTGTGAGTAGCATTTAAGCCGACTTATATTGGACACCCTGTATATACTTAATAAATAAAAAATAATAATATTCATTTATTTTTTTCGCTACGGTTCTGCAAGAACCTGGGCCTCTACTGCCACCTCACGAGTGATCTTTCTCAACGTTTTCAACCAGGCCGTTCCTCAAGTAGGCGTTTGGAAATTGATTCGCTGGGCATACGTGCCATGCGACCAAACATCCGAAGAAAGTAAATGTTTTTTGTAACTTTCTAAATAAAAAAATTGAATAACTTTTCCTAAATGAACAAATTAATCACTTTTTAATCACTAGTCACCTTTTTCGTTTGTTTGAAGAACACGCTTGTATTATATTTAACAGGTTGAATCCGATTTGCATATATCCGGCCCAGCTCCTTATTTGGCCATAAATCCTTCTCTATTTTTTTAATGCTTTTTTTTTTTGCTTCAGTGCATGTTTAATTGTCTTGAAGTGATATACTATCGTCATTAGGTTAATTATTTTGCAAACTGTTAAATATAATACAAGCGTGTTCTTCAAACAAACAAAAAAGGTGACTAATGATTAAAAAGTGATTAATTTGTTCATTGAGGAAAAGTTATTCAATTTTTTTATTTAGAAAGTTACAAAAAACATTTACTTTCTCATGCGAAGCCATACCCTTTCATGTGTTTTAGTGTTATATGTTTATTTAATTCCTTGGTTTAATAAATAAATCAGAATTTTATGCAGACATGTTTAACGCAACGATATCAATTTCAATGAAACCCAGAAAAGAGAAAATCGCATATCCGACAATTTCCCGTAACAAGGGCCAAAAGTAATGTAGGGTCGAATTCGCCTTCTAATTGGCATTTATTCCGTGGAGGCAGCCCCTCCACGTGCACTAATAGAATTTTAAATCAGCGCTATCAAAACCCCTCCAATGGGTTGTTGCACTTTCGATGCAGGCTATAAGCTTTTTTATGGCTTTTAGACCGGGAATAAAGCGAAACCCTATTCCATTCTGTCTTCACCTATTAGCTAAAAATAAAAATAAATTTAATAATGAACGAGTAGGATGAACCGCAGAAGGAAAATATATAAAGGAAAATCGGAGGAAAAAATATAAAATTACAAAATGAAATAATGCTCTTGCACAGTTTAATATTATTTTTCGAAACGTTATTTAATTATATAGTAAAAACACATTTTCGTTAAACTATTCTAATATAATTAAAAGAACTGTGGTTATACGAATATACACAAATATCTATATATATATATATTTAATAGTTTAATATTTTTTCTTTGTCGTAATTAGGTTTAACCAAAAATTATGTTCCAGGTATCGAATGAAAAGTTTGGATGTATAGTTTTCAAATGCAGCTACATAATGATTTGGTATGACACAAAATCTCTTCAAAAAACATTCGAGATCAAGAAAAATAAACAACCTAAATTTCTGATAGATAGAGATCAATAGACTAACACCTTTCCGTTAAAGAGATTTTTTAAGTCGCCCTTTTTCGATTAATTGCAGTTTAAACTTTCCTTTTATTGACCGCCAATGTTGGTTAGTTTCTTATTTTTTTTTTTATTTACTGTTTCAATCAAAATTTACATTAAACCCAATTTTTTAATTTGTTCACACCATAATTATCGAAGAAATACAACATCTGATTAAATTTAAAAGTTTTTTTTCCTGGCCTTCACATTATGCTGTATCGTTTTTTGTTTTTTTTTGTTTTTTTTCAATTGACAAAAATCACTTAAAGTAGCCTAGAAAAATATCAACAAATTCATAGAATACGATTTTTCCAGACTATAAATATGAAATTATATTTTGCCCGAAGTTATCATTTTTTGACAAATTGCTGTTAAAAAATTTTTTTACTGACTGCAAATATTGGTTAGTTTCATTAAAATTTCTTTTTACTTAATATTACAATAAAAACTTACGCTGAACCTTAGTTTTTATATGATTTAATTTTCTTAAAAAAAGTGCTATTTTTTTACCTCAAATATTTCAAATAAATTATGTTCAGAATAATATTATTTATTTTATATTTGATATGTTTTATAGTGTTATTTAACAGTGTATATTATGATAATAATATTAATCTGCCAATGATTCACATTTATATGCATAAATAGTCATAAATTTGTGAAAATATTGCCTATTAAATCATTTAATTTAAATCATTTTGCCTATACATAAATGCTAAGAAAAAGCTTTTTTTTCAGTTTTTCCAAAATAACTCGCTTCTAGTGCATCGAAATCTGACTTAATTTCTTTTAAAAAAGTGCCAAAAAAAATGTTGAAAATTTAACATATCTAATTTTAAAGCACGCTAAATTTCCTACAAGTTTTGTATGTGATATTTTTTAAAATTTGGAATAGTTTCTAAGATACGGGGCTGTGGATATCTGCAAAAAATGACTACAA